>CAWUFW010005712.1:960000-1283669 GCA_963921515.1 Calotriton arnoldi
TGCCGGATAGTATTACGATGTGCGGAGCTCCTCACTTAAGCGGCCATTTTCTACGCCGGTAAGCTCCGCCCTCATCGGGAGGGATTAATGTGCAACTATCTGTGCGTGACTCTATGAAAAGTGAGCCTCTCCCTACATCATGCCCTGTTACACTTTCCTTCCCCTGACATTATACATCATACATACATTATATAGAATTAGCTCAAATCTAAATGCTGGCTGCTGAGAATAGTGATATGACTATGTAGAAACATTTGAATGCGTTCAGCTAGCATATACTCCGGATATAATTTATACACAGCTAACGTGAGATATTAAGATGCACTGTTCTGTATATGACAGGACCCTTTAGTTGATAAGTTGGATTTATGTTACATTAATGTTTGAAAATGACTAATCTAAAAGCTCTGAATGCTCAATCTATAGATGTACGTGTATGAAGAGTTGCTGAAGATATTCATGGACCTATATGTGACATATTCTACACAAATATATCGTAAAAAATGAATCTCGATTTGCCGGGAAAAGAACTTCTGTGGTATCATAGGAGTAAGATAACTCTGGTGTATAATGCAATTGTATGCAGTCTAGTTAAAGCTTTGACTCATCATAAAGTCTAGTGGGTGGGTTAATGTGCCACTGTAAAGGACAGCATGTTGCTAGATGGTCACAGATTGGTATTTTATGCAGATAGCTCAGAGGGTTCCTGCCTCTGTTGCAGAAATCCTTTTGTGGTGTAAGTTACAATCATTTTAATATAATTACTGAGCTATGAACTGGGACCAAGGAGCTAAATGCAAACAGTAAAGCATAAGTTTAGATCCTTACTGGTTTTTTCTCATAGTTTTGTTATTCCGAGGTTGCTAAAAAAAGTTCCCTTGAGCAGTAATAAACACTATTTGAAATAGTGTTATACAAATGATTATCTGACATTCTTTCCCTGCATGTATAACTTTCCTACAAAGCTTAGAAAACTCAAAATAGGCCCAAATCATAGTTTAATATGACATTCTTACAGTGCATACATATCTCTTTCACACAAATCTTAGAAAACTCAAAACCTGCCCCCAAATTATAGTTTATCTCTTAAGGGTCGATTGTCGTTGTTTTCTGGCATCAAGGTGTTAATGCTCCAGCTAGCCCCAAGGCAAGATGAAGAGATTTGAGCAGAAGGATTGCTGGTGGCCCTTTAATTGATGCATTTACGTTGGGCCTAGCTGGAACTGAAATGAAGGGGCCTACCTGTGCCCTGCAGGTTGACGCGCTGGATGCAAAGCACACAACAGTGTTGGTGCACAAAGTGCTGGTGCTGCTGAATGAGTCCTGGTGTAGCATCAGGACAAGGTCCACACGTTTCACTCTCACTGACTGGATCCAGGATCCGGTTCGGCATTAGCCATCAGATACGGGATTCTGGGATCCAGATAGGTCCCCTAAATTTTAAGCATTGGTCCTGGGGCTGGTTGTATATTTACTTTATGGGCTCTCCCTATTTTTTGGGCTTTTTGTATTTTACAATATTTAAATTTAAAAACACTTAATCACCATTGTACACACCTGTCCTGCCTTCTGTATGGTGAGCCTCTGAAGTACTGTCCACCTTAAGCCAGTTCATGTGGGTGGGAGGGCAAAGTGCGTCGCCATCTTTAAAATGAACCTGTGCACTTGGCTGGGTGTTAAAGTGGTATTGACTTGAGGGCTGATCTCGCCGATTGTCTTGTGATAACCTTAAAAGGAGTGAAAATTTCTCAAAAGAGAGGCACATTTTGTTATAAGTAGGAGGCGTAGATCTACTGGTGCCATGACCTAAATTACGTCTTAGAAGGGCAGCCACTTATACATGAGATGGAAGCACAGTGTAGCTGTCATTAATTCACTCTATGATTTATTTTGATGAAATGAGCCTGCTTGACAGCTACAGCTGTCAGGCCAAATCTAAAACGAAGTTGCACACACACACACCACTAAATGCTATGCATAAAATTACAAACATATCCAATTTAAGTTGGCCAAACAATGCACAACCTCCCCTACGACCCCTAGTGGGCAAACAAGGATTCTCAAACACAAAATCTTTTACCCCCAGAGCTTGTCAGTGGAGGATAGCACACCAAAACCATTGACTGCTACAGTAAGTTGTTAGACTCCATATAACAACATTCCTGTCTACAAATATTAGGACAGAGTAATAACAATCCTCCCTTAACCCCTTCCGCGCTGCGCGAATTTTCGTGCTGTGCGGGCGTTTCAATGAGTGGGCAAGGTTCGGACGGCCGGGGGCCGTCCTCCGCACACGCTCACCGTGACGTCGGACGGCCGGGGGCCGTCCGAAGTACACAAGGGCTTAAAAGCCTATTGTTTTGAACATGTTGTTCACTAAAATATGTAAGCCTTTTTCATAGCTTCTCATAATAAACAGAACAGACATGAGGCATCTGACATAATTTCCAATTAACCAATTAAGGCTGCAGTCTTTTTCATTGGCTTACCACCAACCAATGCTGACCTACTGTCATAAGCATAATATTTTCCACAAGGCACTCACCAGGCGTACAGCCAAAGAAATTACAAATTTGTACAAAATTACAGTTGGCAAGTCAATGTACAGCCTTCCAAGTGACCCTAAAAGTCATTCTCACAGTGCAAATCTTCTAATATGAAAGTTTGTCATGAGAGGTACACAAAACCAAAACCCTAGACTCACACGATAATCTGTGAGATTATATTAATCAAAATACCCATTTAAAGGCTTTACCCACCCTAAAAGTCCTGTTGGCTTTAACATATGTTTTTGCAATAAATAAATCACATCATGACTACTGCCTTTGGTGTAACTTTTCATATTAAAAAGACCAAGCCTGTGGTATCTGACAATATTTTTCCCAAAAAAACAATCAGGCATATATACTTTATCCTTGTCTTCATCATGAAAAAATGTGGTCCTACTGTATTGAGCAGAAATGTTCCTAAAGCAACCATGAGGCATACAGTCATAAAACTGGAAATACGTACAAAATGACAGTTGGCAAAACATATACAACCCCTTCTAAAGCAGCCTGGCAAGGATTATCACAGTGAAAATACACCCCCATGGCTTCCTATAGGTGGAAAGCAACACAAAATCCCACAAATCACAAAATCTAAAGCCTCTGTCATTGTCTTGTCAAAATAACCAACGCAGACCTATTGTCCTGAGCATAAAGTGTCCCACAGGCAGCATTCATAAAATGACACATATGTACAAAATAAGAGCTGGCAAAAAAATATACAAGTCCTCCTAAAAGGGCCTAACAAGGATTATCACAATGCAAATCCTCTACCTTCAGGTTTTGCCAGAGGGTTAACCAAAAAAATTGCCTATTCGTGCTAGCGGCACAGCTGGTCTGATCCTCATTATACTGCTGTCCATTGGCTCCTGTGGCTACGAGTCTCTATGGTAACCTGTGTTCCGTGTAACAAAATACCCGTCTATAGGTTTAAACGCAGCATAATAACAATTCAGCTATAAAAGGCCTGTTGGCTTTAGCATGTTATTTTTTTTACAATAAACAGGCCATGCCTACTGTCATTCTCGTAACTTTTCCAAATAACAGATCAGATCTTTGGCTCCTGACAAATGGCATCCTAGGCATGTCACCATAACAAATTCAGGCCTACTGGAGCTAGCATATGTTTTCCAAGAAGTCATAAAGAGTAATATAAGCACTCTTTTTCAGTGGAAGCATCTGGCCAATCAAATGCAGTTAAGGAAATCATCATGCAGGAGGGGCCAAACCCCCCCCTTTGGTGCTTCCTAAAGTTCTTTTTCTGTTGATCACATAAGCTTTAGCAACAGCTGCACTGTCAAACCAGACCTAAAAAACAGTATTTATTTTCATTCCATCACTAATGTAGCAAAGACATAAATTACAAGTTATTAACTTGAATGGCATCCATGTGGTGCTGCCTTCACCGTTCACCTGAAGTTTGTGGGTTTGAGACCCAATGACTTTGCCAAGTTCCTCAGATAATTTCGAGACATTAAACAAGCAGGTTTGAGAACAGTGTTTGTTTTAAAGATACATATTTCCTTTCCTTTGACAGGGCCACAGATGGTGAAAACCTCTTTCCAGGAATATATATGAGGCTATAACTAATTTTACGGCTGGCAAGCTTGGGACGTATCAGATTGCTGATGGATAGCAATGTCCTCAGTTGCCGCTCACAATGAGAAGGATGCAGCAGCTAGTATTTTCATTGTGGGGTTTTTAGTATTGACAGGAATAATGGCGCTCAAGCTAATTCGCGCTGAGTTTATGTTATACTAGGAGTGTGAACGGTGCAAACCAGGTCAGGGGATATGCCCTAAAACCCCCGTGATGGTATGGATAGAAATCCACACAAATGAAGTAGGTACAGTCCCGGGCACACGTAACGAGGATATAATATCAGGCGGCCATCTTCCGGAACCATTTTCCTTCCTGAACAACACTTCTCCCAGTTTCCTCTACTCCGGCGCATCCGCCGTTGTCGTCCTGGACTACTGACCTGGCACGCCTAATTCTATATTCCCCCCTGTGCTACTTAGCACTTGGTTAATCTCGTCGCCACAGACTGCATCGACTTTTCTGAAGGTCAATAGTCCTCTTTGGCTTATCCGCCGCCCGGCGATATCCGTCTTCCTTTCCTTACATTTGGCAGTAGTCCACCTACCGTGGTTCGCACTGCTCCTCATTGCCGTTTTGGATTCTTGAACGGTCACTTGAATCCACCTTGTTGGCACCGCCTTTCAGCCCTGAAGAGTCACGGGTTACTACCCTTTGTGACGAAACACGTGTCGGCTGGTTGCTTTTGTTTTGGCTGGTTGCTTATGCTCTGTTACTATATTAAACACCTATGATTATCATTCTGGTGTAGATCCTCTACATTTCTGCAGTATGAGACATTTCTCCTGATATTATATCCTCGTTACGTGTGCCCGGGACTGTACCTAGTATTTTCATTGCCTGCTCTCCAGTCTTGGGTACCACAAATGAAGGTTAACTCCCCTGCTGTGTTCAACTTCCTTGCAACCTTACTGGAGCTCAAATGATGCTTTGCACTTGTCAGGTGCAGTTAACAGCAGAACCACTACGATTTTGTTATTAGATCATGATCTCTCAAACCAATCATAAAATGTATTAAAGCGACTCATATGGAGTTTTAAGTAAATGTTTCATAGATTTGGGTTGCATAGACTTTGTATATCCTGGCTAAGCTCTACATCATTAACATTGTTTTTGTATAATATGGCCTGACAACCCGTTATTAAAGACAGAGCAACATATTTATGTTTTCTCTGAGAAAGAAACCCAGGCAGCTGTATAGTATATTTCAATCTTTAACAACTCTATGTCTTCGTATGCTATTACAAATTATTACTTTGATGCTTGTCAACTTACTCTCATTCGGCAAGTCACCCCCTTTCGGACATATTCACCCTCCGTACAAAAAAACAGCCTTCTTTGACATCAATGAGGTCGTAGTCTTTTCACACCTATACCACCCAGAAAAACTGTTCTTTCTCCATTGACTTTAATAGGATCACCCAATTAAATACTAGGGGTGGGCGGAATTTGCGGAGTCGCGTTCCGCAAAGTTCTGCGAAACGGTAAAAAATCTCCGCGAGCTTCGCAAAGTTCCGCGAGCATGCGGAATTGCTTGGTCCGCCCGTTTGCGATGGGTTTTTCATGTTCGGGGGCTCTGTTTGCGTGCTCGGGGGGAAATATCTCGCGAACTTACCCATCCGGTCGCCAAATGACGCAGCCATCTTGTTTCACTTGTCCCGCCCGCTCGCGATGCGTGTTTCCTGTTCGCGTACGCGGATGTCCAGTGGCGCGTCCGAATGACGTGTTCGCGATCGCACACTCTCGCGGCGCACGCGAACGGATAGGAAAACTCATCGCCAAACGCAGGGATCCCGGTAAGTCGGTACCGCGAGCGCAAACACACATTTTTAAAGCGCGAACAAGGAAAAAATTCCGCTACGCCGCGGATCGCGGAATTTTCGGTAATTCCGGGTTCTCCGCGGAACGCGGAATTACCAAAATTCCGCAAATTCCGCGAGCGGAACGGAATTTACCACCCACCCCTATTAAATACCCGTATTCAGCCGTACTGCACAGTCAGCAAGTTAACAGCGATGCAACTCCTTCCAGACTGTACCTTTATTACAGGGCCGGACAGGCCTTTCATTACACCGGGCATTTCACAGTGGGCTGGATCCTTTGGAGGCCAGTTTTTGAAGCCCAAGGCCGCTCCTGGTGCCTCTGTCACTTTCCCCAGCTTCCTGAGTTTAACTGCAGCAAGAACAAGAAGGCTTCAAGAGAGAGGGAGAACGAGAAAAGGGTGGGGGAAGGTAGTGAGAAAGCAACCAGAGAGGGAGAAGTAGCGAGAGAATAGATAGATGCAAAGATAGAGATTGCGCAAAGTAAATCTAGTGACCTGTGGCTCACAGAAGCCTTTTGCTTGCATTTTCCATTTTTCATTTTGAGGGGCAG
The DNA here is from genome assembly GCA_963921515.1 of Calotriton arnoldi. Lineage (NCBI taxonomy): Eukaryota > Metazoa > Chordata > Amphibia > Caudata > Salamandridae > Calotriton > Calotriton arnoldi. The sequence goes on from CAWUFW010005712.1 coordinate 966,519, forward strand.
TCTAGCTGTCATTGCTTGAGTTGATGAAGCTAAAATCGTACGATATCGCACAGAATGGGTAGAATATGTGCAACAGTCACACTAGCTTCTCTCACATTCAGAAAAAGCGCGGCTTGGAAACCAACACCGCAAACTATGCTCACACACAGAAAACAACTCCAAAATTGTGTATGTGTTCGTATATGTAAAACCTGTGTTGCATCTCAATTGGCCACTCATTGTATGGAGTCTTGTTAAGACAAGAGCTCAGTAATAGTATTATCTGCAGAAAAAGTAGATGCTTTGCTATTACTGTTTTGTTTTAAAGCAAAGTGACCTGGATGATTAGTAAAAGTTAGACTCTCTTTCACAGGTAGAGAGCTGTATTGGTCTGATCGCAGCCCAGCGATACTCTGCAGCACTCCATAGGACGCAAGACCCCGGACGTCGTTTCCCCAACTGCTGCTGCACTTCATACCACATAAGGAGCTTTCACCTGCACCCACTGCCAGTTTTCCAGCAGCCATCACGCAAATATTAACAACGCCCTCAACACCACTGCCCAACACACACGCCACACAAGCACCAGCACCGCCTACACCTCACCCTACACCACATGCCACTGCAAACCCACACATCAACACCCACTCACATGCATACTTCGCATCACACAATCACTCAGCAAACACACAATCGAAATATGGAGACTGCTGAGCAGCAACGCACCAGACATCCTCTCCATCACAGAGATCTGGCCCAGCCCCTCATTGGTTCCCGAAATCGCTGCAGCAATCCCTGCGGGCTATCATCTACAAGGAATCTATCAAATGCACAACATCCACAGAGAACGCCACCACATTCTTGAAACACCTGCACTTCAAGCTGCAAATCTCCCAAAACTTTACCCTGATCAGAACGCTTGCCTACCGACCATCCAGACCACGAGCCACCTTTACTAACTTCATCACCGACTTCATCACTCCGCTCACCATTGACTTCAGAGCCTACATTCTCCTTGGTGACCTTAACTTTCACCTGGAAGACTGAAAAGGAAAATTACAGACACCAACCACCTCCTCAACAAGCCCACAGTCGACCTGAATCAACTGAGCAACATTCGACGAATCTCCCTGCTCCCCTATCCAGCCAAAGTAATTGAGAAGGCCATCAACAAGCAACTCAAAACCCACCTCAAACTTCACCATCTTCTAGACGACACTCAATCAGGATTCAGAAAGTACCACAGTACCGAAACAGCACTTATGGCGGCCACGGACGACATTCAAATTATCCTGGACTGAGGAGGAACAGCAGCCCTCATCCTGCTCGACCTCTTTGCGGCCTTTGATACTGTCTCCCACAACACCCTCATCAGAAGCCTCTACGGGATTGGCATACATGGATCCACACTCAAATGGATCTGTTCCTTCCTCACGGGAAGAACCCAAAGGGACCTTTTCAACATGTACATGACACCGCTCGCCAACATCATCCAATCACAAGACATCAAGGTCATCTCCTACGCTGATGACACCCAACTAATCTTCTTCCTGACAGACAAAACCACCACCACCAGAAACAACTTCACCAACTGCATGACCATGGTAGCAGACTGGATGCAAACCAACTGCCTGGAGATCAACTCTGACAAGACAGGAGTACTGGTCTTCGGCAACAAAACCTGCCCATGGGACTCCACCGGGTGGCTGTCAGAGCTAGGACCAACACCCACAGACCACGCAAGAAATTTAGAGATCATCCTAGCTGACAAGCTCAACATGACGGCTCAAGACGATGCAGTGTGCCCATCCTGCTTCCACATCCTATCCATGCTGTGAAAGATCTTCAAATGGTTGCCTCAAAACAGAAGTCGGACCGTCACTCAGGCACTCATCACCAGGAAGCTGGACTACGGCACCACTCTCTATGCCAGAATCTCCAAACTATTCCGACACAAACTCCGCTGCAAGACTCATACTCGACCTCCCATGCCCCACCCATATCACATCGCATCTCAGGAAGCTTCATTGGCTCCCCATTCACTAGCGCAGACAATTCAAACTTCTCACGCACACAAACAAAGCCCTACAGAAAACAGGAACAGAATACCTGAACAGTTGCATAACCTTACACTAACCCAACAGACACCTACGCTCTGCCTCCCTCTCATTTGCACACACTCCCCACATCCGCAAAAGTAAAACTGGATGTGGCTCATTCGCCTTCATCGCACCCAAGACATGGAACGACCTCTCTTAACAAGTTCTGCAAGAGAATGAAGACCTGGCTCTTCGTATAAGCACTTTGGGAACAACACACCTACACAAGCACCTGGATACCCTCTCGGTGATTAGCGCGCTATACAAATTAACTTAACATAGCATAACTTGCAAAACCTAGGTTTAATACTTAAAATGACATTACATTGGTGTTTCTTGTCGTTTCCACAACATTATCACCACTGCTGTCTAAAGCCTCAGCCTGTAAGATGTCTGTAACCTGTCTTCATCCATTTATGCTCTCACTCCCCTTTTTGTTCAGCCTTTCATCCTTCCTTGCGCTCATTATTCATTCATGCATGCATTCACCTAGCCTGAACTGTCAATCACTCACTCATTCAACCCTCAGTGCACTCATTCTCACATTCACCCACTTACCTAGCCACCACAAACACACACACAAACTCCTTAATCAATGATCAAGTACTTTGACTTATAAAATATCCATACCTGTTGGCTTTGTCAGTGCTTGTTTGGTTTACATTCAGGGTAGCTCTGGGATCAGCTGTTAGACAATAGCAAGTTTTTTAAAAATAAATATAAGAGGTGAATTGAGTAGAGCAGAGGCAAACAAACATACCAACGCTTGCGAAGATTTTTTGATAAGATTGACTATGCTTTTCCTTCCTGTGCTGCTAAGGCAGACCCTGCAGCACGCTGTAAGTCAGGCCATTTTCGCATAATGTGGTTGTGGCATCGTGAGAAGCGAAGTTGTACCAATTAGTTCGGCTTAGCTTCTTAGAATATTTAATATACTTTAGGTTTACGCTTTATCGAGCACAGCATGCACGATTTTGAACGTTGTTTAAGAACACTGCTCGCATGCATTTAAAAATGTATATTCATAAACTAATTTGACATATGAGGCAAGAGCCTTCTTTGTCTGCTATCTCACCTTAGTCGACCTAAAAAAAACGAAATGTGCTTTAAAAACCTGATTAAATGGAAAAAATAGTAATCATCATTTCCAAAGTTGAGACACAAAGTATTTATTGTGGGTTGCAAAATAACCCTCCCTAAAAAACTCTGGTGACCAGTTAATAAAGGTTTCCCCGAAGCTGCGCTAATTCTGCAATATTTCATATTGCACAAGATGTCTGGGGCAAAAAGGACTAAGGGGCATATTCACAAGGGAAGTGGCGGAGTGAGGCGTTAGCCTTCCTGGCTTAACGTCTCTTGCCACTTTAGAAACGCAGGGCTGCACCATATTTACAAGAATATGGTGCAGCCTTGCGTTTTCCCCTGCGCTGGCGCTACACTTAGCAGCCTTGCGCCAACGCAGGCACCCTTGCACCATAGTGCAAGGGTGTCTGCGTGCAGGGGAAGATTGTTTATGTGCAGGAAGGTCCCGCATCCTGCACATAAACAATCTTTAAATGCTGTTTTGTAACTTCTATGTGTGCTGCTTAATTCAGCACACACAGAAGTTGCAAAACAGCATTTTTTACAGATGATTGTTTATGTGCAGGAAGGGGGACCTTCCTGTATATAAACAATCATTGGCGTTTTGCTGTTTCCATGTGTGCTGCACAATGCAGCACGCATGAAAACAGCAAAAACGAGGAGAAATTAAACATTTCTCCTCGCTGCGCCAGGGTAAGACCAGGTTTTCCCTCGTCTTAATTCTGGTGCTGTCTCCTATTTACGCCTCCCTTGTAAATATGGGGCAGCGTCAGAATCAATGGGTGTTGCGGTGGAACACCCACAGCAACACCCCTTGCCCTCCCCTTTCATGCTAAGCATAGCGTGAAAGGGTGCCTTATTTACAAGGAAGCGTTAAGCCACATTAAGTGTTTTAACGGTGCCTTGTAAATAAGGCGAAGCCCCTATCGTCACTGGCACGTCGTAAAAAGTGACGTTCCCGTGGCGATAGGGGCTTGTAGATATGCCCCTAAGTGCTTAACCACTTTTTAGCAGTGTCACTGATCTAACACTGTAACAATGTCCTTAAAATTCACTCCAGTAAGCCATATTGACCCCTCCTTTTCTGCATGGCTGTGCACTTCCACAGGAATGGAAGAGTCTGCTTTTGGTCCATTCTTTCAAAAATGGGAACAATTAAAGCCCTTTAACTATTGCATTGTGGGTCTGTTGTGTTGCCCGAAGAAGTGTTTGCTAGAATTTTGTTAGATTAACTCAAGGACTGCATTGATGAGGAGAACACTCTGTCACTTATGCAAAAAGGCTTTCGCAAACGGATGTTCATGACTCACACTGTAGTGGAGTTTGCACTGCTTGCCAGTCACTCACTGGTTACGCTGCACTGTATCCCCTAATAGACTTCGATGAGGCTTTTGGCTGTACTGATCAGGGTCTCAGAAATCCAGGCACATTAGAATTAAAAAGACTTAAATTGAGAGTTTAGTCTGGCTGGGAGATTCTATTGGCCCAGGGTCGGAACAGTTTTTTTGCTGACTGCCTGGGCTAGAAGGCGCTTTATTGAACTGATTCTGAATTGAGTATTCAACTGGGAACAGGGAAGAATGTTCCTATTTCCTCGTCAGAGATGGTGTGAGTCTTTTTCTGGGCAATAACCCTAACAATTAATGCACTTTACTGCTGATGTCTTAAAATAGCAGATTGCAATTAATAACGTCAATATCCAGGCAGTTCTTTACTTAGAAACGAAAGCAAATTCATTACAAGTAAGTACAATGTTGTATATACTGCAAACAAATAAACACAGTACAACAGAAGGTTCTATGATCTTTGCAACCGGTTATGATCGCACAGGCGTTTATATCACTTTTGTTCTGTTGCAGTTTGCATTGAGCCCAATGGCCATTATTACTCTAGGTGGGACCTTCAGAGAAATTCAGTTCAGTTGAAAGCATGCAGGCTCTTGAACGAAGTCAATGGTCAAAGAAATGAGACGGCAAGATACAACCTAGAATAATTGTGTTGGATTCTTAGAGTCAAATGAGGTAACTGTTTTTGAACAGGAATATGGGTAGTTGTTACAAACTTCCAGTTTCGAAAGCCAACATACCACCACCCACACAAATGACGAGGGACTCTTCATGGTGGCTCCAGAATGCGCCCCCGAATCTGATCACTGGTGTCCAGTTGAGGTGACACAGTCACTGAAATCTAAATCCAGTAGACATTGGGCAGTGGGTTGGGGACAGTGACTAGCTAGGGTGTCAATACAACTAGATGTCCATTAAGTGGTGGTAAAGGGGTAGGAGGCCTGTATCTTGTGGTCTGATGTGGATGGACACCCTCTAGTCACTTGTGGGTCCAGTTGAAAAGGTTCTCTTTGGCTTGACAGTAGACCAAACCAAAGCTTCACCTGTCAATATTTCCAGAACCCCTATTATTATAGGAATTAATCCGACAGGATAAGGCTGATCCCCCTCAGTTGTTGGGATGGGTCCATACGTAAGAAGACGAAGATAGCTGTCTCCACTTCTTAGAGAAGATGAATGGAGGTGGATACAGACAACGCAACAGGTATCAAAATGGTCACAGGCTACTCAGACTCATCCCTCTGGGTGATAAAATTGAAAAAGAAGCTCCTGACGTCAACTGTGGTCATGCTTTTTTCTCTGTGGCAGTTCGCCAGTGGCCTCGTAGCACAGGACATTATCCATCACTGGAGATTTCTCCACAGAGGTAATTCAAGTGAGCTATGGCCTTTGCTGTAGATTGTAGATTACATCATTTCCTCCTGCCATGGTCCACTGAGCTTTTCATGCAGGTAGATAAGATCAGGAATCTCTCCACAAGTCAGCAAGGGAACTCCGCAGGTGTGACCCGTACTTAGACCCAGCTCATATGAGTGTGACGAATCAGCTGCAGTCCCACTACTGTTTCTTCTAAATTCCTCTCGCCTGCTCTAGTGAACAAGACCACCTTAGCAACACGATGAAATGTTAATCAAAGCACTGACTAAGGATTCCAGTACTAATAATCCTCTGGTGCCCAAGAAGAGCCATCCTTTAGTGAAACTGGAAGACTGAAAATGTTAAAAGTAAAAATGCTCCTCAGATCCTGAGGGAATAGTTTCCTTCACTTTCTGGGTAGATTTTGTGGCCTCCCTTCCCTGCTGTGCACATTGAGACCAGTTTAAGCAGACTCGGATGTGATGTTTGCTGGCCTTCTATCTGGACAAAGCAAACACAAGGAGATGATGGACGGAGCGCTGAAACTTTTCAGACACTCACCCCCAGTCACAGATCTGGGTTGAATCCATCATCATTCTTTAGCTCACTTCGCCACCACAGTTCAGATCCAGCCATATGCAAATCAGTCTTGACCCTGTTTCTCATGGGAACAGTCCAGCCCGAACTGCCAAGCCAGGTCTTCCCTGGACCAGAAACAAGCATCCTGGGACCGGTTTCGGGGTAACACCCCTCATTAGACAATCAAACAAGAAAGCAACCCTACCTATTTATTTCAAAATATGTATAACGTCACAAATAATTATAGCATGACCAGTGCTGATGGATAGGTCCCCAAAGGAGGAGAACACGTGGAAACAAACTTATAACAAAATAAATTTATTTAATCAATAAATAAGACATAATAATAACAGATATTAAAGAGATCACCACCGCTCATTCATACAATCTCACACAAACCAACCATCAATAACACCTCTATCATTCAAAAACAAAACATCATACAAGCACTCAAATGATTAGGTAACCTATATATTTACACAAATCCCCACAAAATATCCTAGATATCATTAAACAAAATGCTAGGAACAGGTCAAAGTCATCAAAGTAACACAATATGTACAGAATACAAAAGATGTGTAACAATAATACAATCACAGAATTGATAGCTGCATTGGAGGATGTTACTGGAAAGGGGAAAATTGTGGACAACACTCTAACCGAAGTTACATCAACAAGCGCCGACGCGCGTTTCGGTGTACATCCCGGCTATGGGCAAACACCTTCTTCAGGGCGCAAATAGCGGTGAAATCAGGCGGTGGGTAAATTTCTGAAAAATGAACAGACATGGTGTGATAATCTATATTCCTATGTTACTGCTCTAAAATCATTCATTTCAAAATAATATATACTGCATTCAAAAAATATAATCTAACAAAAGCCTAATAGGTATAGAATCCTAACAGCACTGGTAAACTGTAAATACAAAATCAGGCAAAACACTAATCATGGAACAGATTGTGCACAGTTATAAATACAACAAAAATTAAAACACATATACATATAAACCAAAAACATGTAAAGATAAAAAAGAAAACTAATAAGACAGTGACAATAATGACCCCAAGTAGGAATTACTCAAAAAGCAAATAACTACATACAAACAAAAGCCATGTACCTGGTTTAAGGATAAACTCAAGCCTGGATATAGATAAAATGGACAGCCAGAAACAACAATAAAACGTGCCGGTCTCAGAATGACGTCATATTCGTGATAGTAAGAGAAGTCCGGGCACTCTCTACCTATGGCAAAAAATAAAAAAAGAGATATAAAAACCCCATATATAACAGCATCATTAGATGTCCGGGCAAAAGAAATTTCTCTAAAAAAGGCGAGAATGGAATGAACGCCATGTATAACAAAATTATTAGAGGTTCACAAACGAGCAGGCTGAAAGCCAATGAGCTGGTTACCAAACACGCATTTGTTAGACATGCACTCTGGAGAACAACTCACCCGAATGAGCAAAGTGCTTGATAAATAGATCCTGGATGGCCGCGAGTGTAAAATCACGGACCCTGTTGAGACTGGATACGGGGGTTCAAAGAACATCTAGAGCCTGGGCCGAGAGCCGTGGTGCTGCAGGTTTTTAACAGGCAAGGGCTTCCAATCATATAAAGAAAATCCTTGCAAAGAGTAGAGGAAAAGAAAAGAAAGGGGAGGATAGTATAAGTCTAAGTAACCGAAGCCCTTAAAGAGCTTACAAGAGCTCTGAAGTTCTAGTGACATCTAGTGTTCTAAACAGACATGTAGACTCTGACATAAACGAACAGAGAATCCATTATAGAGAGGATTTAGTTTACCTGATAGACTGGGTACACTGTCAACAGAGCATAACAGAATTGCACTGCAGGTCGCCTAGCGTGGCAGGTATAAACGCGCCTGAAAATAAGGTAGGGATCGGGTAGACGATTCTATAAAGAAAAAGTGAATAAAACAACATAAATGTATAGATCGAACATACCAAGGAAAAGAAAAAGAAACAAACAGCTTTCCGTCACTAGCGCTTCCAGGGGAAGAAGCAAACTTACCCAGGTCTCAATGTATAATAAGACGACCGGGCGACATGATGGTCGATCGGTAATAGAACGGACTCCGTCACGTAGAAACGCACAGAGGAGAAAACGCCGAATTTAAATAAAAAAACTGCCGTACGAATAGCCAATCACAGTGCAGTATAGGGTCATCTGATACAAAAAGGTCAGGTGAACATAAGAATGCACAAAAAAGCGAAATGGACTCAAAGAGTGAATGGAGTCCAAACGGCAATGGATCAGCACAATCAATCTATCAGAAATCGCTGCACAAATGACTGTCAACCGCTACAGAATCTTTTACAAAAAAAGGACAAACTATGTGGGGCATATGCATAAAGAATAATCATACAAAAACTACCTCCAAAAATAATATAAATCACATTAATGGGACTAGACAAATCAGAAGGGAAAGACAAGGAAGATATACTCCTATTGTCCGAATAATCGTCAGCTGCAAAAATGGAAGTTGAAAACTACTTCAGATGCAACATTTAAAGAAAAGCATTTCCCCATTGAAGACTTTCATTCAATCCCTGGTCCTAGGTGTTAAGAAGGAACATCCAAAATAATTCGCTTTTTTGGCAAATGGCTCAATCAATCCATCAGAAATCGCTACGCAAATGACTATCAACCGCTGCAGAATCTTTAACAAAAAAGGAACAAACAATGTAGGGCATATGCATAAAGAATAATCATACAAAAACTACCTCCAAAGATAATATAAATCACATTAATGGGACTAAAAAGGTCAGAAAAAGGAAGACAAGGAAGATAAGCTCCTATTGTCCAAATAATCGTCAGCTGCAAAAAAAGAAGTTGAAAACTACTTCAGAGGCAACATTTAAAGAAAAGCATTTTCCCATTGAAGACTTTCATTCAAACCCTGGTCCTTGGTGTTGAGAAGGAACATCCAAAATAATTCGCGTTTTCGGCGAATGGCAGTCATGTCCGAGCCCGGAGTGCTGCGTATCTTTTCTAAAATGGTCCAACGTAGATCTTTTTCGCAATGTTCCTGCGAGGCCCAATGTTTCACCAATGGGGCCGAAGGTTTATGAAGCCTGATGTTGGATTTGTGTTCGCCAAGCGAATTCTGCACTCCCTGGCTGTTTCTCCCACATACGCCATGTTGCAGGGGCATAAAATGGCATATACAATGTTGGTAGAGCGACAGTTAGTCATTTCCTTAAGGTACACGGTGCGCGAGTTAATGCAAATCTGATCACTAACTATCGCATTGTGGCAAGCCTGACAATTGCCACATTTGTGATTGCCTTTAACTGGCGCTCCCCCTTGTTATGGAGCTTTGAGCAAAACTGGGTATATTGGATCCTTTGGCTCGCACAAGCATATTCCTCAGATTTATATTCCTTTTAAAGGAAAAGATGGGTTTACTAATCAAGGGCAGAGAGGTGCCACTGAGAATTAACAATTTGGCGTACTTTATTGTTGAACCATGAGTGTTTAGTCACACAAACCAATTGATCCAAAGGGTTTTTTTGTTGTTTGGGCAGGAACTTAGAATCTCGATCGTAGTATCTAGCTCTTTTTAGAGCATTCTTGACAAGTTTAGGTGGATAACCTCTGGCAATAAGTTTGATCTTAAGAGCTTCAGCATGATGAAGGTATTCTTTGATGGTAGTACAATTCCTGCGATATCGCAGGAACAGACTAAATGGTATTCCATCTTTCTGACAGCTGGGATGGAAACTCTTAAAATGCAAAAGAGTGTTCCTTGCGGTCGGTTTCGTATATAAGGAAACCGCTAATTGACACTCAGAATGCTCAATCCACACATCCAGCCTGCTCGTTTGTGAACCTCTAATAATTTTGTTATACATGGCGTTCATTCCATTCTCGCCTTTTTTAGAGAAGTTTCTTTTGCCCGGACATCTAATGATGCTGTTATATTTGGGGTTTTTCTATCTCTTTTTTTATTTTTTGCCATAGGCAGAGAGTGTTCGGACTTCTCTTACTATCACGAATATGACGTCATTCTGAGACCGGCACGTTTTATTGTTGTTCCTGGCTGTCCATTTTATCTATATCCAGGCTTGAGTTTATCCTTAAACCAGGTACATGGCTTTTGTTTGTATGTAGTTATTTGCTTTTTGAGTAATTCCTACTTGGGGTCATTATTGTCACTGTCTTATTAGTTTTCTTTTTTATCTTTACATGTTTTTGGTTTATATGTATATGTGTTTTAATTTTTGTTGTATTTATCACTGTGCACAATCTGTTCCATGATTAGTGTTTTGCCAGATTTTGTATTTACAGTGTACCAGTGCTGTTAGGATTCTATACCTATTAGGTTTTTGTTAGATTATATTTTTTGAATGCAGTATATATTATTTTGAAATGAATGATTTTAGAGCAGTAACATAGGAATATAGATTATCACACCATGTCTGTTCATTTTTCAGAAATTTACCCACCGCCTGATTTCACCGCTATTTGCGCCCTGAAGAAGGTGTTTGCCCATAGCCGGGCTGTACACCGAAACGCGCGTCGGCGCTTGTTGATGTAACTTCGGTTAGAGTGTTGTCCACAATTTTCCCCTTTCCAGTAACATCCTCCAATGCAGCTATCAATTCTGTGATTGTATTATTGTTACACATCTTTTGTTTTCTGTACATATTGTGTTACTTTGATGACTTTGACCTGTTCCTAGCATTTTATTTAATGATATCTAGGATATTTTGTGGGGATTTGTGTAAATATATAGGTTACCTAATCATTTGAGTGCTTGTATGATGTTTTGTTTTTGAATGATGGAGGTGTGATTGATGGTTGGTTTGTGTGAGATTGTATGAATGAGCGGTGGTGATCTCTTTAATATCTGTTATTATTATGTCTTATTTATTGATTAAATAAATTTATTTTGTTATAAGTTTGTTTCCACGTGTTCTCCTCCTTTGTGGACCTATCCATCAGCACTGGTCATGCTATAATTATTTGTGACGTTATGCATATTTTGAAATAAATAGGTAGGGTTGCTTTCTTGTTTGATTGTCTTGTGTTTTCCCCTATGTCTCCCTACCTTCATCCTTCTCATTAGGGGCCCCCTCTGTTTGAGTGGTAGTAACACCCCTCATTAGCCAGGCTATCTTGAATCCAGTGGCAAAGTGAGCAAGGGACCCACATCTGGGTGTACCCTGCCTCTCCTATCTGGACAGCCATTGTGTTGGCAAATGGGCATGAATATAGGAAATGGGAAGGGATGGTTTCACTCTGGCAGGGGAATTCACTTAGTTTGGGCTGAACCTAAATGGAGGGGGCTGCAGAGTAGAGCTACAAAGGATTCTTCTGGCCTCAATTAAGGGAGGAGAAGACGTGCCTGCAGGCTAGTTTGTCTTAAAGGATCATACCAGGCCACCATCACCTGCAAAAACACACACACACACACACTCACACCCATCACACACACACACACCCATACCCCCCCACCGACCCCTCATCACCCAATGGGAGCCTGCGCCCCGGACTGCAGATTATGCTGCCACCACTGTCAGTTCTCATAGTCTGGGTAGCGAAGACACTAGCAGCTGATGGTGTTATTTTAATTAATAAATGTTTTGCATTCATAATGACATTAACATGTAAATATATTAACTGTGATCTACATTGACCATAGATAATGTAGGGCTGTATTTAAAAATGGCTCACATCTGGTTGCCGTCTTGTTTCATAAACACGTGTCTTTTCATTTCTAGGAAAAGCTGAAGTTTCAATTAACACTCGCGATGTTACTTTGATTACTTTCTCATGTGAAATGTTTTTGTTTAGATGATAACTGAAGAATGTGTGAATTAGTTGTTATAATGCACCTGCAGAGAACAGGCTGGTCCAATGTATCTCATTATGTTGCAGATAACTGTACGTTTGAAGGACGTTTAGAGAAGCTTCATTGTGAATGATCCTGAGAAAGTAATGAGCTTAGATTATCTCTGTGTACTGTAACATAATTGGAGCACTTTATGGGAACTATGTGTAACAAATGTTAGAGTTGTGTGATTTAAGCTAGCACAGAGCAGACCCTTTACAGAACACGTAGAAACATGGCTTTGTCCACTTTGAGACAACTGAGAGCAGTGTAGGGGGCTCTCTTCATCGGAGAACTGATTTTACTGAAGCTTCCCTCTTGAGACAACTTTACACTGATTTGTCTTCATTTATATGACTCTGATCCGATTTGAACTTCATATTTATTAAATACATTCATTTACCGATTGATAATAATTTTATGATTTTGAACTGTAAAAATGTTATAATAAACCTTTATGGTTTGAAAATTAAATCACTCCCTGTCTTCCCTGTGGAGCCTAATGTGCTTCACGTTATTAAAGTGTATTGATTAGCCTCAGTCGTGGATCTCAATTCATTAGAAATTGCTTTATGGGCCCTGAATTTGCATGAAGAAAAGCGCGACAACACCACAATTGGTGTCCCCATGGCATCATAGCTCAGATCTAATGCCTCAAGTCGATAAAGCATGAGCACCCTCAGTGGGATTAAAAGACGGCAGAGCTCACTGGAAGAAAATGTACAGGGCTTTCCAGATTATGTCCAAGGGCAGGGCGGCAGAGATGCCAACAGCCATGCATAGGACTTTCAGCACAACAGATGGATTTACAACTCTTTATTTCAAATTCTAATTTGAGGAACCACTAAATACACATAGCTCTTATCATTTTAATTTTCAAAAGGTAAAACTTATGATATCACTGTCTGTCAATACTTTCGTGCTATGTACCAAAAAGTTGTACAAGATATATTGCGATTATTATAGCAGCAATTCTCATCTGGCCTGTTACCACTATATAAAAAATCCTTAAATTTTCCAAAATTGTATATAATTTCGGCATGTGCCATTTCTTCAGGTAATAAGCGACTGGACCAATATTTTTCCGAAAAACAAATTGTGGCGCTCCCGCGGTTTTGGCATGGAGTCTTTATTTTACATGCAATTACGATGCGCTGTTTACAACCGGCTAGATTGGAATGTGGACTTTATCGTTTTACGGAAAACTGTTTGTACATTATTTTGAACTGTACTGATAAATAACTAATGCTCCGAGTTTTTATTTTGATACTTTTTTTTAGATACTGTAATAATATTTAAATGAGTAATTAATATATCATGAGACGATTATAAGGTTGTGCTCAATATCAAATCAATGAGAAAAAAATGTATCTTTAATTTGAGTGAGAGGTTGATCAACTATATTTAATTTCTATATATGTGAGGCCCCCCTCTTATCATATTGTACTTGTGATCTTCTTTTAAAGACGTAATTTTATCGGCTTTTCGTAAAACATTTTACTACTGCTACTAAAATATGTAATTAACTTCTATTGCTTCCATTGTAAACAGAAGTCTGCTCTGGAAGTTCTCAAGATGTAGGCCTGTGCTGAGATGCCTTCTTTCAGACGGCTTCTTCACTTGGCTAGAGGTGTGAAGTTCAGAATAACACACCTTCACGCTATCTATACATTCTCTGTGAAAATTTACAAAACATGAAATTCAGATTTACGAATTTTAAGGTTAATTTATGTAACAATTATGTGGCCACAAGCTGCTACCATGAAGATTAAAAAATGCAAGTTGAATTGTGTGTAGATGGACTTCAACATGACCTTGACACGTCATTGTAGTACTGTAGTATGGGCACACAGCAAGGATACACAGGATAGCAGGGAGGAACTTAACCTGGATTTACTACTATGTACCAAGCTGTCCCTTCTGCATCCCGCCTGAGACCTCAGTCTGTAATCTGTCTTGACACACCTGAAGAAGCGGCCGACAGAATGAAGAAGTGGTGTGGCAGGTGGAAGGGGTGCGGGGGAGCACGGGAGGGGAAGTGTGCAGGGGGGGTTAATAATTTGGAAAAAAACACTTACCTGGAGCTGCTGGCCGTCTCCCGTGTCGCGCCTCAGTCTTCCTTGTCCCAGCAGGCACTAGGGCAGCATCAGAGTCCCTGTGAAATCCCCGCGCTGCTCTCATGCTATGAGAGCGGCACAGGGATTGGCCTGAGCGGGCTGAAATGATGCTCCGCTCAGGACAGGGAGTCTGTGCTGTTTCTCCAGCCCAGCTGTTCAATACAAAATTGGAGAAAGCTAAGTGCGCATGTGTGTTTGGCCGGCCTGAGAAGGCCGGCCAAACACACATGCGCACTTAGAAGTGAACATAGCACTCCTCCTTCCCCGACCCCACCCCTCCCTGCACACGCTGGGTCAGAGCCGGTAAATGAAAAACAAAATGATAGTAAATATCGTTTTATTTTTCAACTGCTGGCTCTTACCCAGTAGGGCGATGCTCCTCTGCCATTGCGGAGGAGCCACCCCTGCACGGAAGACATCGTTTACAATGAATGTGATACAATGCATTCCATTACAATGCGGTCATTACAACGACCGCGTTGTTATATCGCAAACCATTACAACGCAAGTCGTTACAACGACTTGCTGTAGGGGTCTTTACAATGACTTGCTGTAGGGGCAGAATGTGTTGGCTTTAAAATCCAACACCTTCCCTACTGTTGCACAGACTGGAGTTGGAATAGTAAATTATACTATTCCAACATCCAGCGCCCCCTACAGCAAGTTGTTGTAACGACTTGCGTTGTAATGGTATGTGATTTAACAACGTGGTCGTTGTAACGACCGCGTTGTGATGGCATGCGATGTATCGCATGCGTTGTAACGTCGCATATTCCCCCTGCACACCTGTCACCTCCTCTTGATGTTCTGTCAACTGTGGCGTGCTGGTGTAGTTCAGAGTCCAGCGAAAGGTACTCAGAATATATCCAGCTGGTATTAAACCGAATACTCCTATACCTGTGTCTTATTTGTTTTTCTTAATCGACCCACTGAAGTGTTTCAGTGCAGTGTTTGCCCAAGTGCGATGAGCCATCTGGAACATTTGGTGACTGTCGTTTTCTCTGTAACTGATTAAATGTTGCAGAGTTGGTGTATCTAACACGCAGTTCAAAGATTTGACAAACTTTGAGTTTTCATTAAACTGTGCAAGCTTAGTGATATAAACTTGACATTTTATTTGCTGGGCTCTGGTAACTTTGAAGTAGGCAGCCCTTTAAGAATATTATCATATATGGGAGTTGCACCATTTTGAATGTCTGCACAGGGACTCTGCTTAAACTATTTCCAAACGTTATATGGACTACAGAATTGCGCTTCCCTTATCCCAAACACCGAAGCATATGTAGAACCACAGGATCGGATCAGTTTCAGAGAATAACATTCAGCAATATAACCCTTAGTTTGCATTGCACAAACAATATCATACAAATACTGGCTAACTCTCAACATTGCACCACCGAGTGAACACCAAACGCCTAATGTAGCATTTGCTCATCATTCTATTGGGCCAAGCTGTAGTGCCGGATGCATTCCTATGTATTGGGACCACGTGATGACCTTTGACTACCATTATATTAATTGACTTTAGGTGTTTTCTTGAATGTCCAACATCATTTTTCCTGCATGTGCACTTTTCCTTGAAGATTTCTTTCGTGTCTCCTTGTAGTTTTAGAGTGAAGTGCTTTCACAGAGTAGAACAGCCTTGCCAGGAACAGAACGTGTGGGATGTGCATTTGAAAGCATGAGCGAGAGAAAGGTGTGAAATGTACTTCTCAGTCCTGAAGTGTAGTGCTATATGCAGTGGTGCTCAAATGTGCATTATGTTGTACATTGGGAAGTGAAGTGTGTGATGCTATAGGCAGTGGTGCACAAATGTGCATTGTGTTGTACATTGGGAAGTATTATGAAGTTCTTACTATTGGCTTTGACATGCCCTCATGCCATCTTGAATTCTGACTCTGTCCAGCTTGAGTTTTGCGCACACAGGCAGGCCCCCAGATCACTCAAGTTGTTTAGGCTATTCACGTTCAAGGTTGTTTTCTGTACTTTTGGAGATTGTTTTCTACTTTCTCAAGCTTCGTTAAGATAAGGGGCTAGAACATGTGAGAGCGCAGAAGGATACGTGAGAACTCTTTTGCCTTTGGAGTGCTTGCATGGAGACTGGCCAACTCCAGTAAGTTTCCTTGGTGCAGAGGACGTCCTCTCAGGAACGTCTAGTGCTTTGAGATTATAAAACTGGGGTTTGTTGACTTGAAAACAGGGATTTGGACCTGAATGGAGAATGACGCGTCTACTTCAGTGTAGCGGAACCTGGCTTGCTGAGTCTCTTAACCCCGGCTGTGAATCCCCAAGTCTGGAGTGGGCAAAGATTCAGTATATGCAGCCGGTGAGGTGTTTTATTTTTGATTATTGACTTTGTGATGTGTGAGTGTGTCTGTGTGCACATTCAAGTCTCTGGTGGTTATAATCATCTGAGGTGTTATTTGTGGTTATTGGCATTGTGATGTGGGAGTGTGTCTGTGTGCATATTCAAGTCTCTAGTGGTTATAATCATCTGATGTATTTAGTGTATATATCTATCTGATTTCTTGCAGTGGACGTCCATATTGTTATCTGCTTGTATTTTATTTCATGTATTTTATTCCATGCATTTAACAGTTGCATTTGCTTACTTATAAGTGTGTTATTATTGCTTGCACACACATATATATATATATATATATATATATATATATATATATATATATATATATATATATATATATATATATATATATCAAAACACACCATGGATTCTCCGTACCTCCGTTACGCGCACAGAGAGACACGAACCCAGCAAATATATGGCAGATCTTCTTTATTCCTCAAGAATGACGCGTTTCGGACAACTCGTGTCCTTGCTCACATATCAACAAACGCAGTTCGCCATTTTTTTTTATATCTGAATACCATTTCATTACCACCACGTGATTAATAAGCATAGAAGACACACTGGCACATATTAATTTGCAATGGTAAGTCTGTTTTCTATCTGTTATATATATATATGTATGCATTTGAATGTTGTTCATTTGACATCTGGGAAAATCTTTTTGTTAGAGAGTGTTGCACAAATAAAACCCCATGCCTTATTCTGAGAACAGTCTTTTGATGTGCCTCATTTTATAAGAGTGAAATCCCTTTCCTGGTGTTTTTTTTGCTTCGCCGTGTTTGTGCCTCTGTGTGAGAGTGCAGTATTTTCTATTATTTGGGAGGGCGAAGTAATACACAAGCTCACACAGAGGAATCCCCAGAAAACCAGCTGGGGGGGTCAGAGTCCTAAGTTGATCTACCAGATGTCCCGGCATACCTTATCTTTGTTTTTCCATAAAGTTGCACTACTCAGTTTGTTCAACCTGTAGTCTATGACCCTCGGAGACAACTGGAGTAGCCCTCTATTGATTCTAGCTGAGTCCTCGGTTGCCCTTGACTGGAGAAGCGCACAAAACCTTCTTGCTTGTGCTCAAGGCAGGAGCCTCCCTTGGCTGATTATGGGGGAACTACCTTGCTGGTGGCTATTAGATCTTTGAGAGAATACCCTATTTACAATTCCCCAAGGTGGATCTACTGTCTCCGAATTCAAGGTCCATGCAGTAATACATTAACACGGCTTCCGCACCCCCTCCATGAGTGTATGGTAAATCCTTATAATATCTGAATGTGCCCCCTGCACAGGGTTGTATGTAGTGGCAACTGGTACAGAACGGGGGTGTCAGGGCGGGGGGTGGAGGGGTGAAAAAGAAAAAAAACCACTTACCTCTGCACAGCCGCCATCTCTCCTCTGCCCTCTCTCCTCCCGGAAGCAGGAAGCACACAGGCTCTGCTGTCACCAGGATGACAGCAGTGTCGTGACTGGTCTGAGCGCCATGGTTCGGCGCTCAGAAAGGGGGTGGGAGCCTGTGCATGTTCTGCACCCAGGCTGTGTAATAAGCCAGCAGGAGAATATGCTAAGTGTGCATGATTGTTTGGCCAGCCCAAGACGGCCGGCCAAACCATCATGCGCACTTAGAAAGTGCCCACCACTCCTCCCCCTGCTGGCTGTGATGACAGCCAAGCTCTGCCACGCCCCAAAACTAACTTCAGCATGGAAAAATAAAATGATAACATCTCGCTATATTTAGCTGGCAGGAAAGATATTAATCTACTTAGCTTGTTACTGAAAAAAGCCATACTCACTGGGTACAAGTTTGAATCCTAGTAAGACCTCCTCAGCCTTCATTCCTCCCAACGATCTATGAATTGAGATCTAATACATTGGGTAATAGTAATACCAGTAATTTATACTGCTTAGAAATGGAAGAAGCTTGGTATGAGGAGCTATTTAAAAACAAGTTATTCATAGGGCTTTTGCTTTGTGTATGTGAGCTACTGTAGAAAGGGCCCATGCCATTATACAATGCTGTCTTCTCTATCTAGGAACAGGCTGGGATTCACAAAACTTCCTATCATGTTCCCTCCCTCGAATTTCCTCAGGAAGATGCTAGTGAAAATACTTCTTCCTGAGTGAATGTCAACTTTCAAATTTCAAACAATGGCTGCTTTTTCATTTGTTTATTTGATGTTTTCCTGATTTTCTCTGAGTTCATATCATGACATAATTTCAATATTTACAGTTGTACCTAATCTCAATTCAAAATCACAGTTGAAACCAACAACGTCTCAGACAATTGGCCATTAATGCATTGAAAAAATTCTTTATATTTGTGAATGCGCTGGCATACGTATTTTCTCTCCCATAAGGTCTTTTTTTTTCCAGATTTGAAAATCTGGTTGCTCAGTGGCTTTCCAAATGGTTATTAGTGATCTCACAATTAGTATAGAAATATACCAGCATAATCAATCCCTTTCAGACATTCCACCCCAAGTCTTGGGAGTATTTTAGCAATGTTGCTCAATAATCTGCTTTTTTTCTATTCTTAACCTAGAATCCAAACACTGCCTCTTCCTGGGAGACATCAACTTCCACCTGGATGACCCCACTGACACCAACTCCACCGACCTCCTGGAAAGATTGGATAACATCGGACTCAAACAGCTGGTCACTGACCCCATGTACAAAGCAGGACACACGCTAGATCCCATTTTCATATCAGGCAACAGAATCAAATACAGCAACACCTCGGAGATCACCTGGTTGGACCACTCCATCATACACTTTGCCATTGCCGGACCAGCCTGCACTGCCCTCAACTGCCACAGGGTCCCCTTCCACAGCTGGTCCAAGGTCACTCAGCAACAATGGATCAGCACCTCACAGCCCAAAGACACCACCAACTTGGTTCAGACACAACAGAACTTCAACGACTGGATCACCAGCGCCACTGACCAAGTCGCTCCAACCAAACTAGCCAAAACGCACAGACCCTCCAAACAAGCCAGATGGTACACCCTGGAACTCAGCACATCAAAACGTAGAAAGAAGATGGGGTACCATCAGGAACCACACCGACCCAGCCAATTTCAAATCAGCCCTCAATGACTACCACCGCGAGATCAAAGCCACAAAAAAGGAAGCTCTGACCCACCAGATCGAAACCAGCGCCAACAAAGCTAAGGAACTCTTCACCATCATAAGAGAGTTCACCTGCCCCTCAGCCACTAAAAACTCTATACCCACCTCACAGGAACTCTGCTACTCCCTCGCTGACTATTTCCACAACAAGATAGCAACCATCTGCAAAAACTTCGATCCCCAACCCTCCAACCTCCTCAGCTTCTCATCGACAACAACCGCCGACTACCCGCTCATCTCATGGGAACAACTCAGCACACCACACACAACCACTCTTATGAACTCCATCCAGTCAGGCGCACCCACCAATGCATTATCCCACCGATTTTTCAACCTCGGAAAAGATGAGATCAGCCCCAACTCACCACCATCCTCAACGCCTCGATAACCACCGCCACCTTTCCAGATGCCTGGAAACATGCAGAGGTCAGACTACTCCTCAAGAAACCCTTGGCAGACCCCAACGAACTCTGGAACTACCATTCCATCTCACTGCTCCCGTTCCCCACCAAAGTCTTGGAGAAGGCCATCAACCTCCAATTCACCAAACACCTAGAGAGAAACAACCTACTGGACCCTTCCGAGTCAGGTTTCAGAGCCAACTACAGCACCAAGACAGCCCTGATACCACAACAGACTACATCCACACCCTCCTTGAAAGAGGAGAATCAGTCGCCCTGATCCTCCTCGACCTGTACGCAGCCTTCGACACCTGTCTCACACCACACACTCATCGACTGCCTATGCCAGATTGGTATCACAGATTATGCGCTCAGATGCATGGCATTCTTTCTCACGGGACGCACCCAGAGAATCTGTCTCCCTCCCTTCACATCACAAGCCAAGCATACCATCTGCAGTGTCCCCCAAGGCTCATCCCTCAGCCCAACCCTCTTTAAGATCTACATGTCACAACTTGCAGACATCGTCAGATCACACAACATCCACATCATCTCCTTTGTCGACGACACTCAGCTCGTCCTCTTGCTCTCAGACAACCCCACCTCGATGAAGACTGACTTTCACAACTGTATGAAGAACGTCTCAACCTGGATGAAGGACAACTGCCTGAAGCTCAACACGCAACCTCGGCATCATCCTCGACATCGAACTCTTTATGAAACGCCATATCAACGCTGTCTCCTCAGCTTGCTTCCACAAGCTCTGCATGCTCCAAATGTTTTTAAGTGGCTCCCCATCAGCACCAGGAAGACAGTGACCCAGGCTCTCATCACCAGCCGACTGGACTACAGCTATGCACTCTATGCAGGCACCACCACCAAACTCATGCAAAGACACCAAACGATCCAGAACGCAGCCGCCAGACTGATCCTCAACCTGCCCAAGAGAACCCACATCACCCAGCACTTGATAGACCTCCACTGGCTCCCGGTCCAGAAGAGATGCCATTTCAAGCTCCTGACCCATGCCTACAAGGCCCTCCATTACCAAGGACCTGCCTACAGGAACAACTGCCTGTACTTCCATCGACCCCCCAGGAACCTCTGCTCCCCACACCTCGCCATCACACAGGTTCCTCGCATAGGCTGCTGGAGCACTGGAGGACGGTCCTTCGCCCATCTCACCACCAAAGCCTGGAACTCCCTCCCCCTCCACCTTCAGACCGCACCCTCGCTCCCACTATAGGAAGGAGCTTAAGACCTGGCTCTACAACTGGGACCCGCAGCAAGCACCTGGATACCCTCTTGGGGGAAAAGCAGCGCTTTAAAAGTACTACTTGATTGATTGATTGATTAAACAATTATTTATTAAATGCTATCACCTTATACCAAAAAGATTTAATATTTGGACCCTTTCAAATCATATGCATCCAGCTTCTTTTCTCCTTACATCTGGGGCAATTGTTAGATATATTATTATTCCATTTATGGGGTATAGTAGATTAGGCATTGGGTATACATCTGCACATGTCTAAAAAAAATGCTCCATGTAAAGATTTCATATTGCAAATAGAAGCTTCTTTCCAGTTTTTCCGTTTTAGTTCTGGTCCTTTTTCTTGTTTTTGCATTAGTGCATAATGTCTACTCAAGTCCTCCACTTTTTCCCACAGATATTGACTCTAATGGCTAATCCGTCTATGGGGATTGATAACCTGAAATAAATACTTTACTGTGTCACACAAATTCTCAATTGGTTGAGATGGGAATGCTTTTCATATCCTATGGAAGTGCCTAGAAGCAAATTCATATCCCTTCATTGTTGGTTTGAGCTTGACTTTCACATACTCCCAAGATATTAATTTGTCATTTACATACCAATCCCCCATTTTCCCCAATTTATTTGCTTCCCATCTAAGTAGTCCTTGTTGGGGAGTTGACAAAATACCACTTCTAATGGGGTAGCAGCGTGATATATTGGAATTTTTAAAACACACCTGAGCTGCTGTTGCTTCTTCCAATAAATACTGGTTGTGCCGTGTCATACTAGTTTGGGATTCCTTATCCTCTGTAATGGGGTTGTTAAGTATGGAAACTGTTTCTCCTTCATTCTGTGCATGAAGTAGTCATCATAAAATTTAAATTCACTTATTTTTTTAATTGAGTATGCATTACCAGGATAGAAGCATAGTAATATCTCCTAAAGTCAGGGAGTGACATCCCTTCCTCTTCCCTTGCAAGATATATCTTTTTCATCCTCAAGTGTGGACAGGATTTACCACATAGAAAACTGCTGATTCTTGCCTCTATTTTAAGAAAGAGTTGCTGAGTCAACATACATGGCAGCGTAGTAAAAAGAAAATTCATCTGAGATAAAACATGCATTTTAAAATCTGCGACCTTGCTTTCTATTGAAATTGGCATTTCTCCAGCATTTGATTGATTTTCTGAAGCAAATAACATAGTTCAGCCTAAATAGATATTTATGATTTACTGTAACTTTTATTCCCAGATACCGCACTAAAGTAATATTGTAACTTCCCAGTAAAAACTGCAGGAAGGTTTCTGGCTTACTACACAAGAGCAAAATCCAATTTTTGTATCATTTACTTTATAACCAGCACCTGATGTAAAGGTGGTAATAGTATCAAATATCTGTTTCACAAATCTGAGGAGGTTGGACTGTAAAAGAAGTGCTGTGTCATTTACCTGCATTTTAATCTTTGGAGCCACTTGTAGTGCGGATTTAATTAACGCATTACTTCTTATGCAAATAGAAATAGTTCTATCAATATTTCAAATAAACATGGTGGCAGGTTTAACCCTGTCTGGTTCCTCTTGTTATATTAAACGTTTTAGTAGTCTTGCCATATATCACCAATAAGGCATTTGCCCCTTCATATATACCAGCAACCGACCTGATGAGTTGGGCAGGGAAGCCCATTATTTGAAGGACTTTAAATAAGAAATTCCAACTTACCAGGTTGAGTGCTTAATCACCATCTAGAAAAAAAATTGTTGCAGGTGTTCTACTGTTTGAAAAGTAATCAATGGCCGCAGTAAGAAAATGCATGTCTGCATGTAATCGGCAGGCTGGGATTAAAACCATTTTGGTCTTTATCTATCAATTTTGGTATTACAGCTGCTATCCTTAATGCTATAATCTTCATGGAAAAGTCCACATTTAATAATGATATTGCATGATAATAATTTAATTCCACAGGGTCCTTATCATTCTTGAGGAAGCGTGTTAGTATACCTTTTCTAAAAGAAGCTGGGATGAAGCTGCCATTAAATATTTCATTAATAATTGTGTTAGGGGATCTTTCAATTATTTAATGAAGACATGATACCATTTAGAAGGGTATCCATCTTTCACTGCCACTTTGCAACTTGCTACATTTTTCACTGTGTTTACTACCTGGTTATGCTCTATTGGTGCTAGCAAACCTGTAGACTCCATCTCAGAAAGTGAGGAAATTTGTACTTGAGCAAGAAAATCTAGTATCTCCGTCTCTGATGGCTTTCTCTCTGCAGTATAAATCTTTTTGAAATGATCAAAAAAATATTCTCTATCTCGCCACTTTCAAGAATCACTGTCGTGAATCGGGTACTCAAATCTCTGTTAGCGTGTTTTGAACTTTACATATTATCATCTGACATACTAGTACTCTTCTTATTAATTCACCCTCCTCAATATACTTGTAGTCCAAATATATGTGAATTAATAAACTCCTTCTCCGGCCAATAACTTAGCATTTATTCTTTGGCTTTTTCACAGTTGATTATCATTATTTGTATTTAGTCTCATTTCTGTTAGATGAAATTCATCCTGAAGTGAATTTATCAAAGCCTTTTCTTCTTTTTGAAGATATGCTTGGAAAGTAAATACTTCCCCCTCAAGGTTGCCTTATAGGTTTCCGAGACTGTAGCCGAAAATAATTAATTCAGATTCCCTGCAAAGAAAAATGTAATTGAAATTGTAACTTTTTCCAGGAAGCTTTCATTTGCCATTCAGTTGCCATCTAAACTTAGAATTGTTGCAGAAGGAAAATGTAATCTCCAATTGTGCTGCCATATGATCCAAAAAGCAATAGGGGATATATATAAGCATCGCATTCTGGATGTACCTTGTTGGCAGAAAATAATCAATAAGCAAAGCGGATGAAAATCTCTTTGAAAAAAATGTATAGCGTCTTTCCTGACATTTTCTGCCCTCCAAAGATCAATTAGCCCTTGCTCTTTTGTAAGTGCTTTTATTGCCACGGCAACTATAGGTTTCCTTTCATTTTAAGGCACCTTATTGGAATCTAATTGAATTGATTGTAGAAAGTTAAAATCACCTCCCACTATAATTGCTCATGGAAAATCTAGCAAATGATCTATTATCTTCTCTCTCCTGCAGGAGGAGGAGTTGGATGTATTAGCATTGACTAAAACATGGTTGGAGGAAGGGTCGGAGCCTGACATTGTAGTGGCTCTGTCCCTTGACTATCACCTCCTTGCGCATAATTTGCAGAGTGGGAAGAGAGGGGGAGGGATGGCATTGATCACCCAGAGGCAATGTGCTACAGAACTAGTGGCTGCCGAAACCATGGATGGAGCTGAGGTCTTGGGGGTAAAAGTGGATATGGTCCTTGGTTATTGTGGTAGTTTAACGCCCACCCTGGGCGACCCCCCTATTTAACCAGTTATTTCTGGAATTGATGGCTGGTGTAAGTTCCAGATGTAACCAGGTAGTAGTGGTGGGGGACTTTAGCTACCAGTGGAATATTGTCTCAAAGGATCCCCAACTGCTGGGTTTAGCAAAGGGATGGTTATGATGGGCTTAGAGCAATTGGTTGAGCTACAGACTCATGATAAGGGTCATATCCTGGACCTGGTATGGTTCACTCAGTGGATGGCCAGGCTAGTAGTGAATGAACCCTGTGGCTGGTCAGATCATTATCAGATCAGGTTTGCTATCTCCCTGTCAGCTCAGTATGCACGCTGTCCACCAGTTTGGTGTACAGTACACAGGTGGCCTCAAATAGATAAGGCTCATTTTGTGGAGGCCTTAAGGGCCTAAAAGCACCCTGCAAATAGGGGAGAGGATATGGAACAAAAAAGTTATGTTTTATTAATTGGATTCAGGACACCATGGATAGGGTAGCTCCAGCGCATAGGGAAAGAGTAAGAGACAGGGTTATGCGTGCCCCCTGGAATACCCCCTCACTTTGAGAGGGGTAGCAGAGGTTTCGTCAGTATGAAAGGAAATGGCATAAGCACTATGAACTGAATGCTTTGAGTAATTACAAAGCTGAGCTAGGCGCCTATAAAAGAGTGATTGTGGATGCTAGGCCTTCTATGACTCAAGGATCACCAAAGCTAGTGACCCACAAAAGGAGATCTTCAAGGTGCTTAAAGAACTAAGCCAGACTAAAGATAAGGCCCCGGTGGCTGATGCAGAGGACTGTAATCGGATGCAGGACTTTTTTACGAACAGGATTGGAGATAGCCAGAGTGAAATAAGGAACACCCCATTGTCTCCTTGCTCACTGGTACTGGTGGATGTATCTCCTTATTGGGGCTTACAGTTATCTGCACTACCATTATTGGACTTGGAGACCCTGGCCTCATTTTTGGCACCTGTTATATCTGGTTCGCCGGAGGACCCTTGTCCTCCAGAGGTGTTCAGAGCAGCCTTCCCAGTTATGGGGGGGGGGAAGCTTCTGTCTCTTCTAAATGCCTCTCTGGCATCTGGCATAGTTCCATCCAGTGGCGGAAGGTAGAGGAGCATCGCCCCACTGCTTCACAGCAGTGAAGTAAAGGAAACATAAAATGATAATAACGAGCGTTATTATCATTTTATGTCTCCTTCTGCTGTAGCTTTGCGTTTGGGGCAGGGCTGCTCCAACGACAGAGGAGCAGGGGAGGAGTGGTTTGGCCACTCCTAAGTGCACATGACTGTTTGGCCGGCCCTCTTGGGCTGGCCAAGCAGACGTGCACTTCGCATCTTCTCCATGCAGGCTGCATTACAGCCTGCGTGGAGGACATGCCCAGGCCCCATTCCCTGGCTGAGCGACCGATCCACGGTGCTCAGACCCATGACAACGCTGCATTACAGCATTGTGATTGGCTATCGGGAGGCTGGGAGCCAGGTGCTTCCTGCTGCTTCCTGCATCCTGCTGCGGGACCGGAGTCATGAAGAGGAGGATGGAGGAGAGGCAGCGGCAGGCCGACACAGGTAAGTGTTTTTTTTAAAAACTTTTGTCCTAGAGCGTTAACTTGCACAGTCCCACAGTGAACTGCGTTATCCCCATTGCTGTTCAACATCTATATACAGCCGTTGATTGCAGCACTAGCACAGCTGTATCAATTGTTCAACTATGCAGATGACACCCAGCTGGTCTTGCGGATTGAGAGTTCCAAGCAATCACAGTTGAACGTGCAGAATATCTTGAGGTTCAATATGAACTGGATGACAGTCAACTCTCTGAAAGATTAATCCAGCCAAGAGCAAAGTGCTGGCAATCACGACATAGGGGAACCCCTGGATGGATAGGTTTTGGATCCTGGAGTTAGGCTCCCCTCTGGGTACCTTACCAGCAGTGAAAAGCCTTGGCATTAAGTTGGACAGTAGTCTGTCTATGTCCAAGCAAGTGGCAACAGTATGCAGGAGCTGCACAGGTCTCCTGAGACAGCTCCGAAAACCGGTCCCAATTCTTTAATTTTCAACTATGCGGACAGTGGTGGCGGCGTCAAGGATTTTGTTACAGCTAGATTATGGGAACGCCCTTTATATTGGCCTTCACAATAAGCTGTTGGGCAAGCTCCAGGTGACAATGAATGATGCAGTGAGATTGCTGCTTAAATAACCGAGATGGGCGCATGCCACGCTGCTGCTGCAACAATTTCATTGTTTACCAGTCAAACAGAGGGCCGTGTTTAAGTGTTTGTGCATTGCGCACAAGAAACTTTATGGTACTGTGCCAGTTTACATTAAGGAACGTCTCAGGCACTATGTACCCGGTTGCTGCCTGTGTTCCTCTGAGGTGATCTTACTGGCCTGCACGCTTTAATAAAGAAACCTTGGGCGGCTGGGCATTCTCAGTTTTGATATCTCAGAGTTGGAATGGATTGCCCGAAAGTCTGAGGAAAAAAACGCTCTCCTACCCTTTTGGAAAAGACTAAAACCTTTTTTATGTAAACAAGCTTGGCAGTAACATGTTTCACAACCTTTAGATGAGTGCCAAGAGACCAGTGGTATTTGCGCTCTATATAGCATAACATAACATTATGTCATAAATTGCATTCGGATCGGTTTTCCAGACTGAGTTTTCCCACTCACCGTTCTTCCCGCCAACAGAAGCTCCGCCCAGTGCAGTACCTACTTAATGTATTCCGCAGCGCGACTGTGCAGTGGACACGAGAAGTGAGCGCACCAGCTGGCACGCCAAAGGCAAGCCCGTCTGCTCCACCTATCCATGCCTTGACCGCGCTCAGCACCATGACCCCTGGCCCTCCCGCTCCGAAGATACACCATTGCCGAGCTCTACACCCTTGACCTCGGACGCCACAACAAACACTGCCACTGCACCAACCCACGCTCCACATTAGGACCTTTCACCGGCACCCACTTCACCTGCCACTGCACACACACAAGCCCACCGACCAGCCCCTCCCCAAACACACCACAGACACCATCTGAACAAAAAAACAAAAACTTGCATGTGCCCTTCTCAACACACGCTCACTCTGCAAACATTCCACTGAATTATGGGACCTCATCGCCACCCTCGCACCCTACATCATCTTCCTCACTGAGACCAGGCTCAAACCCACATCCGACCCAGACATTGCCACAGCGATCCCCGACGGATATAAAATCACTCACCAGTACCGCACCAACAAGCCAGGAGGAGGAACAGCCATCATCCACAAAGAGACCATAGTGTACCACCACCACCGACAATACCACCACCCCCATGGAACATCTCAACTTCAAGCTCCACACAGATGACAATCAACCATCAGAGGCACCCTCGCATACGGATTCCCAGGCCCGCGCCCCAGCTTCTGCAACACCATCGAAGACTTCATTGCGCCCCTAGCCTTAGACTCCAAGGACTACATCTTCCTTGGTGACCTAAATTTCTACATCGATGACCCCAATGACAAAAACACCGTACATCTCCTCGACAGTATGAGCAACCTCGGATTGACCTAGATCATCCATGACCCGACACACAGCCAGACACACGCTGGACCCAATTTTCACCTTGAGCAGACATGTCAAATACAGCCATGTCACAGAACTCACATGGACCGATAAGTCCATCATCCACTTCAGCATCTCTAGCACCCTCACCGCCACCCCCAAGTTGACCAATGCCCCCCACTGGAGGTGGAACAAAATCTCAGACACAAGCTGCGCGAATGCCCTCAACACCTCCAACCCTGCTACCGCCACCAACTTCGAACAGGGAGTGAAAAACACCAATGCCTGGATCAACAATTGCGCAGACAGCATCGTCCCCATCAAGAGCACCATCCAGAGAAAATCCTCCAAAAAGGTCAGCTGGTACACAAAAGAACTCAGAAGAGCAAAATGAGACCGCAAACAGTTGGAGAGGAGATGGTGCACCAGCAAGGACACCTCCGACAGGGCAGCCTTCAAGACCTCCCTCAGCCTCTACCACCACCTGCTGAGGGCAACAAAGAACACAGTCCTTACTGCACGCATCGAAACTAGCGCCAACACCACCAAGGAATTTTTCAACATCGTTAAGGAATTCTCCAAACCGGTTGCCAGCGAAAACAACATCACACCCTCACAGGAGCTGTGTGACAACCTCGCCCACTTCTTCCACAACAAGATCGCAACCATATTCAGAAACTTCGAACCCCAACCCACAACCATGGACTTCTTCGACAGATACGCCACCACCGTAACCCACACGAACCACACACTGACCATCTGGAACATCCTCTCCACCCAGGACACAACCTCCACCATGAAATATATCCACTCGGAAGCTCCCACAGACCCATGCCCGCACCACATCTTCAATCTCGGAAACCAAAGGATTGGGCAGGAACTCACCACCCTACTCAACACCTCTATCACCACTGCAACATTTCCCGAAGCCTGGAAACACTCCGAAGTCAGACCACTACTCAAAAAACCCTCCGCCGACCCCAGCACACACAAACAAAATCTCCCTGCTCCCATTCCCAGTGAAGGTACTAGAAAAGATCATCAACAATCAACTCATGACACACCTGGAGCAGAACCAGCTACTCGACGCCTCTCAATCCGGATTCCGCAGCAATCACAGTACCAAAACCGCCCTGATCGCAGCCACTGATAACATCCGAACCCTCCTCGACTAAGGAGAAACAGCAGCTTTGATCCTCTGTGACCTCTCGGCAGCGTTCGACACTGTATCCCACCACACATTAATCGAAAGACTCCACCACATCGGCATCGAAGAGGATGCGCTCAGATGGATCACCTCCTTCCTCACCGGAAGAACCCAGAGGATCCACCTCCCACCTTTCACCTCTGAACCCAAGGAGATCACCTGCGATGTCCCTCAGGACTCATCCCTCAGCCCCACGCTCTTCAACACATATATGACCCAGCTGGCCAACATCGTCAGATCCCACGATCTCAACATAATTTCCTACACAGATGACACCCAACTCATCCTCTCACTCACTGACTACTCCACCACCACCAGAACCAACTTCCACAGATGCATGACAAATGTCGCCGGCTGGATGAAGAACTGCCTGCAGCTGAACACAGACAAGACTGAAGTACTGATCTTTGGCAACAGCAGCAACACATGGAACGACTCCTGGTGGCCATCAGACCTAGGACCCGCACCACTCCCTCCAACCACGCCAGAAACCTCGGAATCATCATTGTCAAGAAGCTCACTATGAATATCACAGATCATGCCATCTCCTCTGCCTTCTTCCTCATTCTACGCATGCTACATAAGATCTTCAAGTGGCTACCCCTACACACGAGACACACTGTGACACAAGCCCTCATCACCAGCCGACTGGACTACGGCAATGCCCACTATGTAGAATTCGCCGCACACCTTCTACAGAGACTTCAGACCATACAGAACGCTGCAGCCAGACTCATCCTCTGCCTTCCCAGATGAAGTCACATACAATACCACCTCAGGAAACTCCACTAGCTCCCCGTACAGAAGAGATGCCAATTCAAGATGCTGACCCTCGCACACAAAGCCCTACACAACCAAGGACCCGCCTACATTAACCACCGTCTGATCTTCCACCAACCATCGAGAAGATTACGCTCTGCCTCCCTTTCACTTGCCCATACTCCCCGCATCTACCGAATCAGAAGTGGAAGTTGCTCCTTCTCCCACATTGCAGCAAAGACCTGGGACAGCCTCCCCACACATCTCGGAACCATCACCTCACTTACGGAATTCCGAATGGCCCTCAAGACCTGGGTGTTCGAATAAGCCTCCGGGGCCTGCAAGTGCCTGGATACCCTACCAGGTGATTAGCCGCACTTTATAAATCCTGATTGATTGATTGAACAATGAGCCATAAAATGAGACAATAGTGAATATTGAAAGGTTTAAAGATAAAGCAATTATAACCCATCTTCCAGCCACATTTTGCTTAATTTTGAGCAAGGTTCTGGTAAATTTTTGGAACCCAAAATTGCTACCCCTTTATGAGCTGCTTGGTGTGGGATGTCTGTCTCTGCTTGACAGAGGAGACCACGTCCCCAGCAGCATGGGCAATGCACCGCAGGAAGTGTGAGACACGAAGTCCCCATCTCTAGCAGTGATAAAGTTATTTCTTGCAGCCTACATGGAGAAAATGGCCTACCATAGACGCCTGTCTGGTCGGCGTCCCGACCAATCACAACGCTGCCATTGCAGCGTTGTGATTGGCTTAGGGGAGGGAGGCTTCCTGCTTCTAGGAGAGGAGCAGACACGACGCGGGACCGGGCCGGCGAAGGTAAGTTTACTTTTTTTTTCTATATTTTTATTTTAAATAAAACTTCTTCCCCCCCCCGCGACCCCAACCCGTGTAACATGCCGGCCGTGACTGGACCAAAGAAAGATATAACCTGGGCAAGCGGGACAAACACGATGCCCAGAATGAGAGAGTCACTGAAGGACAACACCACTCGGAGAAAAATAGTGCAACGGAGAGCAGCCAAATAAGGTTAAGGAGCCCAGACAATGTGGAAATTACTTTCCCGAAATGTTTGACCATGGAGAAGGTTCTTGAGCAAAATAAATTAGCAGGCTTGGGTAATGTATGACAGCAAGGGGAGGGGTAAATAGACATAATATCGAAAAAAATATATAGAATGGACAGAATATCGAATTCAAAATATAGAATGGACATAATATCGAATGGACATAATATAGTGGTTAATAATATCGAAATGAAGGTAAGTAATATCGATTTTCAAAATATAGAAGTACATAATATAGGCATTAAAAAATATCGAATTTTTAATAATATCGAATTTTTGTAAGTGTTTAGTATGTTAGTATATGAGTTAAAAATGTATATTATTTTTGTAATGTATGTTTAATATTTTTTAAAGTTACGAAATTTATGTAAAATTATTTTTGCGTAATTTAATTCCGTAGTGGGTTGTGGGTTTAGGGAATAGGGTGGGAAGTAATTTAATTATAGTAAATTAAATATTAATTTTTAGGAATTATTAATTATTTTTAATTTAATTTTGCGTTTTAGTTCTGTAGCGGGTTGTGGGTTTATAGGAGAATAGGGTGGGAAGTAATTTAATTGTAATTAAGAAAATATTTATTTTTATTTATTGGTATTGATAATTAATTTATTGTTAATTAATTATTAATTGTTAATTAATTTTTATTAATTGGTAATTAATTTTTATTAATTGATTAATTGATAATTATGTTAATTATATTAATTTATTATTCAGAGCGGGTTGTGGGTTTATAGGGGAATAGGGTGGGAAGTAATTTAATTGTAATTAAGAAAATATTTATTTTTATTTATTGGTATTGATAATTAATTTATTGTTAATTAATTATTAATTGGTAATCAATTTTTATTAATTGGTAATACATTTTTATTAATTGATTAATTGATAATTATGTTATTTGTATTAATTTATTATTCGGAGCGGGTTGTGGGTTTATAGGGGAATAGGGTGGGAAGTAATTTAATTGTAATTAAGTAATTATTGAAATTCTTTTTGTGTATTGATTAATTTATTGTTAATTAATTATTAATTGCTAATTTTGTATTACTTATTATATTTTTGGTATTGAAAATTAATTGGTTGTTGAGTAATTATTAATAGGTAATTAATTTTTAATAAAAATATTTATTGGTATTTATAATTGATTAATTATTAAATATTTTGTAATTGGTAATTAAGTTTAATGAATTTTTATTGGTATTGATAATTAATTTATTTTTATTTAAATATTAAATCATTACTTTCCCTACTGTTGCACTCACTGGAGTGGGAATAGTAATTTTTACCCCTACGCTATCCAACGCTTTCCCTACTGTTGCAGTCACTGGAGTGGGAATAGTAATTTTTACCCCTACGCTATCCAATGCTTTCCCTACTGTTGCACTCACTGGAGTGGGAATAGTAATTTTTACCCCTACGCTATCCAACGCTTTCCCTACTGTTGCACTCACTGGAGTCGGAATAGTAATTTTTACCCCTACGCTATCCAACGCTTTCCCTACTGTTGCACTCTCTGGAGTGGGAATAGTAATTTTTACCCCTACGCTATCCAATGCTTTCCCTACTGTTGCACTCACTGGAGTGGGAATAGTAATTTTTACCCTCCCGCTATCCAACGCTTTCCCTACTGTTGCACTCACTGGAGTGGGAATAGTAATTTTTACCCTCCCGCTATCCAACGCTTTCCCTACTGTTGCACTCACTGGAGTGGGAATAGTAATTTTACCCTCCCGCTATCCAACGCTTTCCCTACTGTTGCACTCTCTGGAGTGGGAAAAGTAATTTTTACCCCTACGCTATCCAATGCTTTCCCTACTGTTGCACTCACTGGAGTGGAAATAGTAATTTTTACCCCTACACTATCCAACGCTTTCCTTACTGTTGCACTCTCTGGAGTGATAATAGTAAATTTTACCCTCCCGCTATCCTACGCTAAAAATATTGAATATTTTTTATTAATATTAAGTTAATATATATATGTATTAAAAAATAAAAATGTATGTTTATTTTTTTATAACTTACATTAATTATTTATTAATTTTAAGGTTATTTAAGTATTTTTAAGTATGTTTCAGTTAATTATATTTATTATTTTATTAATTTTACATTACTTTTAATACATTTAAAAAATTCGATATTTTAACAAACTATGGGGCCCATTACGATACCCGGCGTAATTAAATCCGCCAGGCATGGAAGCGGCAAAAATCCGCCCGCACACACCGCCTGAACACCGACCACGCCATTACGATTACACAAACCGAAAACCGCCATCGGCGGAAAATCACACAAAATACCGCCCGCCATCGTCCGAGTCGGAGTCAAACCGCCCGCCACGGACGGAAACACGCACGACAACACAAAACCGCCCGCCCACACGGCCGACACACCGCACGTGAAATTACGATCGCACCGCCATGAGCGCGGAAAACCACAAATATACCGCCCGCCAGCGCAAACAACGCCGATGAGAATCGACACGGCAGAAGCCATGGCGCCAACGTACCTGCACAGAAACCATCCGCACACAAAACCAATAGCACACAACATGGCCAACAAGTCCACACAGCAAGGCACGCACAAATACACAAGCACAGTACACATCCCGAAAACACCCCCGGACAAACAAAAATACAAAGGCCAGAACCCCAGACACAACACACCTGAAAACAACAGACCATGAGGACACACCCACATAGGTGAGTACAAAAGCAGCACTCCCACAGACCACAACCCCTTGCTACATTGCAAACCAGAGAGGAGAGGAGAGGACACAGTGACACAGCAAGGACAGCAGCACACCACAGAAACGCACACATCACTACCACCACCACCACCACCACCACCACCAAACACCACCACCACCACCACCACCACCACCACACCCCGGCACCACAAACCCCCTGCACATTACACAACACACACCGCACCAGCACCACAAACACCATGGCACCACAAAGGATGCCCAAGTTCACGCCCATGGAGCTGACGGTCATGGTCGACGAGATCATCAAGGTGTACCCACAAATCTATGGGAACATGGTCCAGCACACACCACTAGCCACCAGAAACAGAATGTGGAACCGGATCGTAGACCAGGTCAATGCAGTCGGGACCCTGCCCAGGAACAGAGTCGAAATTAACAAACGTTGGAATGACGTAAAGAGCCTGGTCAAGAAGAAGGAGGGCAAAAACAGAGAGCTGGCTGCCGTCACTGGCGGAGGGAATCCCGCGCACTTTAAGACCTTCAAAGCGTGGGAGGAGAAGGTGCGAGTCGTAATCCATCCGGAGATCCTCGCCGGATTAGCAGGGGAGTGGAGGCTGGTAAGTACAAACTAATGTATACCAGCACACCGCTATGTACTCACATGCGCAACTACCATGCCACAGCTCCCAGGGACAAACACCCCCATGTCCAGCACACAATACACAACACATCACACACACATGCAACAGACACTACCACACACAGCCCAAACCGAACAACTGTAAGATGCGTGGGGACATGTGTACACTAAGCCAGCCACGTAACCACCAACAGGTCCCCAAATATGCCAGAAGCGCCACAACGAGCACCCACCACACCCATGTGTCCGCCACAGCTGCACTAACCGACAAGTAACAGGTAAGTGGCAGGAACACAAAGTGCAGTGGGTGGGAGGGTGGACAGCCCAAGTACAACACACACCAGGCCCCAGTCCCACAGCACAGCAAGGAGGAGCATCCCCACACCCCACAGCCACGTGTCAGCCACCGCAGTGCACAACGACAGCCGAAAGGCAGACATCACGGTCCACAGCAATCGGTGTCAGTGGGTGTCCAGCCACCCCCACGACCCACAACACCCCCCCACCCCCACAGACCTGCAACATGGAGCAGCCCCGCTTAGAGCCATGTGGCATCCAGTACAGTGCACGCACGAACAACTTGCAGGTGGGAAACTGGACAGGGCTGGATTACTGGAGGCATGAGGACCATAACACGACCAACACATGGGACATGTCACGTAGCAGACGAACACGCAGCACCGCCCACCGTCACGAACAAGTGAACAATGTGCACACGGACATGAACAACAGACTCACACCCCACATGACCCATCACAGACATAGCAACACCCAAGGAGCCACGTCTGCATGCACAAGCCACACTGAATATAGTACCACACGGCAGCCACTGTGCAACTCATCACACACAACCGAAACACCATTGAAGTCCTGTCCATGTAGCCCCTACTGCCTGTCAACCACACACCCCACAACTACGCCTATGTAAGACAAACAACACTAGACGCAACAGAGCGGAACAACATAAATGCACACGAACACCACTGAACCCATCAAACTCACAGACACACCATGCACATACAACATACCATCCATCCCATCCGTCAGCCCCAGTCTCATGAAAGGCATGTCATCCGCACAGCTGCCACACATACAGCAGTCACGCTAAGACACATGCCCATGACCAACCATGTGCCAGAAGTCAATTAAGCGCACGACACACTGTGAGCAACAACACACAACATGGGCCACACCCCCGAGCACTGCAGTAATGCACATGGCACAGGGCAGCACGCACACCAAGGAGATGGGACAACTGCAATACGTTGGCTGGCACACAACTATCACTCACTCATAACGATGCGTCCAATGCCATGTCCAGTAATCACAACAGACAGCAAATATGGAGGCCATGTCAAGCATGCACACACCTCAAACCATGCACTGTCATGCTGCCACAACACATGTCACGTTCGGCACCCATGGCTCACAGCATGTACCCCAAAAGCATATTCCCTCCCAAATGCGAATCTGGGGCATGGCCCCCATGTTGCCATATGCGTTCCTAAGCGTTCCATTTGAACCCCAAAAGCATATCCCTCCCAAATGCGAATCTGGGGCATGGCCCCCATGTTGCCATATGCGTTCCTAAGCGTTCCATTTGAACCCCAAAAGCATATCCCCTCCCAAATGCGAATCTGGGGCATGGCCCCCATGTTGCCATATGCGTTCCTAAGCGTTCCATTTGAACCCCAAAAGCATATCCCCTCCCAAATGCGAATCTGGGGCATGGCCCCCATGTTGCCATATGCGTTCCTAAGCGTTCCATTTGAACCCCAAAAGCATATCCCTCCCAAATGCGAATCTGGGGCATGGCCCCCATGTTGCCATATGCGTTCCTAAGCGTTCCATTTGAACCCCAAAAGCATATCCCCTCCCAAATGCGAATCTGGGGCATGGCCCCCATGTTGCCATATGCGTTCCTAAGCGTTCCATTTGAACCCCAAAAGCATATCCCCTCCCAAATGCGAATCTGGGGCATGGCCCCCATGTTGCCATATGCGTTCCTAAGCGTTCCATATGAACCCCAAAAGCAAAGTACAAACCAGACCCAGGATGGGCCAGGAGCCCGCATACACCAGAGTCACAATGAGTAGGGGCACAGCAACACACCCATCGGCATGGCCAATCCGTCCCATGCCACATGTGCACAGCACACAGTCCCATTGCCTAGCACACACAACTACAGATGCCACAGCCACACACTCGCCTCCGGGAAACCCATGTACGAGATTGCACGAACTGCCAATGTCAGACGACAAATACATACTTCGCCAGGTGCAACACAATAACAAATCTCATTCTCTCCACAGGTGACGAACTGCCGGATGCTGGGGATGGAGACAGCAGCCAGCACAGCCAGCCCACAAGCCCCCAACGAGGACACACGGATCTGGAGGATCTGTCCTCCTCTTCGGACACGGACCACCAAGCAGGCCCATCTGGTGTGGCAGGGCCCAGCCGCTCCCCAGGACCCCTCCTACCCACCAACCCATCATCCAGGGATGCTGAACAGTCCCAGCCCCTGCTGCCACTGTCGTTGCGGCCACACCCACGGTCATTGCGGCCACTACCACTGCCGCAACCGCCACCATCGCCGCACCGACCACCACCGCCACCACCACCACCACGTCTTCGCTGGCACCAGCCCCAGCGCAGGTGGTGGCCCGGCCGACTGGATCCACCCTGGGAGCCACAGCGAGGACCGTGGTGTGCAATGTGGCTAGTGGGCAGGCCGGTGGCAGCAGGACTGGTAGGAGGAGCAGGGTCAGGGAAACGCCAGCCTCCCCTGGGAGCCATGCCCTGCCTCAAATGGCCAGAGTCCTTGGGGCCTATGAAGAGGCCCAAGGACAATGGGCCAGGTCAGCTACAGACACGCGTGAGGTGCTGGGGGTGCTGAGGTCCATGGACGCCCATATGGGCCAATTCGTGTCCCGTATGGACCAACTCGTGGACCTCATGGGCCAGCTGGTGGTGGCGGTGGGGTCACAGGCAAGGCCAGCAACACCACCTCCGCCACCACCTGCTAGGGCGCAGGGTCGGGCAGCAGTGTCCACTTCCCCTGCGTCCACAGCCAGTGAGCACACCTCACCCACCACCAGCAGGTCGCCACCACACACCCCCTCCCAAACGTGGAAGGGGCCGTCCGAAGAGGAAACAGATCTCCCGGGAGGACTTCGCACGCTCCAGTCGCAAGTGAGGCAGCCAGCCAGCCTTCCGCCAGCCTTCCTTGACCAGCCACTGCATTGACTTGCTCTACGATCCCACTCCACACAGCCATCTGGATGGCATGTGTGTGTTGGACTATGGACATAGAACCAGTGGGTACACCCTGAGCTTCACGCAGCCATGACCGACAGCTCATTGTCACTGCACGCACCACTTTTGTCATCACCTTACACACAATCACATGTCACAGTTTGTAATAAATGCACCTTTTTCACTAACTGCTGTTTGTGCCCTGTGTTTTATTTGTACGGAATACAACGGCCACCTTGGGCGGAAAGGCACCTGATGCGTGGCATGGCAATGGAATCCGGAGGGCCTGTAGGGACCTAGGGGTGGGAGACAGAACAGGAGCACATTCAATGAGTGTGTCACACACCCATCACACAGTACATGTCAACAACTACAAGCAATGTACACACATCGCACAGAGCAATAGGGCACAATGCCACAGTCACCAACAGTGGCATACTACCCTGGCCATGGAGCGTTGACACACTGCACGCAGTGAACATACGGCCACCCTGACACAGCACACACACACCTGCACAGATACAGACACATCATCCGTCGTACATGGACACTCACCGTCAAGTGAAGTAGCGGGCGATGAGCTGCTGGCGCACATTCCCAGCTTCCTCCTCTCCGCTGTCCACCTCACTCGAGCTGTCCTGGTCTGCGGGCTGGGGCCCTGGTTGATCTCCGTCATCCACAATGAGGGGGATCTGCTTCCGAATGGCCAGATTGTGCAGCATGCAGCACGCCACCACTATCTGGCACACCTTCTGTGGGGAGTACGCCAGTGCACCCTCGGTGCGGTCCAGGCACCTGAACCTGGACTTGAGGAGGCCAAAGGTACGCTCGACCACACGTCTGGTCCTCCCATGTGCCTCATTGTATCGATCGTCTGCTGGGGTGCGAGGATTCCTCAATGGACTGAGCAGCCATGCCCCATTCGGATACGCAGAGTCACCTGGGTGTGAGGGACACAGAGAACCGTTGCTATTCCAACTGGACAGGGGACAGCATCGCACAACCAGCACGCTACACCACTCCACATACTCACCGACAATACAGGCACGATCCTGTTGCATATTGGACATCAGTCGTGGCAAGATGCTGTTGCGCATTATGTGTGCGTCATGTGCCGAGCCTGGAAACTTGGCACACACGTGGGTGATCACCATGTCCGCAAGGCACACCACTTGCACATTCAGGGAGTGCGTGTGCTTCCTGTTGCGGTACAGGTGCTCAGTGGCCTGTGGTGGAACAAGGCCAACATGTGTGCAGTCAATGGCTCCCACGACGTGTGGGATTCTGCCAAGGGCATAGAATGCACCCTTCACTGCCGCCAATTCACGAGCCCTGGGGAATCTGATGTACCTGTTTCGGTACAGCATCATGGCTGCCAGTACATCCCTCAGCACCTTGCTGAACATGGGCTGGGACATCCCTCCTCCACTGCCCACTGTGTGCTGGAATGACCCAGTGGCGAAGAAATGCATGGCGGCCATCACCTTAGCCGTGGGGGTGACAGCAGTCGGATACACCCTGCGGGGACGGAGATGGGGCTCTAACATGGCACACAGTCGATGCAGGGTTGGCCTGTCCAGCCGAAACTTCCTGATAACCTCTGTATCGTCCATGTCCGCCAGCAATTGGTATGGGCGGTCAATGTTCGGTCTCCGCCTGGGTTAAATGGCAGAGGACACATGTCAAAGCAACACGGCACATAGCAATTTCGCATACACATCACTGACATGACTGAGCAAGCACATGAGCCACAGCCCAGCTGTCAAGCTGGGACGGCACGGCCACAATACACTTACACAGGTCTCCCAACAATGGCAATGGCAAGTGAGACATACCACTGCCATGTGCATGCACATGGGGATCTAGGCCCCAATGACTTGCGGGGCGTGCTGATGGGGACTGACTGCATATTCGTCAAGCGGCAACGCCACGGCAACATGAGTGTCTGCTGAGCATGGAACTGCTTCCGAGGCTGGATGAGTATGGCACACGACGACGACGATGTGGGCACGGGCTGAGCGGCCAATACAAGTGGGACCTGTGGCACGAGGGGATATGAGACAGTAGTAGGTGTCAGCACTGCACCCTATGTACAGCACTGTACGGATCACACCTCCCGAAACATTGACTGGTGTCCACATTGACAGCCCCATGCCAAGACGGCTGTGTGCTTGCAGTCACACGTCACAGGTGAGAGGTTACATTGCACGTGCCAGGTGGCAGACGTACATAGTGGGAGCTGGCATGTGTGTGCATGTGTCTCCTGTTCAGGATCCACCAGATGGGCGCTGACTCTGTACTGAGCATTGGACACAGCATGTTCCGTGGAAGGCTTGTGTGTGTGGGATGGTGGCACTGGATGTGCCTCCGTTGGGTGGGGGCCATGCACAGGGCGGGTACGTCGATGATTGCGCATTGTTGGTCACGGTGGGTGCACCAACTAAGATGTGTTGCCCTGTGTTCAATTCCTATGTCCGCATGATGATGGACTGTGGATGTGGGCAGACTACACATTGGTCGATGTGCTGTCTATATGCATGTGCCTTCACACCAGGCACAGCTGCCCCTGCACATGTGACCCCTGCTGGACTCGCTGCTGGGTCTGTGGAGCTGATGCACCTTCTGCGCGTGGGCGGACAGCTCTCCTCACTTCCCTCATTGCGCATGTCATGTCTTTGCCGCAGGTGACATGGATCATGGAGGGCCCACATGTACGCGTGGGTAGGCTACACATGATTGTTCACTGGTCGCCACCCCCAGTCAGTGTTTCGAATGGGACGGTTGTCGTGCTGGTGGTATGTTCGATGTGGCGGATGGGCGGGCCTAGGTGCGGGCTTACATTCCGGACATGGGGGTAGTTGGATTGGCGACTAGTTGCAGTACACACGGGACACGTCTCTTCCTTTCCACATCTGGGTCATCCCTTGTACTAACTGACAGTGATACAGTCATCTTCGCCCCAGCCCTCATGTCCTCCCCTCGCCCCCCAATATGCATGCTCACCTGCGAGGCTAGCGCTTGCACAGGCAGCCCCAAGCTCGCACCAGAGAGGGCAAGGAGTGTATGTGTGGGTCCAGTTGCACGAGTGGGCTGTCTCAGGGTATGATGTGTGGCGGGACGCCGTCCACCTGCGTGGTGCCCCAAATGGAGACCCGGCCTGCATGGACTATGCATCACAGTCTTCGCCTTCCGGATCCGCCACCTGCGACACCCAGTGGCTGTGGCTGCCCTTGCGGCCAGGCCGCGTCCGTCTGTGGCTGATGGCCCACACATTCACTCTTTGGCCTCTCTGGGGAGGGCTCAGGGGTGGTGGTGCACGCGCTTGCACTTAGTCGCAATGGCATGTGGCGTGGTTGGTATGATGGGCAATGGATGGGATGGTGCGAGCCACCTCCCGTGACGTCAGTGCTGCTCGTGCTGTGGTGCGTCCCCCTACACTTCCATTTGACTTTTTGCCATGCTGGACGTTGAGGTTCTATTGCCTGCGTGATATGACCAGGAGGAGCGCGAGGAGACCTCTCACACACCATGCTCCACTGCCATCCCGTGCCCTGTATCGCCTGTGCGGATTGACTATGTTGGGGTTACACCTGGTCGACTGGGGCTGTGTGTGCCTTGTCAAGGGGCATGGCGGGCGCACAACAGGATCCAGCTTGTCCACAGAGGGTGGGCTGAGGTGCGCCTGGTACCGCTTTGTACGTGTGCCCGGCTGCTGTGCACACACGTGTTCACTCCCCCCGACAGGTGTCCTCTCACAATGCCCAGGGAAGCGGTGGTGTACTGTTCATGACCCCTCCCAACACGGCGTGCTCCAACTTGGCATGTGCGCATCTACCCGTCGCACCCACCCACCTGAGCACTGCGTCCATACGACTTCACACGACACATGTGTGTCTTCCACAGTAGTGCTACTCATTTGCGTTGACATCCAATACCAGTGGACTACATGGTCATGTCACGACTGCCGTGTACTTCACATACTCTCATCCTCTCTCATTCGTACTTGTGAAATGAGTCAGCGGAGACAGTTTTGGTTTCAAACATTATATTGAGTCTTCTGTCCTCTGTGATGCAGTATAGTGGACACTACTGGCAGCGGAATACATGTTGAGGATATACTGAGCATGATTACAAATTGGATAGGGTGTGGGGTTACATGTGATTGGCTGTTGCATGTGGGATGTGGGCTTCAGAGTTACATCTGCTTGGCCAAGGCTGTGCTAATGTACATTTACGTATAGCTGCGGAGCTGCGGACTTTGACACAGACGGTATACATGTAGCCTACCAGACCGCTCGGCATCATGGGCACAGTCCATCTCAGTTCCATGTGACAGGTTTGCTGCGGTTGTTCCTCATGCACGCGTGCATGTGAGATGACATCAGGGCATGTGCTTGCGTGCATGCAGCGGCGTGCCACTTGTTGTTGCACTGTGGTGGTTACTGGACATGTCACAGTCACTGGGGTCGTGTTGTTGTTGTATGCACTTGTCGTCCATGCAAAGGTCCTGGTATGGGATTCCCGGGGCGGGGGTGGGAGGGGTGCAGCACCCACAGACTCCAGGCGACCTATTCATGTCCACTGAGCGGTGTGTGTGTCCATGTGCGCTGGATCCATGTCGTGTCCTGGTTGTTCGTGCAGTTCCGTCCATGTGGGTGCGATACACAGAGCCCATGCCACTGCCTCCCACGATGCATGCGGTGTTCCTGGATGTGATGGGGAACAGTGTGCATGTCCCGGTCATATCCGATGTCATGGCGATGTCGTTGATGGTGTGGTTACAGTTGCCGGTCGTTTGGTATGGCTGTTGTGGTGGTGACTGGCCAGTCCGTGCGGAAGCTGAGCATGGGTGCGGGGTTGGACTTCATAGGTCACTCGGGAACCTGCGTTGTGGTCCGACGTATTTACAGGTTGTCAGGTATGCGATGCCGTCCAGCAGGGCTTCCATGTCATTGGTGGTGTACATGTTTGCCAGCCAATGAAGCGGATGGTGGCTGTCAAGGTGTTGTTCGTAAGTTGTCCCTTGGAGGACCATGATGGGGCATGCTGGGTGACATTCGATGTAGCTGCTCTCGATGATCCGTCGTGTGGAGGCACAGTGGTCCCATTTCAGTGCGGGTGCGATGTTGGCCACATACGCCATGCCCCCATAGGCAGAGCAGGCCCTGTCGTGTGCGTCCAGAGGGAGGAGTAGTGGTAGCAGGTCCGCCTTCAGACATGCCGGGTTGGAGAGGCATATCTCGACGGGATGCTGGTAGGGACACCTCCGACAGTAGAAGACGGGCATGACGCAGCTGAACAATGTGATGCGGTAAGTCAGTCGGTAACTTACGTTCAGCAGGGACAGGAGATCGCATCCCAATGTATGTATCGTGTTGGTTTTGTACAGCTTGAGCTGTTCGGCGTAGTTGGGTAGGTGTGTTGCGGGTGCCATTTCGCAGCGGTTCGTTGAGATGGCGTGCTCCGGCTGTGTGTGCAGCCTGCAATGTGCACGCTCCGGGGTTGCTGTGAGCTCTGTGTAGTCGTAGGGAGACAGGACTTGTGTTCTGTTGGCTTGTTTGGAGGACACGGGCCCTCTTCCCACATGCTTCTCAGACAGTTCAAGGTCAGTGCTGTGTGACTCCTTCCAATTAACTTGCATGTGGCCGACATGGGGGAGTGTTTTCTTCTTTCTTCCCCGTCCGTTGTGTGCTTCTGTGATATGCGCTATCTGCCCTGTGGTCGGTCTCCTCGGCATGCCTGTGTTGGTCTATTCTTGGACAATGGCTGTATTCACCGGCTTCTGTCGTAGGGCTGTGGTTTCGGAGTTGGAATGGAAGGTCATTCAGTGCTGTCTGCTCTCCCTTGTGTGGGCGGCAGGCTGCCTTTCCGCTCTGCGTTGGGCCTTGTGTGTGGATGTTATTCTTGGGCCACCTGTTGTCGGTCCCGGGCTCTTTGGTGTTCCGTTTCATATGTCTTGTTCATATGTGCAGGGTGGTATGGGTTTTTCAGTGTGGTACTGGCGTTCCTCTTCCCGAAGGGGCCCTGCTTCTCCTAGTTGGTGTTGCCGCCGCTGTGTGCTACGCCATGTTTGTTACACTGGGGTGTGTCCTGCTGTTGCGTGACTTCACTGACATGTGTGCGTCGGTTGTGTGGCGTTGGGTGTTGTCCGTGAATTGGGCGTTGGGGACATGTCTGTGGCAGGCCTGTCACGTGTCATGTGCGTTCGGGGTGGGGCTGATGTGTGTGCTGCTTGGTTGTGTCCCTGTGTCTGTGTGCGACGCATGCATGGCGCTGCGGTTGGCCTCTGCGTTGTGCGCATGTGTGGCGGCGTCATCGGCGCTTTGGGGCCGTGTCGGGGTGGTTGGTTCCTAGTCCCAGGTGGTGTGTACACATGTGTTCCGCGATGTTAGGATTTGGCCTGTGTGTCATATGTGGATGCAATGGTGGATGTGTAGTGTACACGCGCTGGTGGGGGGTTGTCCGCTTTTCCGCCCTTGCGCTGTGTGCGCTGTTTGCGTGCACTTGTTGTG
The DNA here is from genome assembly GCA_963921515.1 of Calotriton arnoldi. NCBI lineage: Eukaryota > Metazoa > Chordata > Amphibia > Caudata > Salamandridae > Calotriton > Calotriton arnoldi. The sequence continues at coordinate 1,011,186 of CAWUFW010005712.1, forward strand.
TGTGTGCCTACCTGCGTCTCCGCGGTACGTTGCGTCCTTGGTGGTGCATCAGCAGAAGCATGGGAAGGGCCTGCAGTGCTGGATTCATGCCCGGGGTGCCGCTTCTTCGTTGTCCGTGCTCTGCGTCCGTGTTACCGCCTCTCTTTCACGTGCGGTGTCTCTTAGCCGTGGGAGCCGTTTGTTTGCGGCATCGTAATTTATACGCCGGGCGGGACGTGTTTCGTCGGACGGTGTGTGTCAGTTGAGCTGCGCCGCTACGTGTACGGGCGCACTTTGATGGCGGACGGTGTTGCTGGCTTGCCGGCGGTGTTTGGCCTGCTTTTCGCATCGTAATTGGGCGGGCGTGTGGACTGCTGCGTGCCGGCGGTAACTGGTGGTTTTTGCATCCGCCAGCACGGCGGTTGTGCTTCCGCCCGCCATCGTAATGTGCCCCTATATTATTTACAATGATATTTTGGATTCGCTATTTTTGTACTTACCTGTTTGTAGATAGGAATTCGATATTTTGGCATTCTATATTTTATCCACTATATTTTTGCAGGTCGATATTTTGGCATTCTATATTCTGTCAGTGATCCAGGGGAGGAGCAGGTGAGGAAACAGTTATGGTTCAAAGGGAAGAACACAGTGATTGGTCTCAAAAATATAAGTGCAATAGCTAATGGCAAGGATTTATTGGACAAGAATAAGGATAAAGATGGTGTTAAAGACAAAGGTAAACAGATCGCCATTACTGAGCTTTCAGTTAAATGAGTAATAGACAACAGGGAGCCGCATACAGCTACTGACACTACTACACGGACATATTCAGTATTCTCAGCAAAACACAGGCCAAGGATAAATCAACCTTCGAAACACAATCACTGGCAAGTGATTTCAACTCTCCAATGGTGGCCACGGGTGCTCACAAGAACAATTGCAAAATATATTAATTGGCTCTCAAGATCCAGCCATTGAAACCTTATTGAAACCATCTTTGGGGAAATAAAAGTGATAAAAGCTAATCAGATGTAAACTGCATCTGCATCAAGCAAACAAATGCAGGAAATAGAGAAAAAGATAGACTGCTTCTCTAATCAGTTAGAAGAGCTCCAACAAAATGTTACGGGATGTGAAAAAGCCCCGAATTCACCAGAAAAAAGCTAGCCCATTCAACTGAACCTAACCGCTTAAAATCAGAGGATGAAGATCAAGAAAATGGGATTCGGAGGTGTAAACTCAGATTACAAGAATACAGGAAAACAAAGAGCAAAATTGATCTACTATCGAAATGATTGAAAATCTTATATAAACGTATGTCATGCCTGACAATAAAGTAGATCTTACTATCAAAAAGGCACACGGAACATCGTTTACAGAAAACCCCAGAAGAACATTTCTTTGGTGAAATTTAGTGATTACTAATTAAGTAGAATATACTAACAGTAGCAATAAGAAACATCCAAACAATGGAGGGAGTTTAAGTAATAAATTCCATTCAAATCAGAAGGAGTGCAGGCAATGCTGATGCAACCTGCTAGACTAAAAGTATGAATTGATAGCTCATTCAACGTTTTGCATGATATTGACACTGCACAGAAGTGTTTGGTAGAAATACAAAAAAGAAAAAGAGTAGGAGGATATGAGTCCAGGGGAAAAAAGTAGACAGGAGGGGAGAGGCTGGAGGGAAAAGGTAGGGTAAGGGCAAAATTGTTTACAACACAAGCAAAAGTATGTAGGTGCATACACATGGAGGGTACTTAGTCAATGTGGCTCTTTCCTCTGGCTCACGATGCGTGCAAACTATCAAACCCTCAAAGGAAGGGACACCGAGTTTGTTACCATTCACCCTTTTGGAAGCTTACTCAACGTCAAACAAAGTATTCTTGTAATTGGCTGCTGAATTCCTCTCCAGCTTCCTGGGATGATATAAGTGCTGGAGCTCCCCTGCAAGTAATTGGCACTATCTTGTCCTTGGACCTGACAACCACCTGACAACTACCTTCCTGTACAGGGATCTACTAAGTATAATTCTCGTCCAGCTGGGAATAAACTGGACTACATTCCAGTGGTGGCTGCCACAATGAAGAGGTGGTGGGGAGGGTGGAGGGTGCACGAGGGAGTGCGGGAGGGGGAGCGCGCACGGGGGGTTTAATAATTTTTTTTTTTTAAATAAACACTTACCTGGAGCTGCCTCCTGCGTCGTACCTCATCCTTCCTGGTCCCAGCAAGCACTGGGGCAGCGTCACAGACTCCCTGTGCAAATCCCGGCACCACTCTCATATGAGAGCAGCGCTGGGATTGGCCTGTGCGGACTGGAAAGACGGTCAGGGAGTCTCAGGTCAGGGAGTCTGTGGGGTTTCTCCAGCCCAGCTGTTCAATGCAGCCGGGCTGGAGAAACCTAAGTGCGCATGTGTGCTTTGGTCGGCCTGAGACGGCCGGCCAAACACATATGCGCACTTAGGGAGTGCACATAGCACTCCTCCTCCCCATGCCCCGCCCCTCCCTGCGCAAGCTGGCTCAGAGCCAAACACATATGCGCACTTAGGGAGTGCACATAGCACTCCTCCTCCCCATGCCCCGCCCCTCCCTGCGCAAGCTGGCTCAGAGCCAGAAAATGAATGATAAAACGATGCTGGAACATCGTTTTATTTTTCATTTGCTGGCTCTGAGCCAGGCAGTGGGGCGAAGCTCATCCGCCATTGCAGAGGAGCTGCCACTGCTACATTCTCTCCTTTACCCTGACCTGCCTGCCAGCCTTTCTGAGACCCAGGAGCTCCAGACAAATGGGATCAGCCGAGGTAATGTCCAACTGAGCAGCCACACCTTCTGGAGGTGCATATGACAGCCGCGAGTGGTGATTTAGCTCAGTGGGCACACTCCCAAGCACAAAGAAACCCATGCAGCCCCTCTGACTTAGGATCTCCTGGGAGTCCATGCTCCACACCCTCTGCATCACTGAGCCTCCTTCCACAGCCCACAATCTATACCTAGGCTAGCACTGACCCAGGACCCATGAGTGCCCAATATATGCGCTGTGCGAGCCGAGGCACACTAAAACCTCTTTCTCTGCCATCCGCTAGTGGCTTTGAAGTCCAGCTCCAATTATACCTTTGCACTTGGAGAAAGTATTTATAAAGTATTTGCGGATAACATTTCACTTTGTGGAGAACACATCAAGGGGCTCTACTCCCCTTCAGCTCTTGACCCAAGGTGAGACATCGCGGACACTTGGGCATCCCCCAAGTCTCCGAAAATCAGAACCTCAAGGAGCCAAAAAAGAAGATGTCACCTTTCAGGGACCTCTGACCGGAAACTGCTCTGAGCATCTATGGGGAACCAAACATGTCTACCATTACCAGTAGAAACAATGAAACTGGCCCTTTTCGTTGTCCATTTTTCTCGTACCCTAGCCTCATCATGCTGGGTAGCCCTCACCACCAAAGGTACTAGGAAATCCCTCCCACGCTAGACTGCTGGAAACTCAGGCTTGGGACAGTTTTACAAAACAAAGCTCCCTAACACCAACATCACAGAGCTGGGGCCAAATTCGCCTGGGGTGGGAAAAACTAGAATAGGGAATCAAGGAATTAAGTTCATATTAAAAGGTGACATTTCTTGTGTCTTGGTGTTATATCTCCCACCGTGGGCTTGTGGCAGCTAAAACCCCTGGGGAGCACAACAGCTCGTTAGCGAGCAGCTCCATAGGAGCCATACTTGTCATCTCCCGACTGCCTCCCCATAGACTACAAGTCTAACTAACTTGAACAGCAGGGACAGAATTGGACATATTGATGTTACTGACATCGCCATGGGTAGCAAGGGTCCATTACAGTCTGTTACAGCCTGAACTAGGGGGTCATGAAAACTATTTGAAAAAAACAAAACTATTTATGCTGAGACTTCTATTTTTCACTACAGTTCCTCATTTTAACAGATGTATTGTTAGCCTGCTTGTGCATTATTTTCACTGGGTATTGCTTTTTGTTGCTAGTGATAACCTTTTTATGTTGCTTTCCTTGCTTTACATTGCTTTATATTTCTATCTTCTTGGAAGCCAGCTGTATTCTGGTTTGGCAGCTAGTCTTGAACTTGAGTCCGGGCAAGCTCCAGTGTATGTTCCCAAACATCTCTATATAAAGAGTGTGCCGACACCGGAAAACATGCAGTGGCACCCACACACTCTCAGTGTGTACATCAAAGCAGCAGGCTGCATGGCAAGGGGAACTACTGCCTCTCCAACACCCAGCCTGCAGTGCAGAGGGTTCCCGCAGGAACTGGGCTGGGCGCTCACTCTTTGCATGAGATTCAGCACCCCATCTGGCTTAACAAACATACACCCAGCATGTCACTTCACAGTCAGTTAACTGTGACTTGGAAGTGTTCCAGAGTTTTTCAAGGTCTGTATTTATGCAACATACACTTAGCTATGTTTGCTCTGTAGGAATGTCTGGTGTGTGTGTGCAGGTACAGTAATCATAAACATTTGTGTAGTGTAGAACACAAAATAAATTTTTGGGGCATTTAGTAATACGTGTTTAATATTATACAAGGAAAAGTATTTTGTCAGCTTAGTAATAATGGTTTACAAAGGGAAACCATTTTATCAGCTTTGCAGAAATGAAGCTTCGAGTTCAAACCAGAAAGGATGATACTTTTCGGTTATATGCAGCTGTTTGCGGCTGATGCATATGCTCTATGCCATGTTTCCATGTCTATAACTTGTGTTGTGCATGTTACACAATGATCTCTGCAACAGACTAACTCGCTGAGCTAACACAGAAACTATTTTGTGATATACATGTTAGACACATTCACTGTTCTGCCACAAGCACATTTAGCTTCTAAGCTTTTTAAAAATGATTTGAGCTTATGACCAGAAATTGTTCTCATGTGTCTCTAGCATTGCAATAACCAAATGCCCTATCTTACAGTGTTATAAGCTGGATTTAAACCAAAAAGAGGGGGTATGAGGAAAGTTGTTTTTAGATCCAGCACACGTCCCCCCTTCCTCACTGAATTCACACTGAATGAGTGTGCTGTTCCCTAGATGGATCAACACAACCGTGGTGTTGGTACTACAGGTCTGGCATTAAGGGCATCCTTTTTAGAATGCACAAGCCCTCACCAACTGAAGTGGCATGCTTCATCGTCGGGCTGTGTTCGTCGCTGGGCGAAAGCTACAATGCCCAGCAGGCCCCTACGAGAGGGCTCTTTGCCAGGGATCTTTTACTCAAACCGCTCAAAAAATGAAACAATTGAGTGTTGCCCTATGACTGACTCAGAAGGGAAAAAGGTGGGGGCATGGACTGCGGCTGCAACTTAACTCGGCTCTGCACGGTCACCCGCAATCCTGCATGATCCTGAATTATACAAGTGAAGGTCCCCACCATCTTTGATGCCATGGGCTTGGAGAGCCCCCACAACATCCTACGGGTGTATTCTGGAGTTCTAACATCGAGTGGAACCGATGTGTGCGGGGTGCGGCCTGCTGATCCCACCGACTGAGGCTAGGAGCGGGAGGAGACCGGCAGTGGAGCCGCGGGACAGCGTGGCAGAAGACCAGGGGTTATGCGGCCTGAGCGATCTCCGGTCGTAGGACCCAGTGGATCTGGGGGCATGCACAAGAGCCCACCCTGGGCACCCCAATAGGCTCCTGGGCCAGGCCGGAGAGGATGCGAAGAGCACGCAGGCCTCAGCGGCACGTCTGTGGTATCCAAGACCGCTGCCCTGGGAAGCTTGACAGCGCCTCCGGAACAGAACCGCAGGCTCGGCTGAGGGGATTGGCATTGCAGTCACCTCGTCATTGCGGTAAGGAGTGCCAGACTTTTGGGGGCAGGTCACAAGGCCGCGGTGAGTTATGTTCTGGGCCAGGCTGGGGGCATACGTGGGGCTGGAAGAGAGGACTGTGCCCACGGATAAGGAATATTGGCCCCCACATTCAGAAGTATGCATGCCCATCTCGCGGCCCGCTAGGCCTCGCAGGACCATGCCCACCCAGATGACTAGAACCTACGGTTTGGTGGTGTAAAGGCCATTATCACCCAAATAACCACAGTTCTGCACACTAAAGGCCCCAAAACATAGAAGCGGGAGTGAAAGAGACCACTGGGCATGCTCCAGCCTCATAGAGACACATCGGCTGCAGTGATAGACACCACCAAAGGGGGAGATTGAGGAGGTGTCTGTGCTTACCCTGCACTGTCCCAGATAATGCAGCCCTGTTGGCCACCATCACCCAATCACAAGATGACTTGGACGCTAAGATAGGGGCAGTTGGCTCAGAGGTGACGCTGCTACGACAAGACTTATGCAATGCCGTGGAGAGGATCACGGAGACGGAGCCCGGGTCTTGAGGGTAGAAGATTCTGTTGCATCCTTGCGAGGCTACCATATCCAAACTTACCTTTGTGACCAGGGAATTGGCGGTGCGCATGGAAGACGCTGAAGGAAGGGAGCGCCGCCATAACCTGCGCTGGATTGGATTTCCAGAGGGCGGTGAGGGGACCTCAATGGAGCAATTCTTGGATCAATGGTTTCGTGAGTTGCTACCAGCAGGAGCCCCTTTCCCCAGGTTTTATGGTAGATCGGGACCACAGGGCATTAGTGCGCCGACCTCCTCCCTGGGCCAAGCCCCGTCCAGAAATTGTGAAACTTCTGAAATACTTAGACAGAGACACTATCATAAAGCATGCCCAATCACAGGAAAAAATTAAGTACCAATCACATGTTATTATGATTTTTCCGGACTACACAAGCCTAGTACAGCAGCCGTGTCAATCCTTTCAGGCCGCAAAACAGCGTCTCCGTGAGCTAAATATCAGATATATGCTTCAATTTCTGGCCAAACTCAAAGTGATGTATCTGTCTTAGATGCTCTTTTTTGACTCCCCAGATGAGGTATTCCAATTCACAGATGAACGGATCCGGTCAAACCACATACACCACCACGCCCATATTCTGACTCTTCTCAGAATGACAGGCAGAATAAGAACAGAAAGACCCCGGCCACTCGTCGTCACCAATCTCGATCGACATGGCAGAACTCCAGGACTCCCGGAAACGCGCCAGCGACTACAGGGTGCTTTCTGTATTCTCAGGCATCTGGGACACGTTCCCCTAAGTGACACAGGGGGGTGCCCATATTAGATAGCGCTATCCTTGATCCAAACAGTATATGACGCTACGGGTGGCCACATAACATAGTACTCAGGAACCTACGCCCTCCTATATTTAGGTTAATGTTGGGTGAGGGGATCCATTGGAATGGGTCAGGGCTGACCCACCGTTGGGGTCTGCTGATGTCACATTCCGTGACAGATACTTCGGGGTTTTGGAGTACGGGGTGGCAGGAATTACATATAAGTTGTAGTTGTAACAAATAATATACCAAGATGATGGCCTGCTGTTTGGTAATGTTGCTACTATGGTTATGTCTGCATGTTTTTATTATTTTTCCCTATTGGTGCCTGCTGGATTTCCACTCTCTCGCTTACCAAGCAAATAGTTATGGTAACTGTATTGAATCATCTGTACCCAGTCCCAGATGTGTTCATCGGATTTAATTTGATTGGTGTTGTGGAATGTTAATGGCCTACTTGATAGGGTGAAGAGGGAGGGCAGTACTGAAACAGGCCAAGAGGATGGGAGCACATGTCCTGTTCCTCTAGTAGACTCACCTCATGGGTAATAAGGTCCCAATGCCTAGCCAGATGAGAATACATGCAAATGTATTACTCGGGGTTCCCACCAGGTGCCAGGGTTACGGAGATTCTGATTAAGCGCACCATCCCTTTCCAGCATCTTAGGACATGGGTTGATAAATATGGTAGATACACAGCAGTCACAGGGACGCTCTCTGCAGAACCTATCACATTGCTAAGTGTATATGCCCCACTCAGAGACACTCCTTTGTCGAGCTGCTGACAGGGCTCTTGGGTGAGCTACCGGATGGGCTAGAGGTGCTGGGGGCAGATTGGAATGGAGTCATCAACCCAGCAGTGGATAGATGGTGCCCACATGGGCTTCCTCTGTCGTCAGGCCAGATAACCCTTTCTTCTTTCGTCTCAGCACTGGGACTTATCGATGTGTGGCACCCCCACAACCCTCCCGTGGGTGGCTATACCTTCTGTTCTGCAACACATGGCTCCTACTCGCGGCTATATTATTTCCTGATCCCCGGCAATCACTTACATCGGGTGAGGGATATAACAGTGCTCCCCAGGGGCCTTCAGATCACTCTCCGGTGGCTTTGGGTCTTCAGATGGGACTCCGCCGCTCCATTGGCACCTCTTGCCATGGCATCTACAGAGCCTGGAGAACCGCAAACACAAGACAGTAAAGACAGATACTTGGCACGATACGACTATTTGGCGAATATTCTTTACAACTAGGAACACTGAACACCACGCCAAATAGTTGTATCGAGCCAAGAGTTCCGAGATATTGTCAAACCAAACCGGGGGTGGAGTGGTGAGCTACTCAGTCCAGTCAGCAACATTTAAGCCTCAGGTTACTACATACTTAATGCGCTGAGGCATTAGCTTTGAGCCTTACGCATGATCAGCAATTTCTCTCACACCCCTGAAGAAGGGATACATTTATCCGGAAATGCATTGGGTACATCTTGAGAGAGAAGAAGAATTCTGTTCATAGTCTGTTAATTGTAGACATGAATTGTCAATGTTGTATATGTTGTTATTGAAGTGAATCAATGCTTTATAAACAATGATTATTCATCAGCGGAGAGGAATCCGCAGAAAATAAAAACATTATAAATGGCATTTTGATGTATGAATAGTATGCGCAAAGAGTATACAGAAACAGTGGAATTTTTTTTTTTTAACTAGGTAGGAATACTTTATCCCAGCTGTGCGGACAGGGTCAAGTGCATCATTACACTTGCGATTTAATTAGGCAGCAGAGTCATGCCACCCAGATTGGCGCTATGCAGAGATTGTGGTATTTCCCAAGCTGGGGCACCTGGCGGATGATCCCACGTCGTACCACCCGATCTCCCTTCTGAACCTAGAGGTTAAGATTTTAGCCAAGGTTTTGGCAAATAGACTGACCACTTATTCTGGATTTGGTCCATCCCTAATAATCCGGATTTATGCCCCATAGGGTGACCTGCCACAATATACGAAGAGCATATAATGCGCTGGCAATGGCAGACAGACTGAAAGAGCTGTTAATGCTTCTTCTAGCCGACATAGATAAGGCATTTGATTCAGTGAACTGGACATATTTGTTTCTTCTCCTTCAGCACCTTAAATTTGGTCCACGGTTCATCTCCTATGTTTGACTGCTTTATACAGACTTGACGGCGTCAATGAGGGTCGTCGGGGCGTTAGGTCAGACATCTTCCCCATACATCGGGAGATGAGGCAGGGTTGTCCACTGTCTCCCATGATGATCACTATTGCCATGGAGCCCCTGGTGGTTTGGGTGAGGATGGACGTGGCGGTACGGGGCTTCAAGTGGGGTGGCGAGTGGTCGAACAGGATCGCATTGTACGCAGATGATTGGAGGGATTCCGGAAATGGGATCTTACCGGGATCTCCACATAAGGGGATGTCATGCAAAGCACAGTCCTGAAGTCCTACCAGACAGTCCAGACTGAATTCCAGCTGCATCGCAGCCAGTTCCACAAGTTCCTACACCTTTGCCATGCAGTGGCCCCACACATAAGGGCATTGCCTGACCTTCCAGAATTTAATCCATTAGAGGGTAAATTACTTATGGGAGACTTGGGTGACCATAAAATTGCCAAGGTCTACCAGACCCTGATCTCTAACCAACCTGATACCTTTGGAGCCTTACGCGTGACATGGGAGGCGGATGTGGGTGCATTAGAGAATGAAGGCTGAACTGAGATTCTAACTTCCCTCAGAGGAGCGGCAATAGCGGCAAGGCTCTGGCTGATTCAATTTAAGTACCTCCACAGGGTCTACCTAACATGTCACTGGCTATGGCGTATAGGGGTAATTACCTCCCCTGCGTGTCTCCACCGCAGTGCTGAGAAAGGCCCATTCTTCCACACGGTTTGGGAGTGCCTAGAGTTGGAGGGGTTTTGGCGGGGTTGGTCACATGTTTGGGAAGGGTCCTATCCTGGCAGATCCCACTTACCGACAGCTGGCCCTCCTACACCTTATGGAGGATGTGGGTGGTAATAAATATAAGATCTCCCTATTAGGTCTAGGGCTGATGCTCGCTAAACGTGACATAGCTAAGGAGTAGAAGGCAGTGGCCCCTCCCATCATTATCCGTGTGGACAAAGGGTATGGACCACTGCATGGGAATGGAGATTGTGATGTATAAAGTTAGGAGCTGCCCCCAAAAACACCCAAAGATATGGAAGAGGTGGGCAGAATATAGATGAATTGAATTAGTGCCAGTCCATCAAATTCACCATCTCCTGTAGGATGAAATTATGACATTCCACGGCCAAAAAGAGACTGTATCACACTGAACTACTGACAGATATGTGTTATGCAGTCGAGATGTATACCTTTTATCTTTTAACTCCTTTTGTAGGTGAATGGAGGGAGTAGGGGGTGGGAGGAGAATGGCAGGAATGTTGTGTGTTATGCATAAGAAATTTTTGTTGCACATGTTTATTTTATTTATGGGCCAATTTTTCCTTGTTGGAATCTCTACATATACCTCAATAAAATGTGTTAAAAGAAAAAAAGAAGGGAAAGAGGTAGATTGGGATGTGGAGTTAAAACTGGCAATGGGTTAACCGCCAATGGCCGATGGCCGCAGTACCTCCCCAGTGCGAGTGTCAGCCATTGGCTGACACTGGAGAGGTTTATAAAGGCCCTCTGATGCTCTGCACCATAGGGAGTCATTTTTTTTTCTTCAGAGTGCACTGACATCTTTACAGTAAAAGTTATAGTAAAACAAGCCAATGGACTCATTTTACTTTCACTGAGTCAGTGCTCAGGGGCATATCTCAGCCCCCGAATACTGATTCTCAAAAGAGAGGTATTGTTTAAAAGGGGAGAATATTCTGTTTCCAATGGTACCCCCACCCACTAGCCACGAGGGATAGGGGGAGCGGCCACTTTGATGGGGGTAATTTTCCCTGATCTGCCCCTGGGAGGGCAGACAGCCCACTAGACACCAGGGACATTTAAGTTACATAAAATATAGGGGTGGGCCAGCCCAGCATGGGCATGACCATGTCCCGACACCAAGGAACTGGGGAAACAGTCTAGTTTCCTCCCATGGGGTGCAAATAGATGTAATTACCCCCAATCTGCCCCCAGGGGGGGGACAGAAAGCCCACTAGACAACAGGGAAAGTAGGGGTGGGGGCTGTCCACCATAGGCATGGCTAGTCTTTCTGCTGCTCCTGGGGGGAGATTGCGGTAATTACTCCCAATCTGTCCTGCCGGAGGCAAAAAAAACACTGGACGCCAGGGATTGTTTTTATATATAAGGGTGGGGGCTGCCCAGCATGGGCATGGCCATGCCCCCATCCCAAATAAATGGGGCAACAGTCTTTCTGCCCCCTGGCGGGCAGATGGGGTACTCAATGTGTCCTCGGGGAATGCAGAAAGCCCATTAGACGACACTAAAAGTTTACATTTTTTTTTTATAGGGGTGGGGGCTGCCTACCATGGTGATGGCTATGCCCTCTCCCGAACTAAATGGGGCAACAGTCTTCCTTCCCCACCGGGGGGGGGCAGATGGGGTAATTACCCCCGATCTGCCTACCCCCGAAGGCAGAAAGCCCATTAGACGCGAGTGAAAGTTTAAAAAAAGTAGGAGTGGGGGCTGTCTACCATGGGCATGACTATGCCCTCTCCCGACCTAAATGGGGCAACAGTCTTTTTGCCCCCCTGGGGGGCAGATGGGGTAATTACCCCCGATCTGCCCCCACCGAAGGCAGAAACCCTACTAGACACCAGGGATTTTGTTTAATAAAAATGTAGGGGTGGGGCCGCCCAGCATGCGCATAGCCATGCACCCACTCCAAGTAAATTAGGCAACAGTCTTTCTGCCCCCCCCAGGGGGGGGAGATGGGGGAATTTACCCTTGATCTACCCCCTCAGGGGGGCAGAAAGCCCACTAGATGCCACAGAAAGTTATTAAGAAAATAGGCGTGGGGGTTGGCTATGCACCCATAACAACTAAATGAGGCAACAGTCTTTCTGCACCCTCTGGGGCAGATGGTGGTAATTACCCCCGATCTGGCCCCCTCCCGAGGGAACAAAAAGCCCACTAGATGACAGGGATTTGTTTTGTTTTTATATATATGGGTGGGGGCTGTCCAGCATGCGTATAGCCATGACCCCCCAAGTACATGCAGCAACAGTCTTTCTGCTTCCTCTGGGGGTTAGATGGGGGCATTCTCCCCCATCTGACCCGGGGGGTGGGGGGGCAGAAAGCTCACTGTGTGGCAGGAATACATACTTTTAATAATATAATGGTCTGGGGCTTGCCCATCTTAACATCAAAAACGCTGTGCGACTTGGTGTGTTGGGCCTAGTGCCTGCACCAGGAATGGCTCAAACCGAGGTCAATAGGAGGGTTCCCATTGACCTTGTATTGATCCATTCCTGCTGTGGGCACTAGGCCCAGCCACACAAGTGGCACAGCGTTCTTATCAGCACAAATGGGGCAATACCGGGTGGAAGGAATTTTGTGGATTCCTGCGGATTCCGAAATTTTCCATCATAGATATGTATGGAAAATGCGTGATTTCAGGCAAAATTTGGGGTTTGAATGGCGTTGTTGGGCCTCCTCTACACTATGGACCCAGCGGACACCAGCGGGGTGAAACAGGCAATCCTATTGAGCAGCACCCCCCCACACCGGACAGTGATTGCTGAACGTGGCCCCCTCCATTCACAGGTGAGCATGCTGAGGTGGGTGATCGGTGGGCCCGCCTCAAGCACAAATCAGCTGGCTCAACTCTTAGACTCAGGGGCTGCGCAGTGAGGTGACCTAGCGGCACAAGGAGGGCCGCAAACAGCGTTTTGTGCCTCAGACTGCCACAACACCTGCATCATCGGGTGCGGCCGAACTCTGGTGGCCCAGTTCATGCTGATTCTCCGCTTGGTAGCTGAACTTATGATGACAGGGCACATGGTGTGAGCTCCTGACTACTGATGCTTACCTCTCTATAACAGCACACTGGTGGGGGACCTTTGGGGCCACATTAAACAGCCACCACTTCTCTGTCTGGATCCCTCAAACATTCCAACCGCATTGATTGTTAACAGATGTACGGTGGGTGCCCGGAGGCATTCCCGCTGAACCCCCTCAACCCTCCAACTGGTCCAGTGCTGCCAATAACAGGGAGGCACTTGGTGCACGGCCCCCTAAAGCAGTGCTGACTTACTTGGCCAATTCCTTGGTAGCGTGGCAACACGGAGCTCTACTCTAGAGACTCGGGCTCCCTTATACACAAGATACTGCAGCGCTGACTTCCAGGAGATGCTCTCCCACCCACCCCCTTGCTGCATCAGGGGCCACACCCATTGTTGTTGGGGGGGCCCGTTTCATAGAGGAGAGGGGGCGGACCACAACACCCAGTGTTGCCTGCGGCAGCGGCCACCTGCTTCCTGTTTTCCGTGCCCGGAGGCGCATACAAAGGCTGTCTGGGGTACCGCAGTGCCCAGGCCAAGACGGGCCCGTCTTAGCCCTTCATAGACCGGTAGGGTCCGGGCTAGGCCACCCCACCTTCAGTAGGATCTTGTTCTACGGCGCATTTGAGGATGGTGAGAGGGCGTTCCGGTTGACTATTGCTCTATTGTTCTGTTTGACCCCCTGATTATTGTACAGAGGGGATATTACGTGCATCATCTCACACAAATATATAGCTACCATATTACCAAGTGTTTACCCCCTCTTGCTGTCAACGAGAAACTTTCTGCTACATATTTGCAACAACCGCCCCTTTTTAGTCTTTGTAGTTCTTTGTAACTGGCCCACGATCTCGACAAGAAAGGCAGGCCTCATTTAGTATATTAAGACTTGCACCTGCGATTCACTGGAACTTTCATATAACTTTCATATAGCCCTCAGTTCCCCAGCTAGTTTGAAAAATGGGAAAAAGAAAGGCAGCAAATAAACAAACTGTGACAATGCCTAAGATCGCAGGTGGATCACGCTTGACACTCATGAACTATCTTACAAGAGCAATGGGGGCAATCGAGCAGCAGATCATGACAGTGGAAGAAACCCTGAATATAGAAAAACCAGGAGCTCTTGCAACGCCAAGTAACGGGCCAGCAGAATGCAAGGCCAGTCACGCCTGTCCCCCCGAGGCCCCAAAGGTCTAACCAACCCCAAATGGCTGTATTCAAAAAATTTCTGATCATATATTAGTCAGCGACCAGGAATGTGATACCAAACCCCCATCGAAGCGCCCCAGAAATCCTGAGACTGCCCCTAAAGCAATTGAGGCCACCCATGCAGAAACTAGATCGGTACCCATAAAAATATGTTTAAAAAAACCTTTAAACGGGGTAAAACACTAGCTCCCTCTGAGGCAGGCCCCAGAGGAAGATTCCACGCCAACACTCAGTCCTATAACCCATAGGATGATCTCAGAAAGCTGACAACAAAGATAGATGATCTAGATAAGTTCTTAAGAGATGCTCTAACTATATTATCTGATAGAGTGGCTCTAATTGAGGAGACCCTAAATAAACGCTTAGAAAACTCGACGCAACATGACACTGACAGTATAGTAAATAAGAATGCCGGTTTAACAGCGACCATTGGTAAGGGGACAATGCATAGACGACCTACACAATTAGCCCCCACAACAGACATACAATCTGCAGGGCTGTACTGCAAAGAGCGTTTATCAACAACGATAGGACCAAAGCCCTTGATGGAACCCATCAGGACTACACCTTATCCTGCCTTAATTGATATAAACACAGCTAACACTTTGAGAAAAAAACTTCCGGCCCACATTGTCAATCAGCTAGCCATAACCCCTCTCCTATGCCCTTATTCCAAAAAAGGCAACTGCCAGATTTGGCCCATTTGGACTTACCGCCACCAGCCACCCCATACACGATAATCTTGGCCAACGTCCCGAGGTTATCAGCTCAGGTATCCGAGTATTGGGATAGTCTGAGGAATAAATCTCTATTCTGGTTGGGCACAAAAACAGGGCTAACCGAGGCACTTTTGGCAGAATTCAAGATGGTCAGAAGAGATAGCTGGATTGGAAGAGATCGCAAAACCCTCCATGGTGACTGCGTGGTCTTAACATTTAAAACTCCACACCTAGTACAAAGCATCTTGAGAAGAGCTGGAAATCATTTTATCATGACCAAGGGCATTAATCTAGTGCCCTTGGGTTACTTTTACCAACCGCCGACGGACCCACACATAAGACCTTCCAGCAGGGACCACCATGATATCGTCCATTATACATATAATATCCCGGTTAGTAATCGATTTGTTGGCCTTCAAACCCTTGAGGAAGCTGATTGACTAAACACAGGGCCGGCTCTAGGGCGGTGCGACCAGTGCCACCGCGTGCTGGCTTCCTGGGGGCGCCGTATTTGCATGTTTATTATGTTTTTAAAGCACCTGCTGCCGTGTTCCTTTCCTCCGGCAATTACCAGGCCTCACAAAAATGTCAAGTTAACTCCTGTGATTAATGTTCTTCCTGGAGAGAGATTGGAGTTTGTATAGTTGATGTTTTGACTTGTGTGAAGGTAGTGCAGAGGGTTAATATGCCTACTGCAAAGAACGTGCACCATGTAGATTACAGAGTGCATATAATGTAAATAGATCAGCAGGTTACTGCTTTTAAAAGAGACATCCTTTTGTTAGTTGCAATTTATAACTTAAAGTCCTAATATAGAATAGTGAGGTATTAACTTTCATCATAGAACTGCGTATACACTGCAAAGTATACATTAGAGCATAGGTTAATGTTGCAAAAAGGGTTAATGTGGGTAGAAATCGATTCTTATTATTAAACAAAACTCCCAACTATGCTGTTTCTTTTTTTTTTCGACTCTGAGTTTGTGCTTCTCCACACCAAGCACTCCTAAACTATACGGCCTACCAGTATGGATGACATGTGACTCCTACAATTTTAGTCCTTTGGCTTATGTAACATTTCCAATAAGCTGATTTACACACGTATGTTTGATTGTCTCTGTGTAATGTGTGTGTGATGCAAAGTGCTCTGACATCCTTTACTGGAATGAGTGGCGCAATACAACTAATTCAATGCATCTGAGAAAAAGTGGTTATGGAGACTTGGTCACTGTTAAAGGGTGCTAGTGAGAGAATCCGTGGTGGAGGTGGTCATTGGGAGGGGCGCGATAATTGAAAACACATGGCGGCCGTGCGGGTAACCGCACGGAAAAGGCCATTGTGCACGAGCGTGTGGTCAGCTTTTGGAAGCCCCTTACATAAAGTCTCGCAGAGCAACGCATGCGCGCTACTCTAGGCTCGACCTAAAAACGAATGAAGTGAATAACACAAATAGTAGAAACCAAGATCTTTGTCATTTGTTATTTTGGAATGTCGCAGGTTTACGTTCAAAACTTACTAACCCACAATGGCTGGACTTTATAGGGAAATTCAATATACTGTGTTTCCAGGAAACTTGGACAGAGAATACCCTACAAATTAATGGCTACAAAACTTTTCATACCACCGCGATACCATCAGAGCATGGGAGATCTAAGGGTGGACTATGTACATATGTTTCTAACTACATGAATCTAACTAAAATCGAATTGAAGAAATCAGAAACATATTATCAATGTGTTATATTTCATATTGATATTATGCATTGCATTGTATTGCTAAACTTCTATAATAATGTGCCACTGGATCAGATTGTGGGGGTTATGAGGAAATTAAGTAATGATTTAATAACCTTACAGAATCAAATCGTAAAAGATGCATTAATAATTTGGGGTGGGGATTTTAACTCTGCACTGTGCCCGCATGCTGGCGGGGATATGTGTGGATTTACGTCTGACGACGGGAAAAGTTATATGCATTTCCCGCATACAAACTACGGGGAACATCTGAATGAAGTCATGTTCGCGACTGATTTAGGATTTGCAAATGAGTTATGTACCCCGTCAGTCCCCCTTAGTCCTACATTTAATGGGAAAGGTATCTACTCGACCATTGACTATATATTATTGTCAAACAGACATTCAACTAGACTTAAGTCCTTTGCCATCCATAAAAATGCCTTGAGCGACCATTTTCCATTAAGCGTATCCTTTTTATTGTTAAATAAGGCATTAAATTCTAAGGGTAAAACGGCCCATACCGTACAGAACATATGTCTGAACAAAATAAATGGGTATTCTTTACGTTGGGCCATGTTCGACCCAATAGAAATCACAAAGAAAGTAGTGATCAATTATGAACTTGCCCTCCTAGCTTGCATAGACGAGACAACCTCTCACGCTGACATTTTGAAATCCTTCTCACAGATAACCGGATACATTAAGAAGGCCTTATTTGTGGAGAATAAACATTTACGCAATAGGAATCAAGGCTGGTTTGATGCAAAATGTACAAAAGCATAAACTAAATGGAAACACCCCTTACACAAGTCATTTAGAAACATCCAAGATATCCGAAAGGCCAGGGGGGGATATAAATCCGCATTTAAAGAGTGCAAGAGTGCCCTGAGAGAAGAAGTATGGTCAGGTTTGCATGAAGCCACCTTAACTAGGGATAATACTGCCTTTTGGAAGGCAGTTAATGCCCCTTTCTTGGCTACTCAAGACGTATCTACTATTGAGATAGCCATTGCTGAAGATCAATGGGTGGAGCATTACACTAACATGTATAACTGTACCACACAAGAGAAATCCATGGAAAAACAACAGCCACAACACAAAATATTGCCATCTGTTAACTGCCCAATAGACGTCCAGTTTACATTAGAAGAGGTTAATCACGCTATTATGGCAAGTATGGGTGGGAAAGGCCCTGGGCCTAACGGTGTCCCCGTAGATCTTTATAAATCTAATCTGTTACTATGGGGCCCGCTTTTAACCCAAGTAATAACAGCATGCTGCTCTTCTCATTTTATAACAACATGGTCCGAATCAATACTGGTCCCAATTTTCAAAAAAGGTGACTGTCAGAACCCTGCATGCTACCGGCCCATATCATTGCTAGACTCCCTGGTCAAGGTGGTGGGGCGCGTCTTACTTAATAGACTGCAGGACTGGGCAGAAGGCAATAGTATTATATCAGAATTACAATTCGGCTTTCGTCAGGGCCTAGGCACAGTCGAGCAGGGACTAAATGTAAGCATTTTACTAGGGAAGTATACCCTGGCTAAACAGGGCAGGCTATACCTAGCATTCGTAGATCTTACATCAGCCTTTGACTGTGTCGTACATGATAGGTTATGGAAGATTTTGGAGGACATGGGTATGGAAGCCTCACTTATATTTTTTATAAGGAAACTATACAGCGATACAAAGGCAAGGGTGCGCTATGGGATCAGTGGGGAGTGCACAGGCACGTTTAAAATACAGAGAGGTGTAAGACAAGGCTGTGTCTTGGCTTCCTTTTTATTTACACTTTATATTAACAAACTAGGTCAAGTCCTGACGATTCAGTGTCAAGACTTGCCATAAACAGACAAACATCCCATACCTGCCCTATTGTATGCGGATGACGCTGTATTAATGTCACGTACTCAACTCGGGCTCCAAAGGGTAGTGACCAGCTTTTCTACGTTCATGCATAATTTGGGTCTCAGAGTGAATACCTCAAAAACTTTCATCATGAAGTGCGGGGGCGGTAGTAAACAATGTAGAGATATTTACATTGACAATAAAAAGGTCGAATTTACAAAAAGATGTTCTTACTTAGTCATTCTTTTTGATCAGAAGGGAACATGGTCCCAGGCAGCCCAAGCCAGGAAATTAATGTTTTTGAAAGCCACTGCTGCATTAGCCAATTTCGCTAGGAAGCTTGGTAGACGATCTCCCGTAGAGTTATTACACATCTACCAGGCAAAATGTATCTCTACTGCTATGTACGGTGCAGGCATCTGGGGCTATGCAGATTCACAGCCCCTACAGCTAGTCGAGAATGCCTTTTTCAAATTTCTGCTGGCAGTCCCAAACAGTACATCTTCCTATATTTGTCACTCTGAGCTAGGGATGCCGCATATATCTGATCTTATAAAAACAGAACCTGTTTTACTATGGCACAGGATTTGGACCACAACAAAAACTACTTTTAATCGGGATATTTTAACTAATAGTCTTAAGCTAGAGCGGGTCTCTACCATACCATGGTTAAAATATGTTAAAAATTTCATGAATGATCTCGGGCATCCTGAATATTATGATGACCCCAGCACCATGATCACTGTTTCTAGAAAAGATCTTAAAGGAAACTGTATGGCCCTGCTGGACAAAATTAGATTTCCTACAGAAATAGTGAAGGCAACGGTACAGGCGAACCAAATGATACTAACCACCTATAGTATCCAGCCGTATCTTAAGACTACTCACGGCAGATATGACAGATTCCTCCTGACCCGAATTAGATCTTTCATAGATTAACAAGTTTCCCTATTACGAATGACTTGTCCAGAGACATGTGCCGGTGTCCATGTGACGATGTTTCTCAACAATCAACATTGCACGTTCTTTTAGTCTGTAAATTTTATCATGTACAAAGAAAAAGGTGGATCTTACCAATCCTAAAGTTACTCGGCCTCAGACAATGTCGTCTCACATTTATAGTATTGCAATCTTTAGAGAACGAATATTTCATAAGGTCACCATCTGCATTTTTGAAATATGTTATCAAATGTAGGAAAACTATTTTAATATGAACTTTTAATAATATGAAATTCTTTTTTATTCATGTACAATAGGTAGCCGCAGGACGATGTTCTAATTCAAATTTTTGATTGTATTTTTAAATAATATTTTTAAAGCTGGACAGATTGTGATAATGTGTGATATTATGTGCTTTTATGATTATTCTGAAAGTAATCGAATAAAGCTTTATTGAATTGAATTGAACAGGAAGGCACTTGGTGCACGGCCCCCTAAAGCAGTGCTGACTTACTTGGCCAATTCCTTGGTAGCGTGGCAACACGGAACTCTACTCCAGAGACTCGGGGCTCCCTTATACACAAGATACTGCAGCGTTGACTTCCAGGAGATGCTCTCACCACCACCCACTTCCTGCATCAGGGGCCACACCCATTGTTGTTGGGGGCGTGAGCCCTGGACACACAAACTTATTGCTCGTTGCGCAGCAATTTGCCTGCTGTGCCGCTCCCCCCCCCCCACTGTCTCTAGATGCCACCTGGCCATCCCTGGCCACTGTCACTGATCGGGCAGTACTTTCACCTTGTCGTTGGCATCTGGATGCCATGAACGGTGGTTCACGGGGCATGATCCGGCTGAAAGCATCCAAACCTCCCCCCAGAAATCTATCATGGCTATGCTGACTGCCTCACCCACTCCAGTGGACCCGATCCGCCAGCTGGAATGCACGCTCAAAAAACATACAGGGATGTTCGACAAGGTGCCACAAGCTATCCAAGACTCTAAGACCGCTATGGAGGCCCAACTCGGGGCGATCCAAATAGAGACTGGGCTGTTAAGGGCTGATCATGTCAAACCTACAGAGAGAGTGGATGAAGCAGAATTCTCCTTGACTTCCATGAGACCCTCCCTTATGTCCGTGCAAGACCAACTGAAAACCCTGCAGACCGAAGTGCGCAACCTCCAGGCAAGGGTGGAGGACACTGAGGGGTGCTCTCAGCAAAACAATATAGGTCTCCTGGGCTTTCCTGAGAGGTCAGAAGGCCCCAAAGTAGAGCTTTTCCTGGAAGACTGGTTGACCACCATGGTCTTAACCAACTGGAACCCGAAGTTTTTTTCCATCGAAAGAGCACATAGGATTCTTGGCCGCTCTCCTCCACCGGGGGCGCTCCTGCATCCCGCAATAGCACACCTGCTCAACTATATGGACAGGGATCTCCTATTGCTACTGTTCTGAGCAAAAGGCCCCTGGAAACAACATCATGGCTTATCCGGACTACACGGCAGCGGTCTAGTGACTCGCAGCACTTTTGGAGCACTCAAGACCCAGCTGAGCACCTTGGGAATGACGTATGCTTTACTTTTTCCTGCTAAGCTTAGGGTTGTGGATGCTGACACGATGCATTTCTTTCCCTCCCCGGAGGAGGCCTGGGCATGGTTGCGCTCCAAGGGGTTGCAGGACCAACTGGGATTGACTGGAGGTGACCAGGCACTGCCGCCACTTGCACCGACCATGAGCTCGCCCCTCTGAGGAACAGGCTGCTAAGGAACGGGCGCAGGTGGTGGCAGATGTTTCCCTGCACAGTGCCAACAGATTCCAGGTCCTGGACTCTGATACAGACCAAGAATCGGTGCTGGGAACCCCCATCTCTGTAACCTCAGATTGGGAGTCCACGCTTGGGCCAGTAAGATCGCCTCAAAGACGGGCCCCAGTTCTGTTAATTTAATTGATGATGAGTGCAATAGACTGAGTTCATATGCGTTGGGGATGGTTGAGGTGGGAGGGGTCTAGATACCCCTTACTGCGTATGCAACCTGTGCTGGGAATTCCGTACTTCACAAACTCCGTATTTGGACCCAGGAAGACTAACTAGCTACAGGTTCTTCCTATGTATAGTTCTTGGCCCGACCATCCAGAGACTTCTGCAAGGACTGTTTGGCACTAAGGACACGTGTTAGTTACTTATTGCACTGTTGAGGATATTATAACACAATGCCTGTTAGCGTCCAGTCAAGGGTGAGGGAGTTCTTGTTATGTTAATGTTTTTGTTTTCTGTCAGATTTGGGCAGAACAACACCAGGGAATGTCTGGGAGTGGTAGTTGACACGGGGAGAGGGCGCATTGAAAGGCCTGGGGCAATTACACAATATACATGGCTACCACATACAATGTCCTGACCTGATTTGGATTGCTCCAGGGGTGCCTTACGTACAGAGCAGGACTATAGTAGATCCTGATGGCCGCTATGTGTTATTAGAGGAAGAACTAGATGGTTGACCCCTATCAGTGGTCTCAGTGTATGCACCAAACACGCTCCAGTGGGATTTCCTTCACATACTATCACTGGCCCTGCTCTTGAGCCCTCTGGTACAGACCCTCTGGGAAGGGGATTTTAATTGTGTACACAACACCGACATGAATCATTCAATTTCCTCCCTCCCTGGGACACAAGGCCTCCAGGCGACCAGGCACTTTAGGCAGTGGACGTCTGCAGCGCAGTTACAAGATATCTGGTGGATGGGTCACCTAGGGGAGGTGGAATACTCATACTACGTTCCAGGCCATCAGATACACACTAGGTTGGACTATATCCTCTGTATTGCAGAGCTCTGGCTCCGGCTGCTCAGCTCTGAATACCTAGGCTGGACATTGTCGTACCACAGCCCCCTCAAAGTTGCATTCTGCTGGGGAGAGGTCAGGATGCTAATATCGATTTAGCGACTGCAAACAGCGGCCCTTCTTGACATGATGTAAAAGGACACCATTAGCACACATCTGCTCCATTATTATGAGGAAAATGAGGGATCCGTAGACTCCAAAGATGTAGAATGGGACGCAATAAAAGTCATCATGCGAGCTCACTGTATTAAGACCTCCTGGGGGGAGCGTTCATCCCTACTCCGTAGTGTCTTAGAATTGGAAGGGCACCTGTGGGTGACCAAAATAGAGGCGGTGACATTGGGAGAGGGTTGTGCACAGCTGATGGAGCTTCAGAAACAATGTAGGGAAGAGACGCACTGCCTGGGCAACATTGACTATAAATCGTCTTTGGCTCACCAGCATGCGGACATTGATAAACCAGGATGCACTCTGGCATGGCTGCTGCCTTTGTCAGTACCCTGGACCCTCAGGCGGACATAAACGAGGTCTTTGTCCAATGCTATGAGGTACTCTATTCCCCTCCTCCAGTCCCTCCATCGGCCCAGGTCTAGAACTATATGCGGGAGGCCACCCTTCCATGTCTGATCCCCCTGCAATTCCAGAAACTGGAACACCCTTTGCAAATCAAGGAGATACAGGTGGCGATACGTCATATAACCCAGAATAAAGTACAGGGAACTGGCGGGTTCCCTGTAGAATAATATGCAATGTTTAGGCCACCCTTGCCCCCAAACTACTGGTGGTTTACCAGGAGGTGCACCTACGGGGCATGTTACCTGATTCATTACGTGAGGTTCTCATAGTGGTGTTGCCCAAACCAGGTAGGGATCCTTTAGAGGTGAGTTCTTACCGACCATTGTCAATGCTCTATATTGACTACAAGAATTTAAGTAAGGTGCTCGCACTGGTCCATCCTGACCAGTGTGGATTTATCCCCCAAAGGGCAACTTACTATAATACACGTCATCTGTGTCACATTATGGGTCCGTTTGAGTAGTCCGAGGACTTTCCAGTGGCGCTCTGCCTAGACTTTGAAAAAGCTTTTAACACTCTAGAGTGGTCATATTTGCTACTAGTCTTGTAGGCACTTGTGATGGGGCCGGTGTTTTTGGGATTGGTCAGATTGCTCTACATGGCCCCGAGAGCCGGGGTGATAACTGGATGCCAAATATCCCATCAGTTTGAGATTGATAGAGGCAGACGCCAGGGCTGCTCCTTATCGCTCATAATTTTTGCTTTTGGCTATGGAACCGCTAACTGCACTACTGCGAGCAAGGGGCCCAGACTGGGGCGTATCGGCGGGTCCGGTTTGTCACACAGTCTCCCTAGATGCAGATGATGTGTTGGACTACTACATGACCATGAGTGAGCTTTGCCTACACCATTCGGCCTATTTGACCTTTGTGAGGATATTACAGGCCTCCGAGTAAACTGGGGGAAGTCTTGTGTTTTTCCCCCACTGTATGGTTGAGTGCACACACATGGAGGAACCGATGTCCAGCCGCCTACTCTGGCGCTTTGAGCCATTTCGATAACTGGGTATCAATGTGTACCACGCTGATAAGGACTTCCTAGATGGTAACCAGGGGAGAACCCTGACGTCACTACGTCAGTCTCTGGACTTCAGGACACATTTGCCCCCATCACCTATGGGCTGGGCTTCAATAGCCAAGATGTTGGTGCTCCCAAGGCTTTCATATTTCTTTGTGGCAGCACTGGTGGTCCTGACTAAAGTGTTCTTTAGAGACCTGTGAGGGTTCATCTCCGATGTAGTATGGGGCGGGGCTCATAAGCGAGTGTCTATTTGGACACTTCAGAGCCCAATGACAGTGTAGTCTGGGAGTGCCAGATCTCGAACTCTATTTTGTGGCAGCACAAATACACCGGCCCATGCAATGGCTAGTGGGAGACATGATGGGAGAGAGTAGGGACATCTGGGAGGAGTTGGGCGAAGTAGAAGTCCTGGACTGGCTGCTAACGTGGGGGGCGTCCAGGGACCTTTGACGATTGGCGCATGCCCCTATGCTCTGTTGGA
The DNA here is from genome assembly GCA_963921515.1 of Calotriton arnoldi. Lineage (NCBI taxonomy): Eukaryota > Metazoa > Chordata > Amphibia > Caudata > Salamandridae > Calotriton > Calotriton arnoldi. Next base: position 1,035,633 of record CAWUFW010005712.1, read on the forward strand.
ACAGGTACATGCAACCCAGACATAAACTGACACCATACGCTCTGCAAATGCCACTTTGGAGCGTGACTGGGATGACAGCCTTGCTGGGGGTACATGATTCGATATTGTGGCAGGAGTGACCTCTATAATGATGGAGCCCTAAACTCCTTTCAGGACCTGCAGGATGTGTATGGGTTGGGAGCTTGGCTGTTTCTTGCGTACAATGTGCTCATCCTGGAGATAAGAGGCACTTGGGTGGAAGGAAAGGAGGAACCAACCCTCCATTACGGACTTCAGTGCGTCCTAACACACTGATTGGGTAGAAAAGCAGTCCCAATGCTATACACAGCTTTATAGGCTGTAGACACAGATCTTGCCACGCGCAATAAGCTCCGCTGGGAGGAGTGCCTAGGGACTGTGCTGACAGTCGAGCAATGGGGGATGGCCACGGAGCAGGTGAAAAGCATTTACCGCAATGCTTGCCCCAAGTTTACACAATTCAACTACTTACATCGCACATACCTTACACCACACCGACTCCATAAGGTGTTCCCGGGTGTGGCCCCACTATGCCTGCGCTGTCATCACCCCAATGCGACTTTTCTACACATGGTATGGAAATTCCCGACACTGGCGGCGGTGTGTGTGCAGGTGATGGAGAATATATAGGCAGTAGTAGACGCATATGTACTTAAACTCCTGAATAAATTGAATGCCCCTGCATGATTATTGAGTGGGTGTGATGTGGGGCAATTGACAACGGCCCCGAATGTGAATCCCATGGGAAGCCCTGAGAGAGTCGCCAGGCTTCCATCGCCCACCTAGGGGGCATTATGTGGTTGGCCAGAAGGTGTGCCTTGCTTCCAGACCCATTCCCACCCAGATGTTCCTATCATAGTCCTACCTTATTATCCTAACTGTGTTATTGTGCCTTCGCTATTGCCCTTGCAGTCCACGTTCGTCACATTTTGCCACTTTTCGGAGTGCGACCGAGCGCGTAGGCTTTCCACCATGCTTCTCTATAATGCAAGTACGTGGCCATTTGTTGCTGTGTCTTTAGGCATACGTTTTTTTAACCACAAATGAATTTTGTACTTCCAGCCCTGTTCTAATTATTTCTTTCTGTCAGTTTGCAAGCTTATGAAGCGGCTCTATGGCACTCTAAAGGGCACATCCATTTTTAAATAAACGGTGATAGTTGTTTGTTTTGGTTTCATTGATCCCTTGATGATGCAGATGAGAACACCAGTGCTTGCAGTGTGCAGATAACACGCATATTAGAGCACCAGTGCAAACAGTGTGCAGATAACACGCAAATCGCATGCTGGGTCACAACAACTATGCGTGATCTCAGCACTCTTTTGGCCATTTTGTTAGCGTTCATACATACATACATGGTTGTTCGTATCAATTTTATGTCTGTTTTTCTACCTTTTTCCTACATGTCGGACAGACTTCTGATCTCCAATGTGAGACTATTTTCCTACATTTTTGTACTCTTCAAATCTTGCACTTATTTACTATAATAGTAAAAACACATAGTAATATTTATCTAACTAACACACACACACACACACACACACTCTCTCTCTCCCTCCTGTCTCTCTCTCTCAGTAGATTAGGGCACAGAACCTGGTCCTGATGAATCACCATTGATTCGCAGGATCAGGTAAGGTATGAAACATAATCATACGAATACCTCTGGCACAAACTATATGTGCGATTTATATTCAAGTATACACAATATTGTGTTATCAAAAATCAACGCATGAGTGTTAGCAACTCCACACAAAGTTTTGATGTTCCAAAACTTGGACTCCAAAGTTAATTTATTGTGGGTATTTTCAATGTTGAAACAGCACATTCTTCCTAGTAGCCAACACGTGTTTCGTCAAATGTTTCGACTTCATCAGGGCTACAATAATTAATAAGAAATAACAGAGTTGATATTCCTGGCACAACACTATGCCATACACATTAGGAAAATGCATTGCCACCACCTGTGGTTGTGACCTTAGCCGTGTAACATGAGTTCTCATAATACAGTAAGAGAACAATCTGGGCTAATGTGAGCATGCGTGCAAAGGAATCACATTTTTTTTTAAACCATCACTTCTGGATCTCCACAGATAATAACATAACCATTGCTAAGTGTCATTCAAATAGTAACATATGTCCTGGTAATAATGTGTTATTAATGGAAACAGCAGAGGGAAAAATGTTGAATAAAAGTTAGATTTGGCTATAACATGCAATTGGATAAATAAGGTCAGTAGTGACTTATTTTAAAATGCAATTATAGAACACATCGCGAGGTCAAAGTGTATTAAAGCGACTAATTATGTGAAGAGTGTAAATTAGCCCCTTAAGACCACATGCAGGGGTTGATATGAGTATAGCACATACCCCATACCTTAGTATTTCTCTGTAAAAACAGTAAACAGCACAGCCGTGCTGAATAGAGAAGGCACGTATCCACCTAAGTAGCCAGAAAAGAACCAAATCAGAATCTAGCAATAGAGGTCATATATCTGGTCTAGTAGCAACCAGAGAACATCACTCAAACTAATCTACTTTTCAGAGCCGTGTATCAATTTTGTTAGGCCTTAAGTTCCAGAAATCACAATGGTCCAATAGGTGATCTATCATAAACCCAAAGGTTTGAACCATGTTGACCCCATTTTAAGAACCTAAGGTCCATTGTTTCCCTGTTAGGTTCTTATTCCTGTTTTTAAACTTGGCATGGGATTTTTTCCTGAACAATAAAGACTGGCAATTATTAACCCATATCCAATTTAACTTCACAACCCAATTTACCTCTTTTCCTGCTGAGTCAAGCATTGGGCTACACTCAACCGTTTAATTTTTTGAGCAGCTTGAGTAAGAGATCTCCGGCACAGAGCCACCACCGGGCATTGCAGCTCCCACCCAGCAAGGAGCACGGCCTGAAGAGGAACCATGTCACTTCAGTGGGGTAGGGCATGTGCATCCTAAAAAGGATCACTTTAATGTCAGACCTATAGCACCAACACCAATTTAAGTATGCCACAACAGTTTATTAACTTTCAAGTGTTCTTAAATGTTTGTCGAAGACTGAAGATCTGGCCCCTGAGTCTTAGCGCTCTCTGCCCACGTTATCACCTGAGTGAGGACTACCACAAAGGACTCAGCTCAAAGGATGCTCCAGTGCCTAGTACTTTGTTCTTTTGCTTGCTGCACACCTGGGCTCACAAGCACCTCTAAGGGGTGTGTGATCCACAAGGTTCAGTATTAAAAGCAAAATCAACCATCCTTAGCCAGACTTACCCGAGGGCCCCAAAACTGTAAATTCCCTCAATGGCCCTAGCCTATTCTATTCTGTACTCCCAATTTTGTGCCCTTGAATCTATCTTATTTTGGGCTGCATTGCAAAGAGAAAGTCATGTATACTGGGACTTGGATTTCTTTTCCGTCTCTATTTTCTGCGCGTGCTGTCACTGAAAGTAATGAAAGAATGTTATCAAACACCTCTGGCTGAGCCACATTGATTCTATTTCATATTGTATTACTGTGCTATACATATTTGCCACCGCTGCTGATTTAAGAAGTGAGAAACTGCTTCTTCGGCAAAACTAGGAGCTACAAGTTTCCCTGAGTCATCCTACTGCTTATGGGAAAGCTGCAGATCGAATCTGTTAAGAGGTGAAACACAGTACCCTGAGCAGAAAGGCTTGCCAACAAGTCTGAAGGCAGTGTAGTATTCAGAAACATGGAGGTTGTTTACCTGACTGGCTTCCCTGTACTGCACAGGTATGTTGACCGATGCACAGAGTTCTTATGAACAGAAACACTGCCACAGTGCATAAAAGGTCTGGTTTATGTCAAGACATTCCTTTCTCATGTACATACAGCAAATGAATTTAGTCACTGCCCTTATTTACCTAAAGCGTGTTCCTTTCAACATGGAAATTGATAATTTTCTCTAAAACACCTGAGGTCTGCAACGACAGGTAGTGGCGTAGCTAGCGCTGTTACGGCCTGGGGCGATCCCAGAGTTTGCCGCCCTTCGACGGTCGGTGGAGGTAAGAGCAAAGGGGGAGGGGGTGGTGGCGACAGACGACGACGAGCTTGGGGTTGACAGACGACGACGAGGGAAAGAAGACGTACCTTGTGCTCACTGCTGCCCCCAAAAAGTGCCGCCCAGGGCTGACCGCCCCCCTCACCCACCCCTAGCTACGCCAAGATCCATCTGTGTAGGGTGCATGTAGAAGGACATCGTTTTTGGAGCACATTTAACTACAGGGCATTCGACAGTGGTATAGCGGGAGGAAATACAGTGCACCAAGAGATGAGTGGGAGATTTCGATGTGGGAAGTCAAGGGAGTAGCCTGAAAAGTGAAATTCTCCCCACTTTGAACCATATCCAAAATAGCACTGAGTGAACAAGTGATGAGAGTGGGCCTTGCACTCGTTCGGGAGGGGGTGCCGTTCTTTTTTTTCCTTCGGTTTCTCAACTCTTCTTTCTGTCTTTATTCCATCTGTCTATTCATACTTTACTTCTCTTCGTCCAGTCGACCATCATCCTTCCTTACTTTTCTCCACCATCTCCCCATCCTTTCTTTTCTGTATCCAATCTACTCTCCATTTTTCTCCATATCCATTTTTCTCTTCATCATCCATCTTTCTCTCCATTTACCCATCTGTCTCATCTCCTTCCATACAACCATACTTATCTCCATCTATCCACTCATCTTTGCATCCATCACCCACTCATCCATCCATCCAATTTTCCTCCAGTCATCCATCTTTTCACCCCCTTCTCCATCCTCTGTGCTCTCTTGTTCCATTTCATCCCTAACCCCAGAGCCATTCTCTTGCCACTTATGAGCTTTTATTTGGAGACCTTCATCTCCATTTGAGTCAAAGGAGCTGTATCAACATCACTTTGGGTGTCTTAGAAAACAGAGCTGCCCAGTGATACCCCTAACCCAGCTGCTAAAGTTGGGGGGTTCATGACAGCCCAGTGTATATATCAGTATGTCTTTATTTGTATGATTAATTATGACCATTACAAAATTCTCTATAAAAAAAGACAATGTAAGCAGGCGAGCATTTAAAAAGTATTCGTACATGTTAAAAACATACAAATTTAAAATGTTAATGTCGGGACCCACGGGGCAGGCATTCATGTCCTAACATTCGCCTTGTTAAAAGCGTGGCTGGGCCCCTACAGTGCATAAGATGGTTTGATAAAGTGCTATTTTAAACAGGACCTCGCGAGTCTCTGGAGAACGGGCGTGTAGGTGATCCGGTGATCCATATGACGTTAGTTTGCTCCCTGGGAAAGCAATAATCAATAAAGTACTGAACTGTCTAGTTCCTCCCAGTCGCCGACGCAGGATTCACTGAAGCGTTGTTTGAGCACCCGGAAAAGCATAGGGTTCCATGCCAGTCACAGCACAGTTCACGGGCCCTGCTGGGTGGTCCAGTCTGCGTTGGGCGAAGATTATTCAGTGATCTCTCAAACGCCTGCATGAACTTCATAAATCTCCCTGCCAGGATGGGTGTTCAGCTGAAAGACAGGCACTAATGGCAGGTCTGCAGGAGCGAATGCCCAGAGCCAGGAACTGTGGTTTTAAAAGGGCCTGGCTTTCTTTCAGTAGGGCCGGGCAAATGCAGGTGATATGCACAAGTGTTTCCTTACAAAAACAGCGGAGCCTACAAAGATTGTTTAGCCTTTCTCTTTTTTTTTGCTGGCAGGCAGTCCAGGGTCTGTGACCCCCCCCAAGCCTGTATCAAATAAGTTGTTGTTTGACCTGCGATGAGATGCATATGTTTGTGCCCGGGTGCGGCCCCAGTTTGGTGTAGCTGCCTAGAACCGTCTAGGCGTGTGAGCGTGAAGCTGTTTTCTGTTTATCGGATTTCCAAGATATCTGATGTGCCATTTTGGTGATGAACTTTTTGAACTTTTCTAACAAAAAACATAGGCAGCCCTACTCAGTAAGACCCAGGGTGTTAAGTAATATAAAAAAAACAATGGTTCTTATTAGGAATGCTACTGGATACAAGATGTAAGTACAAGCTCAATCGCAGGATACAACTGGGCTGTTCAAGGGTGCAATAGGGAAAAGAAAAGAAGTGGTCATACATTGATTGTGTAAAAAATGATCTGTATATTTTCTTAAATGCAGATGCATGATGTGCAATGTGTCCCACGTGAACAATGGAACCAAGAACAAACAATAAAGGAAATTACACGTATACAGACAGTACAAAAGAAGAAGAAGTTTCCAAAACAGTGACAAACGACCATATAGGTACATTATCAAATGCAACAGAGCCCTTTTATCAATCAAAGGAGTTGGATATTTGTTTTTTTTTGTCCATGTCGACTACGTTTCGACCCCCTTTGAAATGCGGGATCTCATCAGGACCAAAAGATAGTAGGGACACCTGATGGAGTCATAATAGAGGTAAACAGTGCACACCACCATAGTGCAAAAATGAAAGGGAAGGGTACTCACATGGGGCACCCTGGGCAGGAACCCCAAGGAGATGGATTCACTTGGCAAGTGAATGCTTGAAATGATTAAAGCAGGTGCCATGATCGGTGCTAAGTTTGTGCCGGCAGCGATGAAGGGCACGTAAACCGCGCAGTTAGAAAATTATCCAACGGGATCAGGGAAGGCGGCCTACTAAGATCCAGCCTTGCTGCTGCATCAGTGTCAGCCCAATTGCTTCCTTGAACAGTCCCATTGTATCCTGAGATTGAGCTTGTTCTTACATCTTAACTTTTTGAAGTTGGCATGGGATGTCGGTGTTGCCCATAGGCCAGTCGCCTGTAAGTTCTTTACCGATTGGTCCAGGTAGTCCTAGGCAGCGGAGAGGCTGGCTGTTTTGGAGATTTCAAGTGAGAGTTGGTTTTCTAGCGTGTCAGAGCTTTTCCAGCAAGAGGGAGCCTCCACTGAACATGACCTCTGAACCATTAGCTAGGGTGGGTACTAGCTTGGCATGGATAACCTTCATTAGCGGTGCAAGAGAGGGGCCATGGAGCATTTTAGATAGCTTGAGGAACGTGTGTAGCAGCGTGGCTGATTTCGATTTCATGGCTTCTTTATGCGGAATAAAGGATCCGCGGCTGTCCACCATTACACCCAAGTACTTGTAATCCGCAGTATTGCTGAGGGCTAAACCATTTAGATGCCACCGGCCTCGTTTATCTTTCATCCTACAGTCATGGTCAGCCCAGTGGGAAGTAGTACAGCAGTGGAGGAGGGTGACAGTGTGGATGCAGAGGAGGCATGTTACAGGTTTGAACAGCAGCAGACATGAAGACGAAGCCCTGGGTTGAGGGTGCAAGGACCAGGGGTTTTGCTGTCGCCTTAGCTTGCGTAGTGGAACTCTTCAGATGCATTCAGTAACTGGGAAGCTACACTATGCTGAGGTGACACTTGAGGGTATGAACTTGAGCTCTTTTTTGATGCAGACGATTGATGGTGCCTGGGAAATAAAGCTCTTCGGGGATGTCAGGTGGGTGCTGGGGATGCTGGCCAGTAAAGTGTTACAGCCATCCAGATGAGAGCAGACCAGTGCCCAGACTGCTGTTCTTAAATCCTTTTCTGGAAGGAATGGTCTCACTAAGTGGAGTACAATCAGCTAATGCCATGTTGTCTTGGTTTTGTGTCTCTGATGATAGTACTTGGGCATCCAGGCTGGTGATCGCTTAAGTCCATGTTTGCCAAAAGTTCTCTCAGGAGTACCATCTAAGAGCTGGAAATCACTGGCTGCAGGATGCAGCCTTGGTGCATACAGCATCCTCCGTGGAGGGGCCTTGACCAGGTGGGACTCATCTGAAACAGCTGGGCACTGTCATTCAAATAGAACTCAATCTACCACAGGACTATGATGCCAAATCAATTTTAGCAGTATCAAATGCCACTTAGAGGCCATGTAGGATGGGAGGGTAGATGTTACCATGGTCTATGAGCTAAAGAGTGTTGTCACCACCTGGATAGTTCTTGTGTCTGTGCTGAAACTTGCCCACCAGCCTATAAATTGTCTGGTGGTCCTGCCAGAGTGTATTTCACTTGCGCTTTTCATGGGAGATAATTAGCAGCTGCCTTCTTGATGCTCTTCATGTTTGTATGTGAGCAGTAGTTCACAAGGTCAGGAGGATCCAGAGTTGTCTTCTTGTGGAGAGGTAGGATCTGCCCGATCTTGAGTGCAACCAGTGAGGAGCATTGCACAGGGGATGCAATGATGCTCAGCAGCGATGCAATTGCTTCACTGCAGATCTCCTTCATTACTGACAACCATTTGTGTGCGTCAGGGATCCAAGGAGCTTTGTCAGGTTTTCAGTGACAAGGATGTTGCAGATAGACAAACTGGGTGTATTTTGAAGCTAAATCTTGGGGATGCTGGTAGTTAATATACAGATAATGTGTTGCTGCTTTGCTGCCTTGTTCTTGAACGCTTGTTGATGGCTGAGAATTTCTCCTAGCTGGGGGTGAATAAGAGGTCTGTTGTGGGGTTATGCAGTGCTTCATGTCCTTAAAGAGCACCCAGTCTGTGCTGGAGGCATCTCAGGTGGCACTCTTGCAAGAGGTAGCCTGTGGCAGAAGCTGGGTAGATTCAGGGCAGCCTGGTTGTCTTGCAGCTCTGCCCACCACCACTTCTTTTCCTGGCACCAATTAACAAATTTCCTCTTGATGAGCTTCTGACTGCACCAAGGAGTTAAACGTTTGGCTATCATGGACCGAGGTTTTGTCGGGATATGGGCATCTTCTGACATCTGGAGAGAGTTAGGCTGCTGAAATTCCACAGCAGAATCCTGATGTTTGTGCTGGAGTCAGATGAGGGCATCATAATTATCGATTTATTTTATCAAGCATTTTGCAGGATGTTTCACTCATCTTTATCAACCTAGGTTGGCCTTGTTGAACTTGAGAGCTGCAGGACAGGTCAAGGGTGACTGTGAGTTGATCTGTCCAAATTTTGTTTAGCGGACGTCTTCAGGTGATGGATTTCAAAGTCTAAGCCTCTGGTCCTGCGTTTATAATGGCATATGTAAAACCTAGAGTGCCAGAAAGGAAAGTGATGCCTGGGTCCAAAGGAGATAACCAGAAATATCTGCTGTATCTGAGCAAACACTGTGCAGCTGCAAGCAGGAAGTGACTTGGATGAGTATTTGTGCAAAGTGTATTCTTTTGTTGCCATTAACTTCAGTGACCAAATCAAATACCTGTGCTTTAGAAATCTTACTGTCACTAGGTGGAAGAAGACATGCCATGACTGTGAGATTTCATGAAATCAGAGGGCCTTAAAAAATGTAAATAGCACCCAAAATGTAAAATAGCAGCAATGTGGCTGCAGCTCAAGAGTGACAAGACAAGGACCAGAAGTGTCCATGCCAATCGGTCCTTAACATGAGGGTTAGTGACTGGCACAATACGACCTGGTACCTCCTCTTGAATGGAAGGTGGGCACCTATTGGCCAAAGTAGATAGAGAATTTGGTGCAAATGTGTACTCTAACAATCACTTGTTTTCTGCAACTAGAGGAGAGCGTCATGTCTCAGAGCCAGACTCCCTGGAGGCGGCTACGGGTGCCCTTAGCGTTGCGCTTTTCATGAGGGAGACAGCGCATCTTTGGATCATGCACTTGGAATGCAATGAGTAGTATTCCACTGCAGCGCCAAGCTGGTGCCGGTCTCTCTACTTGTGATGTGCAGTGTTGGAAGGCTCCCAGGACGCAGACGCATTAAGGATGTCAAACACAGGCTTCTTTTTCTTACACAAACTATTACTTGGAAAGGCTATTCTTCAGGAAGAGTAGAGGTGAACACAGCGGCGTAGTGTGGGGTTTGCCAGCGCCCGGTGCATGGCAAGTATTGCGCGGCACAATTGGCAACTTGCGCCCCTAAGAATTTTGCGCCCGGGAACAACCGCCCCTGTGGCCTCGCCCATGCTATGCCAGTGGGTGAACAGATGTTTATCTATGCCTTTCCAAGATGGTTGCCTCCCCCGTGTGTTACGTTTCTGAAGGCTCTATTCAAGATAATATGAGAAGCCCATAAGTTGGGCTCTTTCTCAACCTTCATTTAGAAGGGTTTTGGTATCTGGCTTTTCGACCTCTGCAAATACTATCTACTACAACCAAGAGTTCCCAATATGCCCAGGGAGGATTTTTGTGCCCTTTGTGACTTTTTCCTTCTAATTGGGACCCTCTTAAGGGGACACTTAACACTTTTCGTGTGTATAACAAGTGCAGTTTAGCACCGTAGCTACTGGCAGGAGTCACCTATTTTCTAGACAAGCAAGAAGTAAGCTAAAGAAACTGTCACTGCTTCCAGTCCTTAACAGAGTGACACCTTTCCTTTAAGGCATTTTTGGCAAGAAAAAGTTTCAAACATGACAATGAAGACACCTTCTTTGGAGTCATCTCCACAGAAGCACACTAAGCATGAATTTATGCAACTTGATGTCTTGATTTTAAAATGCTCCTCAGTGGACCTCGAGTACCAGCTGAGCCGACAAGATCTAGAGCTTAGCAAAGACATTAAAAAACAAGCATTTGCAATGCAATAGGTCTCGCATTTACGCAAGCTTGAGCTCTTGGCATTGTCAATGACAATGCCTTCTCTTTACATTTTAAATAACAAAACACAAATAAAAGGTATTGTTATTTCCAATGCCACTAGCTCAAACTTTTGTAAATGCGAGACCTATTGCATTGCAAATGCTTGTTTATAGTTCAAACCTAGCTGAAAGGCAAGGGAACATGGTATAGGGTCAAAAGCACAGACAGCAAGTGATTGGAGGGGTAGCTGAGTCCTTAAAGCGGAAGTGGACAGGGACTGTACTATGATATAGAGCTGTTTAAAAAGGTGTGTCAGTGTCTTCAGCTGTTCTGTAAATTGCAGCAGGCTCGGGCCTCCACACTTCTCCTTTAAAAACAGTAAACGTGGTCTGCCATTGAGAAATTGCAATCACTTTAACGCACTGGAAATTGTCCATGTGAACTAAATTAGGCGTTCATTACACACTTTTTCACCATGCCTGTTAGAAAAACTCACAAAATGTCATCACACGGCGTGGTCGAGCCAGGCATTAATGCAGAGGGACCTCTGTGTTTTGTGCACAAACCTGGCCATTGTAAATGGCCTCTCGGGTGCTTTCATTAATTATAGAGTGAAGCCGATACCGAAGGCCTACCTCCGAGGCATGCCTGTCGGAAGCAGCATGACCAGCTAGTTAGCTCCACTCTGCTTCACGGAACAGGCTGGCGCTTCCTGGTAGCAACTTTTCATGGTAATGCACATTCTCCCGCACTAACATTTAATTGTTCAGCTACTGGTCGTTGTGACGTTACAGGTGTTAATAGTTTTCTTTGAAATCGACTGTGCCCTATGCTCAGAGTTTATGAGCGAGACACTCTAGGGGAACAGAACTGTAAAAAGTCCACGGCTCCAAAGAACATTAAATAACTGCACTGAATCGGTGGTCGTATTGGAAGAATGAGAGATGGCTGGAAAGCGGAAGGAAGGCGGAATGGAGCGAGTTTGTTTGGGTCATTAAGGAACTGGGAAGGAAGAAATGTAGAAAGAGCAATCGAAAGATGGATGAACTAAAACGAGAAGTGAGGCAGGGAGGGAAGGTAGGCAGGGAGAGGGGGCTAGTGGCTTGGAGAAATTAGCTTTTCACAGGAGGAAAGGAAAGAGAAGGAGGGTAGACAATAAGGTGTGGGTTGGCGGCGGAGAAAGAATTGCGCTTTAAGTAGGACCTACCTCGAAGTGGCATCCTCCCTGGGTGAGCAGCCACTGTAAGCAGGACAGGTTGCCGGTAGCTGCAGCATCGTGCGCCGGGGTGGCCCTGTTGCGCGCTTGGCTGTTGCCCTCCACCCCCGCTTCTTCCACTAGGTACCGAAGGCAGCTCAGTTTCCCGGAGCGGGCGGCATGGTGTGCCGCGGAGGCCCCCAGAATGTCTCGGTCTGCCTGAAGCAGCCCCTCTGCCTTCAGGGTCCGCAGGCTTTCCAGGTCCCCTGACGGTCCGCGTTGAGTGTCCGCTCTAGGGCCATAGCTGTTCCTGGCCAGTTGAAGGACTGGGTGGGGTGAAACCTCTTCAACAAGTGGGAACAGAGCCCACCGTGAGCTCGGGTATTTTACGGCGTGAGCCATGGATGAGTCTCCTCACACTGCGCTACAAAGGCGCAAAATCGATAAAGCGAGGCTTGCAGACAAGGCGACAGTTAAAAAAGCATTTGCAATGCAATAGGTCCGATTGCATTGCAAATGCTTAAGTTTAAAACTGAGCGCGGCGCCGCTTGAAGGACACCGTGCTCGTTTTCTTTTTTTTTAACTTTAACACTGAGCGCGGTGTCCTTGAAGCAAGCGCTGCGCTTAGTGGTAAAGTTAAAAAATATATAAATAAACCGAGCGCGGTGTCCTTGAAGCGGCGCCGCGTTCAGTTTTTAAGTAAAAAATAAAATAAAACGCAAACGGAAACAAAGACACTTACACACACGCGTACACAAACGCACAATACTACAGCTTCTTCATAAGGCCAAAATACTTCGAGGAGGACTTAAGACACACTGTACCGTTGAACGACTGCTCCAATGTGAACTCTCAGGCACAGAGGAGAACGTGCTTCGGTGGCAGCCACTCGCCTGGATATTGTTGGCGTCAGCGGCAGAATGAACAAGCGCCATTACTCATGAAATCTAAAAACACACAAGCCTGGCTTCCGAGCAGTTTGTAGCAGAGTTTAAAAACATGACAGGTAGCTGTTGACTGTAAGAACCTGTCCTTCTGGTCCTTGTGAGGCGGAAAGCACGTAACAGGCAGTGAGGTGATCTGGAGCCGACGGGGGAGGGAGGGAAAGTGAAAGTGCGCCATACGTGCGTTACTGCTTAAACGCCGACGCATGCACGTACGTTTGCACATCTCCTGTCCCACGCGTGCCGGAGAAGCGAGGCGGGAGCCCACCCCGCACTGGCAAGCAGTAGAGGAAGTCCGGCGGGAGCCCACCCCGCCTTCGTGAATGCCGCATGATGCGGCCGGAGCAGGATTCAAGAGCCGGTAAGTGGTGCATGCAAGCGCGCCAACCCTGGACAGGAGATGTGCACGCGTATGGTGCGAGCAGGAGTTGTGATAACGCCGCGAGCCGTACATCGCTAGGCGAGACCTAATAAGCCATCAAAAGACGCTTAACCTCAAAATCACCTGAAAGCCCAAAGCAGGGGACTCATCATAACTCTCACATAAAGATGGAATGTGTGGGGATTTATTGGTAGCCCAAATGAAGAACATGGCCCCACTTCTACATAAAAGTGATAAAACGCTCCGGCACGAGATAGATCGCGGTGTTTCTACAGCTGTCAGAAAACAGGCAAACGGTGAGCAAGGCAGAGCCTTGGTAGATGAAAAGGATTGGATCCATGAGATAGATGCACATTGACAACTGGGTAACAGGTTACTTGGTTCTCCCACCACAACTCCGCTGGAGTGACCCTATCCTGCTCCCTATGTAGCACCATGGCGGAAAATGTAGAGCCTTCTGGCTGAGGACAGCAGGCAGCAATTTCAAGTTGGGAGGTAAACAGGAAGTCCCTAAGGAAAGTTAGCCATGCAAGGACCTCACTACACACCCATAAGGCAAGGACAACAACGCTGAGGGACTGGCTCTCCTCTCCTTTCAAGGTGGTCTGAATTCTAATCTTCAATTCACAGTTTGTGGAGGAAAAAAAAAAGAATAAAATACAATAGTGAGAGTGGGGAACACATCTATGAAGAATTTGACGGGCCACAAGGATTTAAAGCTGAGCAAATACCATGAGACACTGCAAACCAACCATCCAGAATCACATGGGATCAGGGACACAGGGACTGACCTTACCTTATCAAACAGCATGGTGTTCAGCAGCTGCAGCCGCTGCAGGTAAGATCGGTGGGGTCGGCTGGGGGGGATTTCGAGAGACGACCACGAGGGAAAATTAATTATTTATTTACTTTTTCCTTGTGGTCGTCTCTCGAAATCCCCCCCAGCCGGCCTCACCGCCCCACCGCTCTTATCTGCAGCGGCCGCGGCTGGTGTTCAGTTTGTGGGTGAGAAAAGGCATCACAGGGCGAAATACTGTGGAAAACAATAAACAGCAGGGGTGAGCCCCCAACTGGCATTCAAGTGAAAACGAACCACACCCTCCCTAACTGTCCGACTGCCACAACCACCAGATCCTTCTACAGGGAACAAAAGTAAAGAATCAAAACCACAACCCCAGAGCCTCCCACACAGTTCGATTTCAGAGTGCCACCCTGGAGATGACAATGTCAGCACTCTGCTGCAGACCCCTTCTGTAAGCAATAGAAGTGGATTATAAGAGTGGCTCCAGATGGGCGGACCTTAGGATTCCATCAAGGAACTGACTTAACCATGTTGGACTGCATCTCTCCACAAAGCAAACACAACAAGATGATGGACGGAGTGCTGAAACTTTTCAACCACTCACCCCCAGTCTCTCCCCAAAGACCAGACTGTCATTAGAGCCCTAGATTCTGGTTGGCTGGTAAAGTTGGGTCTGCTGGCCCTTCCATGGATATTTGATTGGTTCCTTTCCTACCTGCCGCTCTAGGTATCGGGTATATATCCACTGTGCTGACTCACGTACTCCAGTATCCCTCTGGTCCCAATCCACAGAGACCAGAGCACATCCGTCTACAGGAGAGCTTGCTGGCTCTAGAATAGGCTAAGGAGGAGCTAAACCATTTCTAGCTTGCCTCGATGCACCTGGGCCGAGATACCTGTTTCTATGTTTACCTGTCAAGGAGTTAAATGGAGCGATCCACAGTATTGAAAAGCAAAATGGCTGTGATGCAAAGTCATCCCTCGCTCTTATGTAAGTGATGGAGCAAGGTTTCAAAAATGAAACTTGCTTGTATTCAATCCTCCTCACAGTATTAATTTATTAAACTTGTATTGTTAATACTAACCTTTGCATTCACGACACAAAAGAAAAAGATGCTTGCCTATGTATTTTACTAATGAATAACGCTTGTCTGTAATCCAAAATGGCCGCTATGCGCGGGAAAGCTCAATGCGCATGTCGCAACCATATCACATGGTGTGACGTCTTTCTTTGCTTGGTGGGAAACTTCTGCTTCTGCGCAGTGTGCATTAAAATGGCTGCTTGATGTTTTCACATGCTTCTGCTTGCTCTCATGTCATTATTAAATTGTCGTTTCCTAACGCGGGATAGTATATATATTTAATTGGGAATAGAATAGAAATAGTGTGTATACAGTGAAACATTTTATTTGTGATTCTAATATTTTCTTCTTGCACTTTTATTAGTTCGTAAACTTGGGCCTGGGTTGGTGACTTGAAACTCGAGAGGCAAATGGTTCTGCGCATGTGTCTTGTGTGCCTGCCAAATGAAGTCAACCTGGACGAAGTCCAAGGCCGTAACCTGATGGCCGAAGATGTTGTACTAGTGCTTTCCTGTCACACATTGATACAATGTCTATGAAAATTGGTTTACATTTGTCATGAGACGGGTGGGAAATAAAGCGAAGGTATTAATTTGAAGGGGTGGGAATGTAAAGACAATAGGCTTTACAATTTAGGCCAAATCAACATGGTGCGAGAATCCACCCCCTGTCCAATCAGAAGTAGTGGTCCCATATTTTAGCAACATTAAGGGGAGGTACATGGGCGTAGAAGGGTATAATAGATATAGAATTAGTTAATTAGAGAGTCAGAAGTCTTGAAGCACAGGAGAGCGGAGATGCTGACAGGAAGAGCTCCAGACCGCTAAGCTGATCGATTGCAGACTGAATCCCTGTCCAGAAGAGGTCCTGAGGAGGGGCGGCGGAGTCCATTAGAAGGAAGGCACGGGAGAATCGAGGAGAAGCCGAGTATCAGAGAGGGAACGACGCAGGCGTCGTTGTAGAGAGGTCACCGGTCCTGTCCTGATCCTGGAGGAAGTCTTTGCTCTTCATCCTTCCTGGGTCCTATCCTTTCAACTCCTTGGCTAAGGGGTTTGGTTCTCGCACTTAGGTAATTATAATGCAACCTTTAGTTGCGCTGCTGTCTCTATCTTCTTCTCTTCTTTAAACACCGTCATTGATTAGCAATAATCATTTCTATGCTTCATCTTGGGTATTGCGATTAAGTACCATGTGGTTCTGTATTTTACTCTGCTGAATCTTTAGATAAACATTTTAAAACTTCCTGACTCAGTGGTTATTTCAGGATTATGTACTATAATGAATGTCACTCATTTTAAATTTCCCAATTAGCAAAGGATTCATTGGTAAGTCATTACTCTTCAATCAGAAGGTAATTGGTAGCAGGGATTTTGATAGAGAGTAACAACTGATAAAACCCAGCGTAAGTATTAGCGTAGTATGAATGAATGGGCCCAAGTGAGTATCTAGTGTATGAATGCTGTTTGCTAATATCGCGCTGGATCAGTTTTCTGGTAAGCAGAGGATGGTTACTTTTTGTTAATTGGGTAATGAGAATTTTATTTGTATTTTTATGAATTAACATCCGCTTAAATTTTGAGTTTTGTTTTATGTTGTCCAGAATACCCCGGGGTAAAAGGAATAGCGGATGGTAAGTGGAAGCCATACTGCAGTGAGGTTATCTGTCAGGCAGAATTAGTACTGAAAAGTTAAGCAGGACTTTCAGTACTCGTTAGGGATTCTATGCGTGTGAGTAATAGCAAAAGAGTACGCTGGTGAAAATGTGATGTTATATCACCTAGAAAGGGTAACATTGGAGAAGTAACAGGTACTTCTGGAGCTTGTGTGAAGAGTAGACGGAAGTGTTTTACTCGTAGTGTATGTTTAGTAAACGGAAAGGTTTTACTAAGTGTGAGAGAAAAACTATCTTTCCTATTTTAGAGAAACTGGCACGATAGCGAATGTTTTATGTTGTTACTGAAATTTAATTAAGATTTATAGAGAAAATAAGTTTGCGTACATTTTTGTAAAGGGAGGGTCAGTTGCCGGAGAGGGAGCTGACGTCACAAAACGCCGCGCTGAGATTGGTTGAATCAGCGGGTGTGGAAAAACCCTTGTAAAGGAGGGGTCAGTAGTCAGGAGTAGTACTGACGTCACAGGTGCCGCGCTGGGATTGGTTGAACCAGCAAGGACAGGAAAGAGCAGATTGTAATGGAGGGGTTGACAGATAAAACGTCACCAAAAGGCCGCGCAAGGATTGGCTCGGAAATAAAAGATAGCAAACACTTGATTGGTCAAAATTATAGAAGCGAAATTCTTAGTGGATAAGGATTGCATGTTAAAACGCGATCCGACTTTAACAGGAACTCGTCCAGATAGGAGATTCCTAGGTTTTGCAGAATATAATTTTGTACACCGAAGATTAGATAGAATGTACGGAGAGAAGAGAAAAATGTCCTTTCTGCAAAAGATTAAGAACTATTTTAAAAAGGATAAACCACTCAAAACTAGAGAAGGAATTATTATTCCACCAGCTAAAACGCCCGCTTCATTAATGATGATGGAGAGAGGTTATCATACTTGTGTATGGATGGAGAATTGGATAGAATATACCAAAAATGATGGAATACTAGCATTTCCCGAGAATGGCACGTTCAATGGGCGAATTCTTCAGAATTTGAGATTGAGGATGAATGACTTAGAACCCAGACCTAGATTAACTCAGTACGAAGCTCTAGAAGAATGTGAAACCGAGGCATTTGAGCGGGACCGATCTAGAAGTAATAGGAGTTATCCAGGATTTTTCCCCAGATACCTACATGAGTCTAGGAATGGTCAGATGAAACAATGGAGAAGAGCAATGATTACAGAAGGGTTATATCCATTGTTCTCAGCAGAGGAGAAATTAGGAAGTAAGTGCACAGAAAAGACAAAACATTTAATGAGAAATGAGGAGTCTGAAGACAAATTTATGGAGGAAATGTTAAGAAATCCCCCACCATATCAGGAAGGGACAAGTGGATGCACCCCAAGTGCACCACCGAAAACTCCATTAGTGCCACAGATAATGCATGAATTCACCCCTAGTAGAATACTTCATGACAAAGAAAAAGAAGCCCTAGAAAAGACCAGAACAGAATTAATACAGAAAATAACCCAGATAAAAGTACATCTTGATTCGCTGACCATACCTGTAACAATTGGTCCAGTAGTTCCATTATATGGTACTCAGGGAAGCTGTCCTCCACCGATACTTACACCTACTGCTGTGAATAATCCAAAACCTGAAGCTCCAGTTATAATTGAGGATCAATTTAGTGACTGTGAATCTACAATATCACTCATGGACTTGCCTATTCGAGGTTCTGTAAATAGTACTCCAAGAAAAGATGTACCTGGATGTTCAAAAGATGTAAGTTTAGTAACTTCATCGGGAGCAAAAAGTGCTACCATAGTAACACCTGAAGATCTAGAAAGATGGGTGCAAGGGTCAGTTAAACAGTGCACACCTCCGAAAATAATGGACATTCATAAATTGAAAGTCGAATTAGAAGAAATAATAGCAGGAAATGTAGGATTAGAACGCTTAAATACCTATGATGAAGAAGAATTATTGTTTCTGTGTAGGAGTATCACCAGAAATGTAAAGATATTCCATGAAAAATTATCCAATTTAGCACTACAGATGGGAATAGAAATAGGGAGATCAAAGGTACTACAGAAACCCTATAGAGCAGAATTTTCAGACAAAGATTTAGAAAATATGAATGCCTCTGGAAGAAGATTACAAATAAGAGAATTAATGTTAGTTTTGCAAAAATGGGGAGACCTAGATAAATGGAAAACTAGGTGGGCCAAGAAAAAGGAAGAAGCACGAACAAGTAGAACAGCATCAGAATATGTGATGAAAGAAACAGGGAAAGCAGACCAGATGTATCCCATGCGAGAAGTTGCGGGAGGAGGATGTGTACATGTCCCATGGAGCAGACAGGATATTTTGTCATTTACGAATGATTTTCCAAAGTTGAGAGAAAAACCAATTGAATGGTACAAGCAGGTTGACAGGTTTGTGAAGGTGTCAAAGGTATTGTTGAAGGATTTGGATGGTTTGTTTGACATAGTGGTACCTGCCGATTTATGGACAGATTGCAAAATCACAGTCGATTGGCCTAGTGATGAATATCCTAGAGATCCGAAGACAGGTGCCCCGTCAAATGATGTAATGAAAAAGTATCAGCAAGTGATAACTTACCTGAAAGGGAAAATACCACCGAAAGAAACAGATTGGGTAAAAATAGATCGAACTACTCAAGAAGCTAATGAATCAGTACATTCCTACTATGAGCGTCTATTGCAGGTATTTAAACAGTATAGTGGATTTGAGGACATTGGAGACAAGAACATGAGTCAGTTTGTGTATCGATTTGTTTACGGTTTAAAGCCAGAGATTTGTCAGATGATTAAACAGCATATGCTGTGTTGGCAAGGGAAACCTATCGACGAAATTTTGAAGTATGCAAAATATTGTGGAGACGATATTGAGGATAGACACAAGAAATTGCAGGAAAAAGTAATGTGGGCACAGGTGAAAATGGCTGAGAAACAGGGAATCAATTTGGAAAATCCCAGTGAAAATCCAGGAAAAGATTCTGGAACGAATGGTGATGCTGGGAATGGTGGAAAGTTTAGAGGACGAATGAGTAGAGAAGAAGCTAAAAAGAAATGTCCTTGTCATGGATGCGGAAAATTGGGGCATTGGAAGGATGAATGTAAAAAGATTCGGAATAATAATGGCCCAAATCAAAATTTAAATCCACAGACGCAGAATGACTCACAGCAGGGTGTAAATCCTCGGAGTCAGTTGCCACCTGCACCTATTCAGGGTAATGTAAGCAGAGCAAAGCATGGTACAGACATCGGATATCCAGGAGGAAGTGGTAAGAATGATTATATGACATCACAATTTCTTTTGCAGGACAATTTCTGTCAATACAGTCCATGACGGTGCCTGGGAGAGGGGAAGAAGGAGTGCATACTTGGCGCATCCTTACAGGTAGATCAGTCAGGTCCATATGTTGAAGGGAATGTGAAAGGTAATAATATTACTTTCCTTTTGGACACTGGTGCTACCCGGTCTACTGTGAGAACAGCAGACATTCCAGACCTTCCTCTCTCTGGTGAACATATCCAAGTAGTGGGGGTAGCTAATCAGCGGATTAGAACACCTCTTACCGAACCCATGGAAGTTAAAATTGGAAACTTCAGAGAAATGCATCAATTTGTAGTGTGTGATTCTAGTCCAGTAAACTTATTAGGTAGGGATTTGTTGTGCAAGATGAATTGTACCATTTTCTGCACACCGGATGGTGTGGCAGTTCAGACACCAGATGAAGACCATATATATAAAATTATGATCGCAAAACAAGGTACAGAAGTGGATGAGATGTTTTCATTAATAACAAAAGATGAGTTGCCAGAAGAATTAAAAGGTACAGTAAACCCCATAGTATGGGATTTCACCGGAAAAGAAGTAGGACTTATGGCTAAAATAGATCCAGTTAAAATTACTGTAAAGGAAGGTGCAATTTTCCCAAATACCAGACAGTACAAAATGAGTGCAGAAGTAAAAGCAGGAGTCATCGAAGAAATAAATCGAATGGTAGAACAAAACATACTAAAAGAAGTAATGAGTAGCCCATGTAATTCACCAATAATGGGATTAAAGAAACCTAGTGGAAAATATAGGATTGTTCAGGACCTGAGGAAAATAAATAAGATTGTAGAACCATGTTGTCCCATAGTACCAAATCCTGCAGTAATTCTATACCAGATTCCGTTGAGTGCAGGATGGTTCACAGTAATTGATTTGTGTCAAGCATTCTTTTCAATACCATTACATCCAGACAGCCAGTATCTTTTCTCATTTAAATTTGAAAACAAGGTTTATGTGTGGAATCGTGTTCCTCAGGGGTACACAGAAAATCCTTCTATTTTCAACCAGATACTGAAAAAGTGCCTTGAAAAACTAGTGTTGCCAGGAAGCTCAGTTTTAGTCCAATATATCGACGACTTATTGGTGGCATCGAACACCAGAGAGGACTGTGTTGTTGATTCCATAGCATTATTAAATCTTTTGGCAGAAGAAGGGCATAAAGTCTCACCTGAAAAATTGCAATTCTGTACAACAGCTGTTAAATATCTGGGACACCAAATTGAGAGAGGAAAAAGAAGAGTAACAGCTGAAAGAGTAGCTTTAATAAAGAAAATGCAAATGCCTGTAACACAAAGACAAGTGAGAATGTTCCTAGGAATAGTAGGTTACTGTCGACAATGGATACCAGGATTTTCCATGTTAGCTAAGCCCTTAATTAGCATGACGAAGAAGAAAGCAAAGGACCCTGTGGAGTGGGAGGATGAAAGTGTAGAAGCTTTTGTAAAATTGAGAAATGCCCTATGTTCAGCACCTGCCTTAGGCATGCCTGATTATAAGAGAGAATTTGCATTGTTCTGTCATGAGAGAGAAAATTGTGCACTTTCTGTCCTAACTCAAAGACATGGACTAGAAAGACGTCCTATAGCATATTTTTCTGCTACATTGGGCCCAGTAGCAGCCGCGTTGCCAGGATGCTTAAAAGCAGTGGCGGCTACTTGTTTGAGCTTTGAACAAAGTGAGTCAATTGTGATGGGACATCCTGTAAAAGTGTATGTTCCACATGCAGTTGTCATTCTGTTGACAAGAACCCGAACTCAGCATCTTACTCCTAGTCGGCTGACTAAATATGAAAGAATAATAATGGGTGCTGAAAATGTGAACATGGTAAGGTGTACTATAATAAATCCAGCAACCTTACTACCAGACCCACGTCATGAGAAAATTAAAGATGATGAAGACGATGAACATGATTGTATACAAATTACAGAATTATGCACAAAACCACGCCCAGATATAGAGGAACAGCCTCTTAAAAAGCCAGACAGGGAGCTATTTGTAGATGGTTCATGTCAAAGACATGAAGATGGTAAACTAACTGCTGCCTATGCAGTATGTGAATTAACTGGAATAGTTGAAGCATCTTATTTACCAGGAGTCAAATCTGCACAAGTAGCTGAATTGATTGCGTTGATAAAAGCATGCAAAATTGGGAGGAATCAGAGAGTGACCATATTTACAGATAGCCAATATGGTTACGGGGTTGTGCACGATTTTGGCCAACTATGGATGCAGAGGATTTCATGACTTCTTCAGGATCCCCCATTAAAAATGGACAATTTGTAAGGGAATTGCTAGAAGCAATACAATCACCAAAAGAATTGGCTGTGGTGAAATGTGCCGCACACCAGTCAGGAGATGACTGGGTGGTAGTCGGCAACAGGTATGCAGATCTGGTGGCTCAACATTGTGCCAAAACCAGAATGTCAGTCAATAAGAGGGTGGAAAGAATGGGAATCAGCTGCCAACTTATGCTGTATATGCCACCTGAAACTTGGAATGAGGTGAAGAAATTGCAAGATGAGGTTGATGAAAGTGAGAAGAATTTGTGGATCAAAGTGGGTTGTTCCCAAAGAGGAGATGATGAAGTATGGATTAGTGCTGATGGCAGACCAGTCATGCCAGACTGTTTACTTTCACAAATGGCTGGAATGCATCATGGAGACACACACATAGGAAGAGATGCAATGATTAGGCTGTTCAGACAAAATTGGTACAATCCCAAATTCAGGGCTGTTGCAGAGAGTCTTTGCCAGAGATGTCTAACTTGCCAGATGCATAATCCGGGAGGAAGACAGTAATTGGATTTGGGAAAATTGGAAAGGCAGAGGGTCCATTTATGAGACTTCAGTTTGATTTCATACAGTTACCACCATGTAGAGGGCTGAAATATGTACTAGTCATAGTGTGCCTGTTTTCAAGGTGGGTGGAGGCTTACCCTACTAGGAGAAATGACAGCATTACAGTTGCAAAACTGTTGCTACGAGAGCTCATTCCTAGGTTTGGTTTTCCAGTAACTTTGGAATCAGATAGAGGAAAACATTTTAACAGCGAAGTGATCAAACTAATCTGTGAAGCATTCCAAATCCAACAGAAACTGCACTGTGCATATCGTCCAGAAGCTTCTGGAGTGGTTGAACAATTGAATGGCACTATAAAGTCAAGACTGGGAAAAATGTGTGCATCAACATCATTAGAGTGGCCAGATGCATTGCCACTCGTTTTAATGGGACTCAGAAGTATACCTGACAGAACCACAGGATTGAGCCCACATGAAATAATGATGGGAAGAGCAATGAGACAAACACATGTTCCCACAAACAAACTGGTGAATATATCTGATGATATGGTTCTGGACTATTGCAAAGGATTGGCTGACCTAGTGCGTTCTGTCTCTCATCAGGTTGGAGAAGACGCAGTTTCCAGGCAGCCCGAGCAAGAACATGATCTGAATCCTGGTGACTGGGTGGTAGTGAAGAATCACACCAGAGAAACGTGTCTATCACCTAGATGGGGCAGACCGTGTCAAGTCATACTGACAACAAATACAGCAGTGAAGTGTGCCGGATTTCCTAATTGGATTCATGTAAGTCACACCAAGAGAGTACCAGATCCCGAGGAAGAGAATCCTCAGACAACGCCGATCACTGAAGAAGCTGAAGGTTGCCCAGCTGAAGGATCTCAGGTTCGAGATTCCGGAGAAGCTGAAGAAGAACAACCGAGCACCAGTCAGGATTGGATACCAGTGGTAGAAGTTCCTGAAGTATACCACAGAACAAGAAGTCAAGTGAAATTGAAAGAAATTGAAGAAGATCAGATAGGTGAAGAAGAAGCAGTTCAGGAACAAGAAGAAAAGACATTAAAAAATCCTGAACAAGGTCAGACAGGGAAAGAAAACTGGACTCAAAACAGTGAAGACCTAATAGACTTTGATCAGGGACAGACAGGTCTAGAAGAATCCAGTCAGGCTGCAGAAGTTCACAGTGCAATAAGCCCTGATCAGAACAAGTTAGATCAAGAAGAGTGCACAGAAGAAGAAAACCTTGAAAAACATGAACTTGAAGAAATAAATAAAGAACAAGGTCAGTTATTGAAAACTCACAGCGGAGCTGTTACAGAGAAACCAATTAGACCTGAAAAAGACAAAGCAAAAGAAAAGGTAATCAAAGAAGACGAAGCAGTATTAAGCAGTGAAATTAACGAGATCTTTAAAGACGAAAACAGAGAAACAGTGCCAACAAAGAAAACAAGAAAAGGAGATCATTGGCCAAGTGTCATTAAAAGAGTAAAGTACCACATAACAACCAGAAGTGAAGATCCAGATCAAGTACCTGAAGTATCAAGTCAAACCGAACAAGAAAATAAAACTGCGAAAAGAAGAAGCAAAAGACTGAAGCTTGTGAATAACAAATTCAAGGGTCCTGACTGGACTTATATCATCCTTGAAGATTTTGAAAGCTCAGAATCAAGTGACAGTGGTGGCGAAGGAACAAGTGCAGAATTGACATACGAAGAAGAAACAAGACCACCCTGACTAAGCAAAAGAATAAGCTAAAGAAAAGAAGAAAAGATAAGAAGAGCAATCTTCCTTGTCGAAAAATGCCTGACGATAGAGTTGCTGGGAGACCAAAACAGAAATGTTGTAGAAGATGCTGTGCAATATGCATATGTAGTCTAGTAATGGTGCTTATAGTATGGTTAGTCCTGATTGTAGCAATTCCTTACCTTATGATAATAGATAAAAAGATTAATAATGAAACTAAGGAGAGGACAGCAAACATGAAGGGCAATAGAGTAGAACTAATGGTAGAAAGTGAACCAGAAATTCATCATGAAGTAGCTGACAACGACACTAGTTTAAACGTTTTCACAAAATTATTGTTTCAATATGTAGACACAATGGAAGTTAGTAATTGTTACGTCTGTATGAAGTTACCCGAATCAGTAGCAGAAGGATTAACATACCATCACTTACCACTGACATATGGCATATCATGTAGTGTTTTGTCTAGTTTATTTTATGGAACAGGGAAACTTCAGTATTTTTATTCAAACTTAGATGTGATATTTTCTGAGGTTCCGATTCGCAAGAGTATGAACCCAGTGCTTAGTAGTCAAGACGCACAGTTTATGGGAGAATTTTTCTTAACCATGAAATCAATAGACATAACACATGCACATAGACACAATCTAACATGTTCTTTACTTGAAGAAGAAAAGATATTTTTGAATTTAGTAGAAGATAGAAGACAAGATTTCCAAAGAAAGCTTCTGAGCATAAGGCTCATTTACCACCTTGGGCTGAGAAAGAAGGTAGTTACACACCTGGCAAGGCTCAAGCTGCTATGGCTCTGGATTTCGTAAAGACAGGGAAAATTTGTCTTCATAGGTTAAAGACTGATTATAACAATGTTTTCATCGGTACCAGTGAATGTGAACACAATTTTTTAATTCTTGGAGGTTGGGGACTCAAAGGAGGAACAGATTCAGTTTTTCCTGGAATCTATTATGTGTGTGGGAATAAGGCTTACTTTAGGCTTCCTGCACGGTGGTATGGAAGTTGTTATTTTGGAATAGTATTTCCAAAGATATACCACGTAAAAAGAAACACTGAGAGCAATGAAAACAATAGTGAATTAATACGTAGTAAAAGAGCTAGTTTTTCAGAAATTGTAGGTGATATATTTGGTGCATTGATACCTTCAGTGGGAATAATTCTGAACTCAAGGAAAATATGTAAATTGTCTACAGTAGTTGATCGTTTATCAACGGATACTGCTGGAGGGTTTCTAATGATTAATGCAGAAATGGTTGCGATTAGATCTATGGTGATGCAAAATCGACTTGCTCTTGATATTATATTGGCAAAAGAGGGCGGAGTCTGTAAATTATTGAAGACGAAACATTGTTGCACTTATATTCCTGATAAGAGTGCAGAAATTGGAACGTACATACAGAATATAACTAAACTTGAGAAAGAACTTAAACCACTGGAAGTTGATAGTGTATGGGAAAGATTGACAAATAGTATCTCGTCAATTGGAACCTGGTTTGCTAATATAGGGAAAGGACTTATAGGTCAAATATTAGTACCCTTAGCAGGGATAGCAATAATAATTTTGGCAATAACAATATGGTGCAAATGCTGTAAAAGAATGGAACATATAGGGTGACAGAAAGAGGAAAAAAACGAAAGATAGATGAAATCGAACTTGAAGAATGGAGAAGTGAATTATACAAGAAATTAAAAGGAGATTGTAAAAATAGAAAGAATAAAGACGAGAATGAAGTAATTTGCTAGAAGTTGGCATCTGATTGAGGGTAATGTTTTTGATGGCTCAGAAACGCCAGCAGAGAGGGGATTGATGGAGCAAGGTTTCATAAATGAAACTTGCTTGTATTCAATCCTCCTCACAGTATTAATTTATTAAACTTGTATTGTTAATACTAACCTTTGCATTCACGACACAAAAGAAAAAGATGCTTGCCTATGTGTTTTACTAATGAATAACGCTTGTCTGTAATCCAAAATGGCCGCTATGCGCGGGAAAGCTCAATGCGCATGTCGCAACCATATCACATGGTGTGACGTCTTTCTTTGCTTGGTGGGAAACTTCTGCTTCTGCGCAGTGTGCATTAAAATGGCTGCTTGATGTTTTCACATGCTTCTGCTTGCTCTCATGTCATTATTAAATTGTCGTTTCCTAACGCTACTAACGCGGGATAGTATATATATTTAATTGGGAATAGAATAGAAATAGTGGGTATACAGTGAAACATTTTATTTGTGATTCTAATATTTTCTTCTTGCACTTTTATTAGTTCGTAAACTTGGGCCTGGGTTGGTGACCTGAAACTCGAGAGGCAAATGGTTCTGCGCATGTGTCTTGTGTGCCTGCCAAATGAAGTCAACCTGGACGAAGTCCAAGGCCGTAACCTGATGGCCGAAGATGTTGTACTAGTGCTTTCCTGTCACACATTGACAATGTCTATGAAAATTGGTTTACATTTGTCATGAGACGGGTGGGAAATAAAGCAAATGTATTAATTTGAAGGGGTGGGAACGTAAAGACAATAGGCTTTACAATTTAGGCCAAATCAACATGGTGCGAGAATCCACCCCCTGTCCCTGTCCAATCAGAAGTAGTGGTCCCATATTTTAGCAACATTAAGGGGAGGTACATGGGCGTAGAAGGGTATAATAGATATAGAATTAGTTAATTAGAGAGTCAGAAGTCTTGAAGCACAGGAGAGCGGAGATGCTGACAGGAAGAGCTCCAGACCGCTAAGCTGATCGATTGCAGACTGAATCCCTGTCCAGAAGAGGTCGTGAGGAGGGGGAGGCGGAGTCCATTAGAAGGAAGGCACGGGAGAATCGAGGAGAAGCCGAGTATCAGAGAGGGAACGACGCAGGCGTCGTTGTAGAGAGGTCACCGGTCCTGTCCTGATCCTGGAGGAAGTCTTTGCTCTTCATCCTTCCTGGGTCCTATCCTTTCAACTCCTTGGCTAAGGGGTTTGGTTCTCGCACTTAGGTAATTATAATGCAACCTTTAGTTGCGCTGCTGTCTCTATCTTCTTCTCTTCTTTAAGCACCGTCATTGATTAGCAATAATCATTTCTATGCTTAATCTTGGGTATTGCGATTAAGTACCATGTGGTTCTGTATTTTACTCTGCTGAATCTTTAGATAAACATTTTAAAACTTCCTGACTCAGTGGTTATTTCAGGATTATGTACTATAATGAATGTCACTCATTTTATATTTCCCAATTAGCAAAGGATTCATTGGTAAGTCATTACTCTTCAATCAGAAGGTAATTGGTAGCAGGGATTTTGATAGAGAGTAACAACTGATAAAACCCAGCATAAGTATTAGCGTAGTATGAATGAATGGGCCCAAGTGAGTATCTAGTGTATGAATGCTGTTTGCTAATATCGCGCTGGATCATAAGTATTGACCCCAAAACATTAGCGTCTTACACAATCACAATCGGCGTACGTGTCAAAGTGCACATTTCAAATCTACCAAACAGGTAACTTCCCTTTTCGAATGTAATTCTAGCTAAATTATCACTTTAGACATGAAAGAGAAACATTTGATTTCGGATTATTGAAAATAACATCAACTTGTTCTTTCCAAAATGCCCACAAGGGTTAACATTTACTGTGTTTATTGTTTTTATAAGCCCTCTAGAAGTAAGGAGGTTGCTTCAGAGTGCCAATAAAAACAAAACACAATCATAAATCTCGAATAGTGCGACACGCTTTTTAATGTATCCCCAACATCAACTTTATGAGTATGAAACATAAACTGCAGCTACACAACCGTGCTTTTTAAAGCAACTTCGTGATTTTTTAATGTGTTTCATCATTGCATTGCAGGCATACATGTGTTCATTACTTGTAGCTGCGCAAAGTATTCTTTAAGACAAGAAAGTACATTGACATAAACGTGTGGAGTGTATATATGTATCCTCTGTGGATCCGCAGCACCGATAGAAATAAAATACCATTTTTAGCCCAGGGCGTGGGTGGGGGGATTTCCCTGAAGGGGCATCCCTACCCTGCCCCCTATATGTTTTTTCTGCTTTTTTGTAGGATGGGGAGTCCTGAGTCCTAAAATGGCTGCCACCACATCTTTGTTGATGTGGTGGCAGTCAATCAGATCTTACTTTAAGATCTGTCAGCTGTGCGGGTCCCACCACGCCATGAAATATTCAACGTTTTTGAACTTTAGTTTCTCGAAAACTACTGAAGGATTTACACATAATCTAGATTTCTGTCCAATTTGGTGTAATTCTGTTCAGCCGTTTTTGCAGTATCGTTGTTCAATTTTCCTAATGAAAACTGCATGGGGAAAACATGTTTTGGGACCCCCTTTTTCTTTGCCGCTGTTTGACGGCTCACCCCAAAGCATTCAAGGAAGGAGCAGAGGTGGATGAACGTTTTGGGGGGTAAGTTTTGTGAAGATTCAACAATCAGCACCAAAGTTATAAGCAAAACAAAAAATACTTTTTCTAATAAAACGTGGTCCTAACTGTAACTACCCAGTGGCAACTGCCACTGGATAATATATATAAATATACAACAGCTGTAACTTCGCTTTGAGAATTTCTTGCTGTGACTCTCCAAATTTGCCTGTTTAGTCCAACACATTTCAATTGGAATTTCAAGTAGCACAGGAACTTTATTATCCGATAGGAGGACCCCCCAATATAACTCTGAAAAGTTGCGAGCTATGCATCTGGTGGCATGGTCCTTGTTTGTTGGCCTTCTGTGGTGCTGTTGGGTTAGTTTATCCATAGGCATGGAGCTGACGGTTGTCTTGTCTACTGAGCAAGATTTTCTTGGAAAGGGCTTTGAAATCTGCTTGTACCTTGCAAATTGGGTTTTTGCTAATGGTCCTATTTAAGTCTACAATATGCATTGCAAATAAATAACTCGCTGATTTGTGTGTGTGATGTATAACCCATGCTGTGAGAACCGGCTCATTCCTCATAGCATACGTTAACCGTGTCAGAACTAGACAAACACTATCTTTGTGAGGACTGGTGCGTTGTGAGGACTGGTGGGTTGTGAGAACCCATCCCCGTAGTGTGTTTAGGTACTTTCTAGCGAGTGTATCAAAAAAGTAAAAGCGCAGTTAGATTTGCCTCGTTCCTTTTTATGACCTACCCTACTATCAAAGCGTGCGTGGCGTTAGAATAGTTATTACACACTTCATTATGGTCAGTGGCCGGTCCTCATAATAATAGGCATGTTACGGTGTGTGTGTGGGTGTTTGCTCACAGGGAAGCAGGAGGCATGCTGCGGCATATTCAGGCATTGTCATCTACAAAAGCATAGACTCTAGGCACAGCTCACAGTCTCTGAGCTCATCCTGGCACCAGGTTCCCTGCAGGCTTCCAGGTGATATTTTGAAAGGAAGACGCAGCAGTAGGTGGTGTTGATGCCCCCACTGGATACAGAACATGCCTGGCTGTTCCAGCTGACTGTCATTTGCAGGCACAGGAGGATCTATGCGAAGCCTCTGCCAAGATCTGTCACTCATTCCTGCTGTGCACCTGGAAGGAAGCAGGAAGACAGCTGCTGATGCTGCAGTGTCTGCTGGGCATGGCCAGGCCCCCACCAGCTGCAGCAGACAAAATCACCTCCTATGCTACTCAGGTAATTAGCATTACAGCAAATCTGGCTGAAGCAAACACTAATAAAAGGAGGAGGACCACATACAGGAGTAAAAAAAAACATGCGAGGCACTTACTAATCCAACTCTTCCTGAAATCAGCTTTAAAATGGAATCTGTTAGCAGGGTCAGTAACACTGGGGGGGTGAGCTTCATATGTTCTGACAATCACACTGGCATATCATGTTAATCATTATATAAGAAGGAGCGCATGAGGGGGGCTTAAGGGCCAGTGGAAATGGGAAGGAGGGCGCATTGTGAGGAGGTATTTCAAACGCAGTATTTTGTACAATACCCATGTTTTAAGACCTTCAAAACAGGAGAGAGAGAGAGAGAGAGAGAGTTCATCTGTCAGCTGTGAGTGCAGTGGTGTAGCAACGAAGGGCGGTCCACCTCAGACGGCACCAGTTTTGGGTGCGGCGGCCTCCCCTCCCCCTTACCTGAGGCCGACGCGGGAAAGTATTATTCTGCTTTTAAGTTTTCCTGCCGTGTTAGCGATCAAGTGCTGAACCTTAGCAATTTGTAATGGCACTTACATTAAAGATAAAAGCACAGTTTCTCTCTCTGGCTGGCGGCCGATGCTACTAATTCAAAATAGACGCCTCAGTGTTATCCCACTAAAATTATAATGAGAAATGCACCGACCCAACTCCTACCCACTCCACTGCCCAGGGTTTCAAACATTGCCATGGGACCTTAGTGACAACCACCTGCTTCAATTAACTTTACCGCGCATGGGGGTAAATGGGGGGAGAAAACCTGAGATAAGCGTACTCGTGAAACGAAGAAGTGTGTGGGACACTAATTCGGCTCTAGAATGTGGCTGCCCGCCGCCCCCAAAGGGGGCCCCCTAAAAGGGCGGCCCTTTAGTGCCATTGCGGCACAAGCCTACCCCTCGCTCTAGCAGCAGAGGGCTTCCGCCTGGAGCCCGCTGTTCAGGGGGTGTGGGCGTCACTTCTGGTACGCCCGGGGGGGAGGGAGGGTATGTATACCCCTCTGACCCTCCCAGCGGCCTCTTTTCCACCAGCCACGCCGTCTCCCTGGTGTCGTGCGGAGCAGCTTGCGGAGGATTACTTCTCCGAGTTTCGGAGGTCATACGGACGGCGAGTTGAGGTGAACCCCAACACCTCTAATGGCACCCCCCCCATGCTGTGTGGGACCCACGTCCCGGGCTTTGGTCCCGCTGGGGGGGTGCTGTAGTCGGCCTACCCGGCGTTCAGAAGACAGTGGCACTTGGCTGCCACTTTTGGTTTCCCCCGTACAAGGGGCACTCTGTGGGCTGCAGGGGCGCTGCGGCGGGCGGCTTGGCTAGATCGAACCGCCGCAAGCAAGTAAAAGGGGCTTTACTCGTCGAGCCACCGTTGAACGGCCCCTTCCAGGATTAACCCCCGAGAGGGTTTCATAGTGGGGATGCAGTGCAGCCAGGGGCAGTAGTCACCACAGCGAGTCTGAAAGCGTAGGAAAGAGCCGCCCCTGGGGCTCGGCCTCAGCTGATATGCTGAGAGTTTGGTGTAGCTTGATGCGAGGGGCTTGTCCTCTCTGCACGCCGGTGACACCGACCTCTGTCCCTTGTCATCGCCAGACAGTAACAACACGCCAGCCACGCCGTCTCTCTCCCGCTGCCCTGACGGCATGCATCCCTTTGCTGCCTTACCTTCACGCCGTTTAGACGTGACTTGGGACCCCCGGAGCTGAGAATCGGTGAGTGCATTCACCCCCCCCATTAGGTTCATGGCGGCGGAGTCTAGACTTCTATGCCCGGCTACTGCCGAGGCTACTGTCTGCTAGGGGGGGTTGGTCAGCTCCCGGGGGCACAGGGCGGCAGCCGTCCCCCCAGGTTAGGGCAAGCGCTCAGTCACGCCGCGTGGTGTTGGCTAGGTCCTGGACCATCTGGGGGGGAGCCAACGAGGCTACCGTTCCTCACTGCGACCCTAGGAAGCGGAGTCAGTCCCGTAGTTCCGGCGTGAGCAGGACTTGCGTGGTGGGGGACGAGAGCAGCGAGCTCAGCAGCGCTCACCCCATCTGGCCTGCGGCCCGCGTGGGCATGTTCTTGCGCGGTGGAACAGGCGGGGGGGGGCAGTGAGCCTCGTTCGTGGACCCCCTCCGTTACTCAAATAATCGGCAGCACTGCGTCAGGGTCCCGACGGTGGATTGGGCAGGGCAGCGAGCGGCTCCTGGCGCCCCCTATCGCGGCATCACTATTCAGCGCCCGGCCCGTGGGTGCAGCGAGTCTCGTTGCCCCTACGCTGCCCTTTGCTCGGCTGAGCAAGTGCCGAGGCGGGGTCCTTAGGGCCAGATGTTGCATGTGGAGAGGGAGCGAGCGTCGAGGGCTCCCCCTCCCCCCGTGGCGGGTGAAGTCCGGTGGTGCCGGTTTCCGGACCTCAACCCGTGGGCACAGGATTTAGATGAGGTTACAGATCTGGGCAGAGGCGAGCATCAGGGCAGCAACAGTGCGTCGGCACCGACGGTCATCCGCTCCAAATTCAAGGAATGTAAAATGACTTTGGCTTTGTCTTAACATGACATCTGATGTAGTGCTAAAAATGCTGCTAACAAGAACTCATTTCTGGTTATTCGTGCGCAAATGCTAAAATGTTGCTGTAGACGCAAGCGATATTGCGCCACATGGTGGGATGCCATAATCTAACACTAGGCAAAGTCGTATAAGGTTACCGTGTTATATTGAATCTCACCAGGGCCTTGTTCTTATCCTTACTTGATAAGAGTACGTTATAACTTGCGGGTGACAATCTGTCTTGGGTTAAAGGTCGTATGGAAAAACAAGGCTTCTAATCCACGTTTCCTCACATCTGGTGCTACTGGGTAAATTACTCCCCGTTTCTCCACATTGTGTGATCCTGGGGACATTACTTTGTCCTGATTGAAGTTGCCCTCGGGTGCCTGTGCTGCTCTTCAGCAGTCAGAAGCACAGCTGATGCTGACGGAGCATTCCAACAATGCTCCCTCCAGAGCTGCAATGGCAAATCGGTCTTACTCCCATTCTCCTGCATCTTTTGCTGCAATTAGAAAGGTCACGTGATTCACAGGCCGGGTTAGAAACCCGTTTGGCGGCACCTTGACAACCTCTGTGACAATCTAAAAGAACCCTTCACAGATGATTAGGTGAAGCACAAGCCAATGAACAAAAAGGAAGCGGTTAATTAAAACACTGCCCTCCTTTTCACTGCCTCATTTATGTAAGTTGTTCATAAGGTGATTGAGTGCTGACCTTTAACACAATCTATTAAAATGTTTGCATTATATTTCTCGGCAACCTTGTACAGTTTCAAAGCGTTGCTCTTTAAAACGGACACTTTTCTGTCTTACAGCGGTCGTAGGGGTGTATGTGTCTTTGAAACCTTTTCTCCGCGGCAAATGGGGCCGAGCGACGACGGGAAGGAGGTTGTTCAACGTCCTAGAAAATGCCAGACCGTGGCCTTTAATGCCCAACTTGTACAAACTAGAATAGAAATAGTAATACGTACCTGGATGCAATGACAGGAGCAGCAAAGTGTCGGGCGGCACACTACGCTAAGCACAGATTTTAGCATACGTAATATTAAGCAGTTTATCAGAATAAGCGTTATTGTATTGTCTGCGATTACATGCAATCTGAGTTCGGAATCGGAAACGAAATTTGAAGCATTTTTCAAGAGGGCATTTACCAATGCAGTGTTTAGTCTAGAGAGCACCTTCCTGAGTAACTGAAAGCAGCTTATATTAAGTTGGAGAAAACAAAGACATAGTTGTGTCTGTTAGAATGCAATATCAAATCTGTATAAGATAAACTTCCAGTAGTACTTCATCGTTGCTTTATTCATTTATATGCAGGGATGCCTAATTGTTCCTTTACGTTGTGCAGAATGTAAGCCGCATTTTTGAATGTGCCCTTCGATAGTTCAGTTGATAGAGCGGAGTACTGAAGTGGGTGAAGCTGACATCCTTAGGTCGCTGGTTCAAATTCGGCTCGAAGGAATTTGGCCTGCATGGGCCAGGGCTCACGGGGCCAACTGGTCTTAAGCGGATTGCCAAGGTTATGACGATGGGCGGGGCTTCAGGCGTTCTTCAACGATGGGGCTATGCCGCCGGGCCTGATCTTTGCATTTTGCAGCGGGCGGGCACTGCTAGATCGCATTCCGCCAATAACGCAGGCTGGGTAGGTATGACATTGCCTGGTTTGACCATTTGCCTTGATAGGAATATAAAATCAATGATTGCTCCCTTAAAATGTAGATTAAATATACCCGGGAAGCAAAGTCGGGCCTGCTCTGTGTAGGATAGTTGCAGACTGCACGGACCATTAATTTGGGTGCCACCCCAGAGATAGTTGCATGTTCTTTCCTCCCCAGTAATCCTGTGAGTTTTCAGTCGCACCCAATCTGCCAGGACCCACTCGCGCCGCCAGGCAGCGTAAACCTCGGTACAAGCAGTAAGTAGGGCAGTGCTGTCCATGCCCAAGGGCCAAAGTGTCCAGTTTGGGACGGAACACCAAGTGTTGGTCCCCCTGGTGCAGACAGCTTGGCACGCCTTACAAGGGGGCAATAAGGGTCGGAGGACTTGGCAAGGAAACCATGTTCCATGGTGCGGGCCCGATTCATTAGACATGTATTGGACTTGTATCTCTTATGAATAATGCAGAGGTAATGTGTGAGCAAACAGCATTGTCGTTTCATACATAGATTTCCTATAACATCTCTGGATCGATCTACGCGAGGGGGGCTTGTGCACATCACTGTGCAAGGAAAACGGCTCTGTCATGGCATCTTTAGAATTATTGACTAGTAATTGTGCAGCACCAAGGGTGGGTTCCCGGGTGCAGTCAGATCGGTAACCCTTACAGGGGGGCAATAAGGGTAGTAGGACTGGGCGAGTAGACCTTGGTCCGTGATGCGGGCCTGAATAATTGTGTGGCGGTACTAAGCACCTTTAAGCGGTCAGGTGGCACATTAGGATAGTTGTGCTGAATATGTAATGTAACTGGCGCTCATGTATAGCGTTTCAATCCCTTGGCATTTACATACACGTTACATTTTTGAAATTAATATGTAATTATCAATGCGCGTTAGATTAACGCTATGAATGGCGGACCGGATCTGCTTTCAGCTGGCGTCGCAGTGTCTGCCTTGGCGGCAACCGGATAGGGTGCCCTGGGTGGGGCAAAACAGTATATCAGTTTGGGGTTGATTATTGATGCGTTAAACCAATTTATACTGCCAGGGTGCCACAAAGTGGGAAGGCCACTTGGGGGCAGGGTTCCCCACTTTGGTGTACATGAATGAATAATGCCTTCATTCGCTATACCGATAATGGGCATTGCTCCATCCTTCTCAGCAAAGTAGGATCTCATGACCCATCAATATTTCTTTGACGATCTGGTGACTCACATTTTGGGGATGTCCATGGTTCTTTGCGTGGCTAATTAATGTTTCCAGTACACAAAGACACCCGTTGCTTAAGGCCTCATGCTCCTATTGCTTCAGCCTTGGTTTGGTCATACCATATTGGGGGCCAGTCACTTACACGTATAAACCGTCGGTTGGCTACGTTAGAAAGACTTTTCTCACACCTGAGATTATCTGGAGCCCCTATAGCTGAGAAATTCGGAGGAGAGTTGGAAAGACCACTGCCTCCAGGGGGTGGCTGCCCACTGTAGCAACAGGTGGCTAGGGCATGGGTGCATGCAGCACATTTGTTAATGGTGCAGGATAATTATTGTTTTACTCTAGGAAACTGGGATCTCATGACCAGGTTCTGTCTTTTTGGCCGTCGATTACCAGCCCAATGGTGGGAGAATACAATTTTACATTTACTCGGTGCTGTGTTATGATAAGTACAGTTCCTACCAGCAACTACGGGGTTGTGCTAACGGAGTTGTAGGACGGCGGCCCGATTGACCTAGTGAGTTATGTAATCCCTGTGATGTCATGATGAGGTTTGGTAGCACAGGGTAATGGGGGCAGATGGTACTAAGTCTCTCTTGGGTGAGCTGGCTGTGGGTCAGGAAGCGCCAAGGCATCAGTAGCACTGAGCGGCTTACAGCCAGAGGCGGTATCCGATGCACAGGGCATTTGTTAAATTAGAGCCCTACCCAGAGGTACCGCCTAACTGCCTGGAGGTCTGTTGGCACCGCCTCTCAATGGAAGCCATTGTCTGGCGGGCTGCTCTGAGCAGAGCATTTGCGGGCGTAAGTTACAGTTTCCGCTACCAGTTCAAATGTGCATCTTTCACTAAGTTACTCAGATAACTGGGACAGGAAGTAAGGTGGGCTGGATACCTCTTGCTTCTACCTGCATTGGCACATCTTGTCAGGAGTGATTGTCAAAGGGATTGCCCTTCAGCCAGGTATTGTTAGCACCCATCCACACCAAGCCGAGTGTTTAAGGTCACCCTGGGCCCCATTTACACAGCCCAGTATTAGGCCCTTGTGGGTCAGTGCCATGAATTACTAAATCGAACGAAACAGGAGGCTTGCGTGCGGGTTATACCAGAAAAAGTTTGGGGAGAGCTAGACTCCGCCCATGGTCAAGGGGTAGGTTTAAGTAGTTGGAGTGGCACTCTTAATTGACCAGGGGTTCAATGCGACACTAGGGCATTGTATGGTTCCCAGGGGGCAGCAAGTGTAAGCAAGGTGCTTTCCAAACCTGGCACCAGAATACAAGGTAGTCAGGGCCAACTTGCCTGTTGGGTGACTTGTGTAGGCACCTGGGTAGTTGTCACTCCAATGGACAGTAGGTACTGTGCATCTGTGATCCGACGGCAGTTATGCAAGCGGGGTGCGCTGCGTAAGTTGTAATTGCACGAAAGGGTGAGGTGTCTCCAATAGTGGGCACAAGACAGGTATTGTTTCAACCCAGCTTTGATACCATTAAGGTGTTCACAGGGGTCTAGCAATCAAAGGGGTTTGTGCAACCGTCTGGTCAACGGGGGAAGTAAGTGCTCCCAGAACCTAGGGTAGGTGGCAAGTTCCTGCAGTAAGCGATGCCCGCCCAGTTAGCTATGGTAGCCTCGCTGGGTGGTGACGGTGCCAGCCAACATAGTGTGCTGCAGTCCAAAGAAATCGGGAATATTCTAGGATGGGGGTTAGGTAGGACTTAGACAATCCTTAATGTTAGGCACCATATCGCTCAGTGCGCACTGTATCGAATCAGACAGATTCTCTTAGCTGGTATGCCTAGGGGGTTTCACCTCAGAGGGAGCTGAGCTGGCGGAATTCCCATAAGGAATAAAGGATGCATGGCATGGGCAGGTGGGCCCCCCTTGCTCATTGTCACGTACTACTAGTTATGACATTCCTGTGCGTCATGATTTAGAAAGCAAAGGGACTGCAAGGTCAAGCATAATCCTCGCCCGAATAGCCAAGGCAGGCAGGCGGGAGCGGGAGCGGTTACATAACAAGGGGGCTGCTGTCCCATAGATGGGGGACACAGGGGTTCAGGCACACACAGTGCTAGAAGGACGGCAGCTAGGTGAGATCAGCAAATAGATGGGGCAATGTGATCCTTGGTGTTGGAGATCGCCCCGCCCAGAGTGGCACGGGGCTAGGTCAGGTGAGGCAGAGGAACTTTCCTGCAGGAGGGTGAATAGTTCCTGGCACAGGTTCACAGGACAGAAGAGTCTTTGGTTTCTTCAGACACTAGCTGACCCAGGCGAAAGTCAAGGGCTTTGTGATAGAGATGGGGTTCATCTATCACCAGTAGGGAGTGAGCTCTCCCCTTAGATTTGCAGGAGGCCTGGAAATGAGTGGTCGCATGTTGTAATGCGCTGTTTGGTGAGTTCAGCAACTACATGAGGCAATGTGAAGCTCTGATGGGCGGAGATGATCCCCCGCAGAGGTGGCACGGTGCTAAGTCTGACGAGGCCGTGAACATCCCTGTAAGAGGGAACTGTTCAGGGCGTAAGCTCGCAGACCAGAGGGGTCTAGGTTTCATCAGACACGAGCTGATTCAGGCTAATGTTAAAGGCTACTTTGCTATAGATGGGGACCAGTGCCATCCAGGCGTACGCCTAAGGTGAAGTTGACAAACATGGGGTGCATCTGTCACAGGCGGGCTGTGACACGTTCCACTGGGCATGCAGGAGGCCCTAGAAAGCAGGTTGCTTTGAGGAGGACGGGGTCCACCTGTCCCCGGTGGGGATGGACTTGTTTCTCCTGGATGTAAAGGAATGTTTGGAAAGGGCAGGTTGCAGGTAATAGGAGGTGCAGTGGTGGGGGGCCCTGGCTGCGACGGTGGCCGCCTCCAGGGCTGTGGCGCAGTTACAGGGCGATCTGGAAGCAGTCTGGTACAGTAAGGGTACCTCTGCGGCAGACTGGTACAGTAAGGGTACCTCTGCGCGGCACAATAGGGGTGCCAGAGCCAAAGACCAGGATCCTCAGGGCAGGGTCCTGGAGAACCGCGACGGCACCCCGTTAGTCCTTTGGGCGGTTGGGGGCCTGACCAACCGGGGGTTTGCCCTGCTACGCTACGCCCTGAAAGGGGCGTGAGTAGGATGGTAACAAGGGCCACCTGATCCAGTGGTGGATCAACAAAGGTGTAGCGCTGATCGGGCATACATCCCACAGTGCTGGCTCATCAGGCGGGCAGGGGCAGCATAGGTTGGACGGCTGCCTGCCCATGGATCGCCCGTAAGATAACCCACCTTATTGCATACTCTTGTATGGAATAAACCTGCGACAAGTTTTTCCCATAAACAAAGTGTCTTGTGTGTTATTTATGCACGTTCGCCTATGGGAAGGTGGGGGATGTTGCCGGTATTGGGACTAACAGCGTTGCTGAAATCAGGGTATGGGTGTCATCCCCTTTAGGTTTCACCTGGATAAAATGTAAGTTATTGCTAGTCTTGTGTTAAAAAAATTAAAAAAAATAAAAACAAAGAAAAGATGACATAACTACACGCATATGTAGAGAGGCTTTGGGCCACCTCACTATCCATTATCATTGTCATTCGAGTGTAGATTCCATCCACCCCTATGCATGCAGCACGTGGCAATGGGTCAGTCCACTTCAGCCAATGGCTCTCTTCCACTGTGAGCGATGTCATGTTGCCTCAGCCTATGTACGCATCACTCTGAAGAAGTGCACTTCGTCTTCGGAGCAAGGGCTGTTGATCGAGGCAATGCTTTATTTTGCCAATGTTGTTTTTCTGCTCTCCATCTTTTTTATATTTTTAGTTGCCATTTTTGTGTACCATGTCTTCAGATTACAGTAATTTCAAGCCAAAAGTACCTCTTCTTTGCACCATCGAAAATCGGATTGTTCTGTAGTGTGCTTTATGGCAAACAAATGGTTTCAGTGCCTGCTTACCGGCCTGCTAGGAAGCACATGCGTAGTTCTTTTAAAACAGATGTTTTTCTGTAATTTTGCAATTGCAAGCACATGGCCATCAGGTTTTGGTAATAGCATGTTTTTTTCTTTACTACAGATGCTTGCAATACCAATGTTTGTTCTCCCTCTGCAGTTGATTATTCTCACACACCTTTCCAGTGATGGCTGCTGGGGCATTAAAGTGGTGGGCCAGCGTGGGGGAGGCAGCGCAGGGGGGCAGCGCGGGAAAAAGAATTAAAAAAATGGTTACCTGCCATCTGCAGCGTCCCTGCTCTTCTGGCCTCTACTTCTCGACTCCCAGCATGCCACAGGCTCCATTACGCCAATCCAGACGCTGGTCTCATGCTGGTATTTGCCAGCATGACAGCAGCGCCGTGACTGGTGTGAGCGCCGTAGGAAGGCACTTACTAAGCGACTATGACCCTGCGCTTACTCTCCACCCGGCTGTACCGCACCTCTCGGATGGAGAGATCGAAGTGCGCATGACGGTTTGGCCGGCATTAGATGGCCGGCCAAACTGTCATGCGCACTTGAAGCAGCGCCATCACTCCTCCTCCTTCCCCCAGCTGTCTCGTGTCAGAATGGACGGCCCGCCTCGGCTCGGCCTCAGGAAGTGAGCGAGGAAAAATAAAATGATAATAACTAATGTTATCATAACCTTAGTTATTATCATTTTCCTCTTCATTTTTCACTGCTGAAAAGCAGTGGGGCGATGCGCCTCCGCCTTAGCGGAGGAGCCGCCTCTGCATCTTTCTCTCTCCACAGTGAGGGCTGAGACTGACGGACACCATCTCACACCAGGCTGTGGCTCAGTCCTTCTTTCGCTCCTCTCTCAGGGGTTGCAGCGGCACCACACCTCATTCCCCTGCAATGTTGGGCTTAAATCACATAATTTTTCCCTCTCAAGTGTAGGGTTGCTACCTGAGGGTGACTACCGGCACCACCGGTATTTGGCTGTCCCGGCCAGTACAAAAATAAGCAAAATCACCTAGAGCTGGTATTTTTAGCCCTCATCTGTGTATACTTAAAACAGCAAATATAAATAGAAAACCACTTTTGGACGTGTTCTAGAGCTGCGTTAACGATCCATGACTTATAATTAAAGTAAACAAAGGCAGAAAAGTCACGTTACAAATGAGTGCATTCAGTTTTGTTTACAGTCCTATTTAGTATCTCGTCTAGGCCTTATCATTCTCCTAAAAGAACAAATAGCCGGTATTTTTCTCTTGGAAATGTGGCAACCCTACTCAAGAGGAATGTACTGGCATTCTGTAGTCTGTGAGAGCTGGGCCTGCCAACTCAATCCCCTCCCTTGGTAAGGGTTGAAGATGGCACATTGGCATTGCAAGGGAACAACAGATCCTAATGCAAGCATGAAGACTGTCCTTCCCAACTTCATTTGGATACTAAACGATTCCCTTAATTGAAATGAAAAAGACCTATCACACTCATGGGGCACGGTCGTGCTGCACCTGCTGCACTAATGCGAGCCACGCCCCTGAACTGGCACTACCTTCTGTGCCAGAGCAAGCGAAGGAGCAGGGCTCCCCTTGGGGTAGAAGTGTGCTCTATAAATTTAATTGATTCATTATTTTATTCATATCAGCTTCTTTCCACTACAGGGAATAGGACTGACCCCCCACACAGTGCTCAATTTGAGCTCGGCACCGGCCCTTAGGACACTCTGCCACATGATGCCACTGTTTGTCTAATTGAGAAATGAACACAACAACACTAATTATTAATTCAACATTCTTTAACAATGATTAATACCTGCCATCTAAGCCATTCTTATAGCTTTGGAGTCCTGAAATAGTCTGAACTGTCACACTTGTAGGAGTGTGATGGTTAGTAGTTGTGTTGGTACTGTCATTGGCAGCGGCAATGGGTAGTGCAACCTGCACTGGCCTACTGATGAGGGCACTGGCACTTATTTTTTTACCAATTAAGCACTGTGCCCCCACACCAACTCTCTCTTATAATGCTGGGTTGGGGCTTACACTTCCATTGTTAGGACTGACCACTTACTTCTACTCCTCCAATGCGTTCCCATCTCCAACTCTGCAGAGGCCATGCCAGCCTCCTTCCACCACAACTCTCGCCATTTACGCGAGGGAGCTGACACTGACTCCTAATGCTGTGCGAAGTCACATATATTTATGCAGCCAGGGTACAAAGGATTTACACAATAACTGCGAGTGTTATGTGTAAAAAACGCAAAAGTTGTCGTCACTTAGTACCTGTAGTTGATGACATTTTTGGTCGCAATATTTGTTTTTTTCACCATTTGTTCACGGCAAAAAGCAAGCAATTGACCATCAAAATTAAAAATCTGGCAGAACAAAATGGTCTCACTTCGATGCAAGTGTGGCAACTCCAAACTGCGACAAATACATGAGCCAAAATATGTCAGACAAACACCAGTCGCACAAATAACAAGCATTAGAAATGCAATAGGTCTCACATTTTTTTGAGTTACAGCTATTGGTTTTGTAAATGGCAATGTCCAGCTGAACTCGAGCCAGAGAGAACTGGGAAATGACAATGAAAAATAAAGTGAACTTTGTTGCAGACACCGCGTCCATAAAAAATAAAAATAAAAGCCACACGAAGGGCATGGATGGGGAAGGGAAGGAAACAATGAAGTGTCCGCAGATTCCTTCTTTAATTAACAGAGCGCCCGCTTCATGAACCATGAAGCGCAACGTCAGTGCAGTGGGGGGAGGGGAGTGGGGCGAATGGCTTGAAGCATATTTTCCATATGAAATGGGCTGAAAGTAACCAAATGTTTTTTATCCAAATTTTTAATTTATGCAATATAAATAAAAAAAATACCTGATATGCTTGCAAAACTCTTCCTTGTGTATACTATTTAGTGTAATCACGTTGTGACCCGCACCTCGTGGAGGTTTACGGATCCTTCGACTTCCTCCTCCCCCTCGTCCATGGCCGGGCTGCGAGCCTGAAAGTGGCGAAGGTGGGTGTTGGGCAGCTGCAGGAGCAATGGCCGAAACCGGAGTTGAGGTAGCACTGTGTGTGCTGTGGAGGACAGAGTAACGGATATGCTGCCCCAATATGCAACACAAAAACGCAAACACCATGAAGAGGAACCCCCGTCCGCTTAAAAAACCCACAAAAAACAAGCCACACGAAGGGCATAAATGGGGGAGGTAGGAGGAACAAAAGAGGAAGCGTCCAAAAAGATTTAAAAGTTATAGCGCGACACCCATTAAATGGGTGCCGCGCGGAGTTACTAAAGCTGCCATTGTAAATAAATTAAAAGTAAAGACATTGAGAAAAAAAAAGTTGTGCGGTGAGCTGCAAATAAAACAAGTAATGCAAATGCAAAGTCTGTTAGGAAGCAGATGCCATTACTGAAGCTGGCGTCCGGTGAAGGCTGTTTTGTACATTATTTAAGTAAACAGTTCTTAGAACTGTAAATGAAAGCTCCCGAGTTAGGACACATGTAAAAGGGCCACTCATCATGGGAGGTAACAACAGAAGACAGGAAGGTACTAAGGAGGGACTAATAAGCCTATCAACAAATCAGAAGCCAACATTTACAGAGGACAATGACACAAGCCAATGAAAAGTATGGGCGGGGAGTGGGCGGAGCTTTAAGGCCCTACCTGAATACAGCATGCCACGCAGAGCAGCACATGCATTACGCAGAATCGACCTAAAAATAAGCAACTGCATGAGTAAAGTATATGAAATAACTCAGCGCAATGCAGCAGGTAAAGTTTGCAAGGAGTTCTACGCGAGGCTATGCTCGTGATATAAAATCTTTGCATAGCCTTACTGGCTTCCCATGTCTTGCAAGAGCTAATGCTGAATATTTGTGTACTTCTCTCCCCTTGCTGGAACAGGGCCTGACATCTCTGTGACAGTATGAGGCGGCATCCCCAAGTCATCTTGCCTGCACCACAGCCCTCCTATTCCCCCCTGCAGCTGTTAGCTTTCACTGTTTCTTCCCTCTCTGACAGATGCTGGAGTTGACACTGCATACATTTGACCCGTTATATCAGGGTCTGGCGTCCTGTTCTCTCACCTGACATGGGACGTGGTTGACACATTTCAATTATCTTCCCTGCCGTAACTAAAACTAGATCTTAAGGCGTAAAATAATGCAGGTTCCTGCTTTCTCCCTTGGGGATGGTGTTTTTGTCTTTCTCTTCATCCTGCTTTCCCGTTTGTGTGTTTTTCACTATCTTGCTTTTGGTAAATGTCTGATGAGGAAAAATAAGGGCCTGTTCCCAAAAATGAGGCCCGCACCGGC
This sequence comes from Calotriton arnoldi, assembly GCA_963921515.1. Classification (NCBI taxonomy): domain Eukaryota; kingdom Metazoa; phylum Chordata; class Amphibia; order Caudata; family Salamandridae; genus Calotriton; species Calotriton arnoldi. The sequence continues at coordinate 1,079,328 of CAWUFW010005712.1, forward strand.
TCAAATTAAGTACTGGCTACAACGGATATCTAGTCTACCTTCTTCTTTTGTGAAATGACTTCTGTCCCCTTCAGTGCAGTGGTTAATTTGTAAAAAAAAATAAGTGCAGAGGCTCTTGTCAGGAGGCAACTTGCACCAGCCCATTTCTCCTGTTAGCGCCGCCTAAAATAGAACCAACTACTAACCATGAAAGTGGGGAGAGGATGTGGGGTAATGGCCAGAGCTGCCGACTTCGGAGCTGGGGAACCGGGTCCGAATCTCGGCATCCGCTCAACATCCTGTGATTCTGGCCAAATCACCTAATCTCCCTGTAAAGGATTGTGTCCTTAACTGGTGCTCATGAAATGTGCCGGTGTTGATGATTAAGTGCCGGTGCTGAGCACCAGAAAGCACTAGCTCAAATTAAGCACTGCTTCAGTGGTGTAACGCAAAACGACAGGCCCCTGCCTGCAGAATGGGATCAGGGGCCCCTGAATTTCCCATATATTACAGATATTCATTGACATTTGACTGATTAGAAGGCCCCTTCAAGGGTTGGGGGCCACCCCGCACCGCTTGGGCTGCGGGGGCCTGCGTTATGCCCCTGGTCCCCTTCACTCACTTATAGGAGTAGGAACCATCACCCTTCATCATTGAATTCCCTGCCCCCTTTCTCCCTCCCTGTAGGGACTGGAAATGATAGGCAAGGTGAATGCTGGAGAGTCATGGCAAGAGCGCAAGACACATTCTGTGGACCATGGCGCCCGGACTGTGGGGCCCACTGCTCTTCAGGGCGTGGGGCAGGAGGCAGCACTTTCCCACGTCCTTCCGAAACAGGTAATGGTTGGGTCATATAACTGATGAACTGACTTTACTAATGATAACTGCTTCAACATGTTTATCAACTGTCTTGTTATATATTAAGTTGGCGGGTGTTTACATAACATGTTTACATGTGTAGTTTGTATGGTGTAAAATGATTCGCAAGAATAAACTGTAACAATATTTCATAGTTTTTAATGTACAGCTGTAGTATGTACACATAGGTGTACTTTCTGGATTTGCAAGGATTTACATCACACCTGCAGTGGCTCAAGAGCTTTCTCAATGGTGTTGTCAAAAGTCAAATGGTAATTATGAATACTTAAATGTCCCTGCTTGACAGGCCCCTAGTCAGCGGCGGCTCCTCCGCTAAGGTGGAGCAGCGTCGTCCCACTGCTCTTCGAGCAGTTCAAGAAGGAATAAGAAAATCATAATAACGCCTCGTTATTATCATTTTATTTTTCCTACTGTGGTGGCTCAGTTGGTTATGTGCGGGCAGAGCTGGGCTCCATGACGCCAGAGCACTGAAGGGGGAGGAGTGGTGGGCACACCCTGTAAGTGTGCAAGAAGCTTTGGCTGGCCGTCTTGGGCCGGCCAAAGCCTCATGCGCACTTTGCATGTTCTCCACTCAGGTTGCATTACAGCCTGAGTGGAGAACATGCCTAGGCTACCACTGCCTGTCTGAGAGCTCAACCACAGCTCTCAGACCAATCACAACGCCGCATTGCAGCGTTGTGATTGGCTGTGGGGAGCCTGCGGGACCGAGTGCTTCCTGCTGCTGGACTCAAGATGAAGAGGACGGAGGAAAGACGGCGACCGACTCGAGATGAAGAGTTCGAAGGAGAGGCGGCGACTGGCTGGCCGGTCGTAGCCAGGTAAGTGTGTTTTTTTAAAAATTATCTTTTTCAATCTCCATCTCCCTTCCCACCCCACCACTCCTGTCCGGGAGCAGTCATACTGCCCCTAGTAAAAGGGCATTAACAAGTAATGGGGTTGCTTTTTGTGGCAATGAAAGTATCTGACACCTCTTGAAAGTTAAAGTGTCTCTAGAAAGGCTGTTAACAGCCACATTCTTTTCTACAGGTTTACCTCCACAGGTTGCATGTTATCACTATATTCCTAAACACCTGCATGAAAAATTGACCTTGACTTAAACTTCCAATTTTCTCACCCATGTTTATTTTGAATGTCCATCCCCTTCACTCTACCTTCTGCATGCTTCTAGCATAGATATACTACTCTAAATGGCATGCTTATCTTAATCTCACTTTCTTTGGAACCAAATCCCTGCAACCTAACAATGTCTATTCATTCTATCAACCATTCGCTACTCACAGACATAACCTGCTCAATTGATCACACTGAAGTCATTGACACAAAGAAACTGGAGTAAATGCATGGACATTTTTGAGAGCACAAGACTAATCCTAATAACCAATGAATTAACCATTAACTTTGGTCTCCCGAGTAGCATGCTACTTGCTGTAAAGAGCTTCAATACCCCCTAGGGGTAGTAAGTGCTACATAAATGCAATTTCAATACAGTTCAATACCTATCTTTTTTCTGTCAGTATGTGCTTGGACTGAGTCCTCACTGAACTCCATTAACAAGTCACTCCTCACCTGTTAGGTACATTGCTGATACACTCTTCTCTCACCTTGTGGGGGGTGGTCACTGCCGCAGCAGTTATCATTTCTTTGGAGTGATTTTGGTGAGCATTAGAGAGTGGAAGGTGGCCATTATGGTGGAGGCAAATGGTGCACGAAGCACAAGCGCAGATATTTTGCACATGTTTAATGTCATTGTATTGTCAAAGTAAAGAGAAAATTCGAGACTATGATGTTACAAGAAAGAGTCAAACAAGACAATGCGTTCTTGCCTGACTCCAAGATGGCCCCAGCACATGCTCACTGTGAAGTGGGCCTCGATCGGGTCTGACAGGATCGGCTCATTCTCAGTGCCGCTGCTCTGGAGCAGCTCTTACTCCCCACATGTCAGCGCCATCTTCGACTAATGTCAGGCGGCTCACTTGAGGCGCAGCACAACACCACTTACAGCACACCAGAGAGAGACCTGGCAGTGATTGCCAATTCTGCAGGCTCTTCCTCAATCTGCAACAGCTGCCACCCTCTGGGCTGCCATATCACTCAGCTATTAGAGGTGCCAGAGGCTAGTTCAGTCTTGGTCACTTAATTGGCACCACTCTTCGGGACAGTTGCATAGTGTTGCACAGTGACAAGCTGGGCAGCATTACTTCTTAAATGTACGGCTGCCAGTTGGTGCGCTGCCTGCAGTATATCTCAGCCCTGCTGGTAATGGAAACCGTGCACCAATGGGAGTTATGACCAGGCCTCTCACTGGCAGGGTGCGGGTGGTGTAATTCCATGGCCCAGGTCAGCAGTCTGATATCACACTCGCCACCTTCGAGTCCGAGGTAACAGTCACTCAGATTCGTCAGTCCCACCGATACTGATTAAGACCCATGTCACAGTGAGCATGAGCGGGGGCAATCTAGGAGCCCGACAAGAATGCGTTGCCTTGCCTAACTATTGAAAAACTCTACTTTCTGGTTAAAACCAGACATTAAAATGTTCTGTTTAGCTGGGTATTTCAATTTTTTCAACTGAAAACATGAACACCCATACACAGTTTACTGAGCTGTTGCACTAAGCTTTGTCTCTTCACATGTGGAGACAATGAATCCAAAAGCTCTGTTTCATACATGCACGACAGAGCCTTTGTCCAGTGCTGACCCAATACATTTTGAATATGGAAGTTCACTTTGCCCAAAAAAGAAGCCCTGACTGGAGAGTCCCACCACTAGGAGTTAAGACCATTGGAAGGCAAAAATGTGAACACTGACACACACTGCACATCTTTTAAGGGACACATTTACCCTAAAGCATCTACTAAACACCCAGAACATCTAAAGCAGGAAGGAATCAGGAAGTTGTAGATGATCCTCAAGAACTGCGATACATCACTCTATCCGTCAAAGTGCCCCAAAGTGGCAGGTCACTCAAAAAGTAAAGCTAAAGCAAGAGAAAGCTAGCAAACATGTACACTATCCTTAAACAACTGGCATACAGGACAACTGGCCAACAAACCCTGACCTAAACCAAGGAGAAAGAGCAGGAGAAAACAGGACTTGTCAGTCTCAAAATCCTGTGGCTGGCTCTAAGGAGGGTTAGGGAAGAACTAAATGTGCGGCAAAAAGTCCCGAAGACGCCAGCCACTGTATAAGGAATCAAGCTGGCTGAAAAGGATGAGAACATATATGAAATAGAACACGGACTAGAGGGTATATTCGCCTCAGTCTATCTCCTGAAAGGAAATGAAGAGCTAAGAAGAGGCAACAAGGTGCAGAAAGTAGAATGAGAAGAAACAAAAAAAAAATTTGTGTTTGAGAGGAAGAAAAAGAAATGGGAATTCCCATGGAGAGACTTGAAGCAAACAGCTCCCAGAAATAGCCAGGTTACACACAGATTACACATACGTGTGGGATCACACCGAGTAAAGAGTAGAACTGGCCCATTATCTAGAGTTTCAAAAGAAACAAAAAGCCTTGAGTGACACATGTCGCTAAACCACAATAAAAATATAAACCTGTGCCCTTGCGATGGAAGGAAGGCGGCAAGCTTCAAGCACTTTTGATTACAGTTTAAAGACGACCACATGTCAACCACAAAACCTCACTCCTGAGAATATGGGTGAAAGTTGTACAGAAAGAATTTAACAACATCCTGGGGAGATATTGACATTAGAGACATGGGGCATAATGATTCCACAAGACAGCTTTGCAGGGAATGTGACGGAAACACCTGATGAGGCAAGAAGACAAGACACAGAACAAACAATGCAAAAAGAAATATGGCTTGGACACTACTTTGCACCCAGATGATGGACTCAACTGATGCATCACATGACGCCCTACAAAGAAGAAGGGGAAGATTGATAGACAGCAGAAGATCTGGGTGGAGGGGGACGCCTTGGCACATGAAACAATAGAAGACTAAGCTCGAATATCAGTGAACACCCACAGGAGATCAGGAAACGAGTTCCAGGGTAGGCTCTCAAAGACACCTTGTGCAACCATGGACAGGCGATCATGCTTAATCACCTTATTAATCCACACACAAACACCCCATTTTAATGTTCTCATCCCTTTAATTTGACCCACTTAGTACTACTAAGCATAGGTTTATTCGGTGCCTCTTACTTCTAAAAATTCGCAAAAGCTGACTATCTAGGGAATGCTGGTAGGGCAGGCCACAATACAGCCCAATCTTCAGTGAAACTATTGGTGTCTATTAAATACAAATAGAAAAAAGCTTTCTTTCATACGCTGCATTAACATGATGAAAGTTAAATTTCTAGACTATGTGTTAGACCTTATTTGTGATGCAAAATGTCATATTTACGCCTTCATGGACACCACAAATCCTAAGGGATGCTCTCAGAGGACATTACAAATTCACAAGGGGGTCGAATCGACCTTCATGAACACAGACCTTCATTATTGCACAAGAGGCATGCAAGGTGGGTGGAGCTAACACACTCAGAAACACACAACATGGGCTGATCAAAAAAAAAAAAATCAAAAAGAGTAGGTCCCTCCTTCTCAGTGCCTCACAACAGTCGATTAGCAAACCAGAGCTTTCACCCAAATGGAGATAATAATTGCTGTGGGAATCACACATCCTACGGATTTTTGTCCATACAATCTTTCCAGGTAAAATCAGACATACACCACTCATTATGAGCTTGCACACCTCAGAATGAGTTATCGTCTGATGGTGCTATGATCATCATCATATTTAACAAAACAAGGAGGCGCACAGAGACATACTGGTATATCCTTAATCGCCTGATCAATGATTCATCCGCCAGGCTGAAAAGTGACTTAAAGTAAATAAACAATTTCTGGAAATCAAAGAAAAGAAAGAGAGAGAAGCCTCATCATTGTAGGACACATTAAGAGCATCGTTAAGAAGAATGATAACATGAGAACTGCGTGCAAGCAAAAACAGTAGATGGAAGAGCACTGTCATTAAGAAAGTATAAAGGAGATATAAAAGAGATAGAGCCCCTGACACCTAATGGCAGCTGGACTAAGAAAGAGCAAAAGGTACAGTCAGAACAGAGAATGGAAGGCCACCAGTGTGATATCCTTCCATCACAACCCCTTTGGCGCTGAAGATCAATCATTTGTGGGCCCAAACTGTCACACTTTCAGACTTTTCTTAAAGCATGTGCAGTCTGAGTTAAGCTCTGTCTTCAAACTAGGGTAAGACTAGCCTGTAGGACAATCTGGCACTGTTGGAAAAACTAGTAAAAAAGGACAAGGTGTGGTGCGGGAGGGGAGCATTGAGAGAGAAGCAGGCACATTGTACGCCACAATTGTTCAGTTCTTGTTTTGATCTTTGTGATGTCAAAAATACACCAAAATCAATAAAATGTGTTTTAAAAAAAGGTCAAGGTGTAGGCTGGTTTTGTGGCTGTTTGAGATCCTGGTATGTGGTCTGGTGTGCCAATTTGTACTGTTGATTTCCCTGATATTACCACAAACATTGTGCACAGCAAGTACATATGCTCGCAGTCTACCATACCTTGCTGAACACCTTTATAGCATGTCTTTACAAGTTCAAACCTGCCCAAATTTGCAAAGTGAGTCATTTTTTTAGTTGTCTGGTTCGCTTAAAGAAGGCCATTTTTATTTTGGTGCCGGGCCTATTTTCTGTCTCAGTCCAGTCCTGCTACATGATTGGATTCAGGGCGTTCCGCAGTCTGGGACCCTGGACTTTCTGAGTATTGCCTCCATGTTGTTACTGTTTGAATATTCTTTGAACAATCAGCTGCACAGTCATTGAGCATATGGCCCTGATCACTGCATAGCAGAGTGCTAGTTTCTGTAGGCACAGTACCTGGCACTCTCCCCAGAAGCTTTGTGTACAGTGCCAAGAATCACTGTCACAGTAAAGTTAGCGGACAGTGTAAAGGACCATTCCCTACATAGGCTTTGTGTACAATGAAAAGACACCTACCATATGTGAGGTAAAGGAATTAACACCACAACCACAAAGCCTGTAGACTCCATATCCAACACCATAACATCTGCTGAATACATTTTTTTGTTAAATAACTGAATATATTGTCTGAATATTTGAGTTGCATACACCTAAAGGAGTAGGGAGTGATAAAAATAGTGTCTCTATACTTTGTGGTGGCACGTGCTGTGTGTCTTAATACTGCCCTCACTCATACAGTTGTGCGACATGCTTCATCATAGGGCTGCTACCAAACACCCCTGCGCAGCCAACGCCTGGGGTGGAGCAATAGGGTGGGGGAAGACAAACACAACATAAAAGAAAAACAATAAAGTCTAAAGTTACTGGGATCACCGGAAGTGAAAGTGCAGTGTGGGTTAAAACTAGCTCGGAGGTGTCACTATCCCTATACTTTATTCCTGGACCCTCCAGCCAGGATTAAAAACGTGAAGGATGATGGTGATTGGGAGATGTAATGTGCTCCTTACACACCTCCTTACTGCCAAATCGTCGACATGTTTCGGCCGTGTATATGCGCCCTCATTTGGGGTCACGCCGGCCTTCCTCAGGACTCTGCCGGTCTCAGAATATATATATATATTTACGTATCTCTCCGGGTTGTCCAACTCAAATCATTCGTAGTATGGTTTCGCTGTAAGAAATGGTCAGTGAGTTTCGTGATGTTTTTCCGGCACCGGATGTTGCTCTGGTGTTCACATATCCGTTGTTTGATCTTGCGCGTGGTCATACCCACGTACCAGGAACGGCAAGGGCATGTAATCAAATAGACCACGTTTGTGGAGTTACAGTTGGTGTGGGCCTTTTGTGACCATAATTTCCCAGTTTCTAGTTCCAGGTACTTGGTAGAAGTGGTCAGGTGGCACACGCTGCAAGCTCCACATGGAAAATGGCCCGTCACAGGAGGAAGTCCCCAGGCATTCAAAACTGACTAGTTTTCATCCCTATCTGGTTTGCTCGGACGCGTGTGTACTAGGGTATCCTTAATGCTCCTTGCTCTTTTGAAGGAGCAGAGCGGTTTTTCCCACTTATGGTTGTTGCTCTCCAAAATTCTCCAGTGCTTCCTAATCGATTTGCTGACAGCATTCGAAGCCACATTGTACGTTGTAACACATGTGAGGGGTATTTCCTCCGGATTTTTGTGATTTTCTTCCAGAAGGGCTTCCCTGTGTTGATTCTTGGCCCTCTTGCAGCTTCTTTTTAATATTCTGTCTGGATACCCCCGCTTCTGGAGTTTGGTTGTGAGATCCTCTGCCTGGGATCTAAAATCCGTCAGTTCGTTGCAATTGCGTCTGAGACGAAGATATTGGCCGAAGGGGAGATTTTCCCGCAGCGGTCGTGGGTGGAAGCTGGAAAAATGCAGCAAGTTGTTTTTGGCTGTCGGTTTGTGATGTGTCTTGGTCTGTAGTTGGTTCCCAGCTTTCATGATGACCACATCCAGGAAGACCATCTCATCCTTCTTGTAAGTGTAGGTAAATTTCAAGTTCGGATCACAAGTATTTATCCACACAAAGAACTCCAAAAGAGCATTTTCAGTTCCTTGCCAGATGATGAACACGTCATCTATGTACCTCTTCCAAAAGGATACAAAGGACGCATAAGGATTCTGAGCTGATAAAATGTATTTGCACTCAAAATCGTACACATACAGCCCGGCTACACTTGGGGCAAAAGTGCTGCCCATCGAAGTGCCCGTTGACTGTAAATAAAGCTCTCCCTTGTATTCAAAAGAATTCCTATTCAAGGCAAGGGTGGCACGAGCGACCACAAATTCCTTCGGGGTTACAAAATCCCATGACGCCATCTCCAAAGCCTCTACACAGAGTATAATCTGGATCTCCATGGAGTATAATCTGGATCTCCATGCAGTATAATCTGGATCTCCATGCAGGATCTCCATGGACTATAATCTAGATCTCCATGCAGTATCATCTGGATCTCCATGGAGTATAATCTGGATCTCCATGGAGTATAATCTGGATCTGCATGCAGGATCTCCATGGACTATAATCTGGATCTCCATGGAGTATCATCTGGATCTCCATGGAGTATAATCGGAATCTCAATGCAGTATCATCTGGATCTCCATGGAGTATCATCTGGATCTCCATGGAGTATAATCTGGATCTCCATGCAGGATCTCCATGGACTATAATCTGGATCTCCATGAAGTATCATCTGGATCTCCATGGAGTATAATCTGGATCTCCATGCAGGATCTCCATGTAGTATAATCTGGATCTCCATGCAGTATCATCTGGATATCCATGGAGTATAATCTGGATCTCCATGCAGGACCTCCACTGAGTATAATCTGGATTTCAATGCAGTATCATCTGGATCTCCATGGAGTATAATCTGGATCTCCATGGAGTATAATCTGGATCTCCATGCAGGATCTCCACGGAGTATAATCTGGAACTCCATGCAGTATCTTCTGGATCTCTATGGAGTATAATCTGGATCTCCATGGAGTATAATCTGGATTTCAATGCAGGATCTCCATGGAGTATAATCTGGATATTCCTGCAGTATAATCTGGATCTCCATGGAGTATAATCTGGATCGCCATGCAGGATCTCCACGGAGTATAATCTGGATCTCCATGCAGTATCATCTGGATCTCCACGGAGTATAATCTGGATCTCCATGCAGGATCTCCATGGACTATTATCTGGATCTCCAAGCAGTATCATCTGGATCTCCATGGAGTATAATCTGGATCTCCATGCAGGATCTCCATGGAGTATAATCTGGATACTCCTGCAGTATAATCTGGATCTCCATGCAGTATTTTCTGGATCTCTATGGAGTATAATCTGGTTCTCCATTTGCAGCATAATTTTAGTGTCCCTGGCTGTGATGTTGTCCTTGGATAAGTAAATCTCTGAGCATCCTGTCAAAGCTGCGTTGAGTGGTCTACGTTGTGGCGTTATTTACTGTACATGCTGTTATCACTGAAGGCCATGTGAAAGCTACAGAGAGAGCTGTAGACTGGGGTGCTGTGTAGAGTGTGAATCAGTAGCCACTGAATGCTGCAGAGAGTCAGGTGGTGTTGCATTGTGGAAAGGTATGTAGCTGTAATCAGTGAAGGTCCTATGATAAAAGCAGTGACAGCTGTGGCTTCTGGTATCATTTAGTGTAAGAGGCTGTAATCACTGAGTGCCTTGTGAAAGCAACAGTGAGACCACTAAGTAATCACTGAATATCTTCGGCAAGCTGAAGCCAGTTCTCTTGATTATGTGAGGTTACACTACATTTATAAAGCATGCATTCAGAAAAGTATCTTCGTGCTGAGGAACAACGGCTAACATAACTTGTACTGTGGTCTCAGGTCTGAGTCGAATGGTACAACCAGGAATCAAGGGCTTTCCTGAACTTTAGCAGAGTTGATTCCCTGTGTAGATGAAGAGGCTGTGGTACTAGGGGAAGGCAAGCAGTGGATACCACAGAGGAAACCTGGTGTTTAGATATTTGCTTTACGTTCCAGTCTTCTTGACCCCTAGGGCTAGTGTGGCAAGGGCAGGCCATGCACCATATTGTGATAGGCCAAGCACCTGTTTTTTGTGTGTGATGTTTTTTAGAGAAGTGCGTCTCTCTGCACTCTGCCCTCAGTGCCAGAGCACCTTTACTGCTCCAGGCCTGACAGACCGGGGCCTGCCCTTGGTGCTAGGCCCCTCCAGGGCAGGCCCTCTATGTCTCTATGATCAGTCTCCGGTAGAGTGGCGTAGAGTGAGCTGAGACACCCTGGACCCCGCCCTGAGGGATACAATAGTACTGACGGGCCCCCCACCCCTGACAGACACACGAAGACAAGCAGACAAGAGATGTCCCAGCAAGAGGAAGTTCTGTAATTGCCGCTTCCGTCTCTCTATTGAGAGAAAAAGAAAAGGAAGAACTGTGCTCCTTTTGGTTGTAAGGATTTGGAGAGTAAAGTCAGCAGTAACTGCCCCAAGCGCGGGAGCCCATTTGTTGCTTGTTGCTGCCAACAGGGGCCCAGGAACCACAAGTCCCAGCCTGCAAAGCGGCTCTCACGCTGCCACCGCCACCACCGCCGTTTCGCGTCAGGAGGCGCATAAAATCTGCACAGTGCTCCCGCAGCACGGGGCGCGCGTGGGCGTGCCCGGGCAGGCCCGTCTGCGCCTGTCAGTGCCAGGAAGAGGCGGGCGGGGCCACCCCCCTTGGTCGTTGTTGGCTGAACTCTCTCCACAAAAACCGCCATAGAGTGTTCTGGACTGTTCCCTGCTTAAGAAAGGTACTGAAACAGCTGTTGGTGTTGGTTTCCCTGGAACTGCTTCTGTTTTCTGCTTTCCACTGCACTTCCCAGCTACAAGTTAAACCAACCACAACATACCGACTCCGGTATATTGTCTCCATTATATATCTTGTGTGTGGGCCCTGTGTGGGTGGTAGTGTGTTTATCTAGGTTAACTTTTTCGAGGGCTCTTGGGTTTCCATTAGAGGGCACACCGAATGATGGGTAAAAGGAAAGGCCAGGATAGGGCCCAGGGTAGGGACAATCCCAAAAAGAAGGCCTCGGGTGCTATCTGTCATGAGACAGTGGATAGGATAGAGTCGATACTGTCCGATTGTCATGAAATATTCCATTCTGGGATATCTCTCCCACCCTCCTTGCCTAGTAGTCCCTCATGTTCTGAAAATAACTGCGGTGTCTTGTTGGCCACTTCCCCCGTATCACCACCAGCAAAAAAACTGTTAGGCGAATTCCTCAAATGTTCAAAAAACATATTAAAGGATGGAGAAAAGTTTTTGGAAGTAGGTCCACCATCCTAGAGCCTGGTCTAGCCTCTCTGTACCCTGTTATGAGACAAGGGATCCTCTGGATGTGGCGTATGCTACACGAGTATGATGTCACAACAGATTTGAGGTTCTTGCTAACGAGGAAGTCGGGTGGTAGGGGTGGGTTGGATGATCATGAGGAAAATTGTGAAATTCTGGCAAGTGAGATAAAGGCCCTGAAAACTCTAATTGAGTCTTTAAAAGACGAGGTTGCAGCACTGAGAATGGAGGTTGTTAGTCTAACAGAGAGGGTAAATTGTGAGAAGGTTGCCTCAATAGAGGCCCCCACAGCATCCCTGTCCACCACCAAAAAGGGAAGTGAAGATAGGTGTCTGGGACTTTCTAGTGTGGGTTACGATAGACCAGTGTACTGTGCTGCCGGAATTAGGCCCTCATCACCCCCTCCTTCACGCCCTAGAGGTCACTGATTCAGTGACTCGTATATTATTTGACAGCATACCCTCGAGGTGTTGGCAAAGGTAGGGGAGGGGGTATGGTGACAGATAGAGGCGAGGTCACATTAGATGAAGGGTACTCTTCCTACTTAGATCATGGGGGACCATTGGGATATGGGGTAGTGAGGGATGGTGTTTACACCAGACCAAATTTTCAGGGTAACCAAGCAGTGGTATACCTTACAGAGGTTACCAAACTCTCCAAGGATGGGTACGAAGACCAGGACTCACTCATAAACAAGGTCACTCACTGGTTTAGGTCTACTCAACATCGCTACTCAATTATTAGAGACGACATCAAGAATGTAGAAAGATTGCCCCTTCCAGGGTCACCATGGGATATGATCCTAGTTAGTTTTTTTGATAAGGACATGGTTGTTAGACTATTGTCAATTGACTCCTGCACTATTCCCTCTGTTAATTCCTCTATTACCATCAGATATAGACCTGCAGTCAGGCAAGATTTAGTGTTACTTAGGCCTGTCCTGGCAGGTTACCCCACACGCAGCATGAGTGATTTGAGAGGGCAAAGATGACTCTTGGTTGAGGGTTTGAAGTCCGCAGACAATAACCTAGGGTCCCATGGGTCATCCCCAAATGCGCACCAGTTAGTAGTCTCTATCCCTCCAGGGCTGGCCACAAAATCTGAGGCTCATTGCGAGCCAATTGTCGTGGACACAAGGAGTGGTAGGGCTCCCATTTACCCCGATACAGTAGAAAGGGGGGAACCCATGGATCGCTCCAGCAAACCCAGCCACCCCAGAGTTTGTGATTACTATTTAAGGTTCCTTGTCTGGAATGTGGCAGGGATCTCCAATCTACTAGCTGATCGAGAATGGTGTACTTCTGTGGATTCCTTTGATGTGATTTAATTTCAAGAAACCTGAAGTCTGTGTTCTCCTCACAGAAGCGGGTTGTCTGCGAATGGTATAAATGCTACTAGAAAAAAAGATGGGTAGACCCTCAGGAGGTCTAGCAGTCTGGGTCAAAACAGCATTAGGGTCAAAAGTCAAACTGGTCCCCGTTGATTCCCTAGATATATTAGCGTTAGAGCTGACACTTTACAGTGGCTGGAAAACTCGGATTTTTAATGTATATGACAGAGTGGTGTGGGGTACTGGGGAAACAAACACGATCTGCATCTTAGACCATGCCTTGTCCAAACACTCTGATAATGTTCCTGTGTTAGTAATGGGTGATTTTAACTGCACTTTTGAACCCCTTGCCCTCACTCCGCCAGATCTTACTGAGGAGTGGGACAGTGAGTGGCAATTCCCACAGTTAGATCTTCCCACTGTTAGGTGAACGAAGAGAGGAGCCCAGGTGTTGGCCCTTTCTCTGCAGCTTGATCTGAGAGCCACAAATGGGAGAACAAACTCTGACCCTAAGGGAGATTTTACCTTTAATAGACCTGGCCATGCTAGCAGAATCGATTACAGTTTGGTTGCCCTTAAACTTTGGCCCCTAGTCCATGATATGACAGTGGCCAAAAGAATAGATAGTGACAATAATGCCCTTGTCCTTTCCCTTATCAAGCCGGGTATTCATGAATCTGAAATCACTGGTACACCCGATTTGGGTGCCTTATCTATCACGAATAACCAGAGACAAATTAGATGGGACTGGGTAGAGGAACACCTGGGGGTTCTTGACGCAGCTAAAGACAAAGTCCGCCAGGAGCTGGAAGAACTGGCCAAATACCCCATAAACGATGTAGTGAAGATTCTGGGCACCCGCCATGAGTCACTCTATAATGAGATCAGGGACATACTGAGTAAATTGTGCAAGGTGCTAAAAAAGGAGATAAACACCCCACATAAGAGAGGTGACCCCCAGGTTGCTTGGTTCAATCAGGATTGTAGGAAAGCAAAGGGGGCGCTTGTACGTGCAGTAAAATCGAAAGCACGTCCAGCTGTAGCGGTATGTAGGGCCAAGAACAGGCAGGTAATGGAGACAGCAAAGAAGAATTGGGAAGGTTCCTTGTGGTCCTCCCTACAGAGGGCAGTGACAGCCAAAGACCCTAAGACTTCTGGAGCAAGGCAGCGCATTGGCTTAAAGGTAGAAAGCCGGCTCTGGAGTTCACTGTCCAGCCTGAGGAGTGAATATCTTATTATGGGTCCCTTTACGAATTAGGCATTACAGTAATGGATTCAGACAGCGATAGGAGGGGGGAGGTCCCGACTGTAGTGGGTGAAGTTCTAGTTTTTTCTATTGAAGAAACTCAAGCAGCGATTCGCTCATGTGTTCCAGCCCATGCCCCTGGCCCGACAGAATTTCAAACGACTTGTATAGAGAGGATATTATCCTCTGGGGCTCCTATATAAATTTGCTTACCAACTCCATTACATCTGGTGCTACAATCCCCCTTTCGTGGAAAATAGCAGAAATAATTCCCATCTACAAGAAGAGGGATTTTTATTTATTTGTTTATTTGCAAAGTTTTATGTAGCGCTGGCTAGACCCGGAGGTATCAGAGCGCTTTACATGAGGATCAGTGAGTTACAGGTTCCATAATTACATAGACAAGTATAGACATAGGAGAAAAGAAAAAACATGAGATTACACAATAATGTGAGATTATTAGCATGTACACACGTCTTATGGGGAGTGAAGAGGTAGAGGGGGAATGGTAAACGGGGGTAGGGAATGCAGGTAAGAAAACACAACGGGGAGGCGAGGAAAACGATGTCCGGCTGGGTAGGTGCCGGCCGAGGGATGAACCAGAGCCAAGCTCCTCTATAGCTGCATATGACAGCTCCACCGGGCATCAGCCAAAGTTGCTCGGGCACCGCGGTAAGTACAGACAGTTTTGGTTTCTGCCCAGGGGGCATCGTTAAAGTTCCATCAAGAACACCAGTCACGGTGTTGCTGGTAAACGCCGTCCGCCTCATCCTCCAGCTCACCCCCAGGTCAAGAGTGGAGAGAGGAGAGGAGGAAGGGACAGTTCCAAAGTCCACAGATATTCCCCATTCCCAGCAGCAGTGGTGAGTGTTGGGCATTTGAGCAGGATCCCAGTGGTAGGGGGACCCTGGGCGCTTCGGAGTACTCCTCCCCTATCTAATCCGGAGCAGTCTCCCTGCATACTCCTGCAGCCGTACCTCTCTCGGAAGCTCCGCTGGGTGCTCTTATGTCACGGCATAGATGCGGTCGTCTCCTTCTCTTCAGCTCGCCCCCCCACCATATCTCTCCTGTGTGGGGTTCGTAGCGCGCCCTTGTGTGTTGTCTTGCTGCCCCCACGAATCTTTCCCAATGCGTCATGTCCTTAAGGCTTGCTGAGTTGAGGCTCAATAGTGGGGGGGTCTACTTCAGGGGGCCATCTTAGGGTCAGGCATCGAGTGGTTGTCTCTTCATCTTCCAACTGCAGTGGTCAAAACCCTATGTGGCAGGTTTGGGCCTGGGACCCCTCCGGAACCACCCCACTTTTTCCGAGGGACTCATGGGGAGCCTACCGTGTCGTAGATGCAAGGGAGAGAGACAGCCGCCATTTTAAGATCAGGCGGGACACCTCCGGTTTCCTTCTCCACTCGCTCAGTAAACTTCTCGTGGGGCCTCTTTCACTCCCGCAACATCTCTCCGAGGAGTCCGGGACCCGGGGGTCACATTGTCCATAAATCGAGTGAGGCGGGGACACGATCCTCAGGGGCTCAGGGGGAGGCAGTCCGGAAAATGGGTCACTCGCCTCTCCAAGAGGGTGCAAATTGCAGCAAATAAAACCCTGAAACCAGAAGAGGAGCGAGAGGAGGTGCCGGGGCGCACCTCGACCCCACACGGTGGACGGCGGCCTCTCTAAAAACACAAGCGCCGCAGATCCCAGGTGGAAAACATACATGAAAACCAAAATCCAATATTCAGGGAAACGCGCGTCAGGCGCGGCCGGGAGGTCTCCTCCGAGAGGACGCTATAGTCCGTGATGAAACGGAACAACCATTTGTCTTGCAGATTAATTTTGAGGGGACTGAATCGCCCGCTGCTGGGTGATTGAAACTGCACAAAAAGCGGATCCTGTGTGTTTATTTCAGGCTGCAGGGGTCGCCGTTCCTTTCATGTAACAATCACGCTGGCTCTACTCTAACGCGTTTACTACCACTCACAAGTACAGCCGTCAGGATCTCATTTCTGCTGCTCTTGCAACGCAATAGTGAAGAACGGCGTGGAACGTCGTAAACCGCTCGTGCACAAGCCTACGGAGTCATCCAAAATGCATTCATTACAAAGGGGTCTGCGGCTGCAGACATAGAGCTAAGCCGGCTAGCTATAGGCCCATAAGCCTCATTGACTCCCTGCAGAAAATCTTTGGTAAACAGATCCTGGCCAGGATCCAGGATTAGATCCTAGAGCCCTGAATCTTGAGTCATTATCAAGCCGGTTTGCGTGCAAAAATCAACACTCTGGATCAGGCCTTTTGTCTTCTTTGCATTTACTGGAAGGAAGTTGCTATCAAGGGAGGGAAGCTCTATGTGGCTTTTGTTGATTTACAGTCTGCATTTGATTTTGTTCCCAGAGCCAGTTTATGGAGAGTTTTAAAAGAGATGGGTATACTGGGAAATCTGTTAGATATTTTAATCCGACTGCATTCATCAAACACAGCTCAAGTTAGGTGGGGAGAGAACAATCAAGTAACAGAGAATTTCCAAATTCAACGTGGAGTGAGACAGGGATGTGTGTTAGCTCCCACATTTTTACGCTTTTTATAAATGGGGTGGTTGATTTTTTAGATCGCGATAGGTGTGATGCTCCCAAAATCGGCGTAAGAAGAGCACCTGCTCTTCTCTTCGCCGATGACACACTTTTAATTTCCAAATCCCCGCAAGGTCTCCAACAACTCCTGAATGATTTCAAGTGGTTCTGCGATGAGCGGGGCCTGGTATTAAATGAGACCAAAACAAAATATATGATTTTCACAAGAGGTACTGCTAAACCATCTAAAAAACGTGTATTTGTAGGAACCAGTCATTTGGAGCAAGTAGATGTTTTTGATTATCTGGGTATCCGTCTGACCCCAAATATGCATTGGGCTTCCCACATTGAGAAAGTGAAATTGTCACTTACTCAACAGACCGCTCACATCAGTAAAATTCATAGACACACACTGTCTAGGCAAGTGGCCCCAGCCCTGGAAATATACAATATCAAAGTCCTTGGGGGGGCTCTTTATGGAGCAGAACTCTGGGGCACTGGTAACACAAATTGTTTGTCTAGCATAGAAAATTGCTTTCTGAAATCTCTGTTAGACCTACCCTTCAGTACCCCTTTGACTCCTCTTTATTTGGATTTTGCTCATAGGCAGTTGGCCCACAAGTTAGATTATAACTTACTCATGTTTTGGTATCGGTTATGGACTGTTGAAGGGCTTACCCCCTACCCCGAGGCCCTGTCCCGTCTTTTGAAACTACCTCAGGTAAACTTGATTCCATGGTTTAGCTTATTGAGGGACCTTTTGCGGAAGCTTGGGATGGAGGAGGTTTGGTCTAATCCGGAAAGTCTGGCTTCTATTCCGAGGGCTAGAATTAAAGGGATGTTCTGGGAAACAACAGCTGAGAAGGAGTTGATAAAACCAGAGGGTAGTCTGACCCAGGAGTTTCTTAGTTTCAAATTTGTTCCCCACTATGAGGACACTAATGATGAAATTGTTCCCCCTCTGGCTTGCAAACTTTTTTTACAGTTTTGTTACAAGACTTTGCCAACAAAATAGTTTTGTATTAAGTAGCGTTGTAATGTTTTTAAGGATGATCTCTGTCCCTTGTGCAAAGCCAGCCCACAATCCTTTGTGCATTTACTATTTTTTTGTACACATTACATATCTTTGAGGAAAAAGTGGATAATTCCGTTATGCAGATTGGTTGGTCCTGGCCACTGCCCAGAGGTATTGAGAATCTTGTATACAGATACACGTAGGGTAATAGTTTTTGGCCTCGCCAAATATTGGTATGCACTTTGGATCAAGCGCTCCAAATGTATTGTTTGAAGTACTGTATTTTTTACTTGGTTTTACTCCTTCTGTCTTTTTAAAGTTTTCATGGTATTTATGTCCTTTCAAAACAAATTTTTTTTAGAAAATGTTTTTATATTCTGTTTTTAATTCCTCTTGTGTTATGTACTTCTTAAGATCTCTGTGATCGAAATAAAGCTATGCATGATGATGATGATGGCATCTAAAGTTCAAACATATACCCAGTGGTGGCTGGCAGTACTAGAGAGTGGTGGGTGGGCAAATGGGTGGTGGATGGGTAACTGTATTAAATAAACATATACTTTTTAAATAAACATTAAATATACACTTAAATATAAACTTATTAAATAAAAGAAAAAGATAGGCACTTACCTTCCTGCACGAACGTCCTCCACGCCCTGGTTTTCTTCTTCTTGGCTCTGCCTCCAGCTTGGGACCCTCAACAACTCCCCTAACCCAATCCTGGACCTGCTCTCATGCTGGTAATCAGCATAAGAGCAGTGCCAGGATTGGGGGGAGCGGCCTCCCCCAGTGTTTTCAAGACCACTGGAGGCCAGTGCTTTCTCTAATCCAGCTGTCTAAGACAGTTAGGTTAGAGGAGTTTAAAATACGCATGTCTGTTTGGCTGTCACAAGACAGCCGGCCAAACAAATTTGTGCACTTTAAACTATGCACAGGCAGCCCACCTCTCCTCCCTGCTGCTGCTGCCACTCAGCAGGATCTGCCCCGTCCTGACAGTCGGTTTGGGTTGACGAAAAATAAAATAGCTATGAATTAGCTTCATTATCAATGTATTTTTCGTCTCTGGGGCATTTTTAGTGGGGCGACGCTCCTTCACTATTAGGGAGGAGCCGCTCCTGCATATACCTTGGGATTTCTCTGAGTTAATGCATGAACTTAATACCAAACAAGTGAGAAACACACAGAGGCAATCACTGCTCACTTTTTCCGACATGTTTCTTTGAAAATTCATGCATTAACTGGGAGAAATTCAGACATACATTTTTGAACTTTATGCACCTTTACAGGCAAAAAAACAAGCACTTGGCCCATCATAAACAGCCCCTGGCCTACGAAGTGAGAGATAGCAGCTGTTACCCCTTACTATCCCCGATATTTATGCACATCTAGAGGCTAGAAATTATGCCGGCTTTATGTAACTCTCATAGCCCTTAAAGGAAGTAAATTAAATTGCTTTAAAGACATAAGCAAAAAAAATGTCCTACATTTTATGGCTTGCATTGACCTGGTCACAGTGGGCTTACCTATCAATGCACAGGACTGTGATGATGGCCACGCTGGTGAACTGGTTGTTGAGGTCAATGGCTGTGACTGCACGGCAGAGGAATTCGCCGAAGATCCAGCCTTTCTCCTGGATCAGCTGATGGATGATAAAGGGCATGCCTACCAGGAAGAGGAGGTCTGCCACGGCCAAGTTCAAGATGTACACATCAGAGACCAGCTTCTGCTTGCAGGTGAGCAGAATGGAGATGACCAGGCCGTTTGCCAGCACACCGCAGCCACAGATAAGGGCGTACACCACTGGGAGGACCAATGAGATGGTGTCACCCAGGTAGTCTTCGTCCACAAAGTGATTGTCCAAGTCCATCACCGTGGTAGCCTGGGGATCCGTGTCAAGCTCACAGAACATCATTGGCAAGTTGGAGAGATTGTGCTCCGGGACCCTGGCGGAAAGGTTGAACCCTATGCTGTAGTCCTTCTTTCTGTCCAGCAAGGTAGCCACCAGCTCCACTGGATGAGGCGAGGTGGGTCGGAGATCTGCCAATGGCCCGGGGAAGCTGGAGAAGTGGAGCATGGCCATTCTTTTCACAAGCCGTGGGGGAGACCAATAGCTGAAGGCCTTTCCATTCTCAGGAGGTGCTGGGCTCCACCATCTCCCCCACCAGCAGGGGGGTGTAGGGTGCGTCATCAAGACTCATATGAATCATTCCACTCCAATATCATTTTTTGGTTCCCCAACATAGTTTTTGAAAATGTCCTCTTTGCAAGGCACTATTTTTGAGGGTGAACCATAGCAGGTTCCTCCAGGCAATATCTGACTAGCAAAAGGATGTTGTCATATCCCACTGATCAAACCAGTCATATTGAGCCTCATCCCATGACATAATAGTTGGATACACTAGTATTTTAAGCAGCAATATGATGGAACTGTGCTGCTACAGACATTCCCCTGTGTGGCCATCAGAAACCTAAAGACATTTTTGCTATGAAAGCTACAAATGCGATAGAGGTTTCACTGGGTCACCAGGATAGTAACTACTTTGACAAATGTAATGCTCCAAGGCTCACAACAGTTCATAACAACATATGGCCCCCCCGAAGTCCTGTTGTGTCATTTTCTCCTGAAGTGCTTCAGGTTTTAGATGCATGTTGGTCTGTCAATTAATAAGCCTATTTCTATTCAGGAGAACATGCAGCTACTTCCTGAAATTCCAAATTACAGCCAAAAGAAACAGAGGTCTTGAACCTGAGAGACCAGTCCATTGCCTAAATGGACAGGTTATGTTTCATCCTGGCTGTTTCTGGATCCAGATGAATGTTTGCCTGTAAATGGTTGGATGGTGGGTCTGTCTTTCTATCACCCATGTGCAATAGGAGAGAATGTGGCTTCAAGTGAGGCCATCCAAAGACATGGAATTTACCAATACTATGCATCTAATATGCCTACTGTCTGGCAACAAAAAGTCACTTCTTGTGATTGTCTCTCATAATTATATCACTCTTAGGAGCACATGCGATTCTAGTCAGGTTTGTTGATTAAGAGTTTGGCGCCTTCCTGTATACCGAGTAAATACCCCACCATTAAGGAAGGGGTTGATGTCTACTATAGAGTAACTTTGTTTTAAACCGATGATGTTCTGGGCTGTGGAGGAGCCTTTTATGTCCTCTTGTGGCCATCAACTACTTCATTTGTAGAACATTTTCAGTCCTGTACTGGCCACTGACTACTTCCCATGAAAAGGCGATACTGCCTCGAAAATAGCAAACTTTGCCAATAAAGTCCCTTGGTTGTATCCAAGACACCAGGGAGTAGAACACGGGATCCTTGGAGAATTGGAACCAGACATGACAGGCCAAAGGAGGAAGTTGGTCCCCAGGGGACTTCACCACCGTCTTCTGCTTGCAGAGATTTGGCAACACGCTCTTTTTCCTGTCACTGAAACAGAGAAGCAAAATCAGACGTGAGAGTGGGAACAATGGAGCAGAAGAGACAGAAGTACAGATTGGAGTAAAACCCCACCCCAGTGTTTGCGTTGAGCCGTGGAGCCAAGGAGCTATGGAGCCAAGAATATGGCGCACCCCTGTGTTTCCCCTAGCGCTGGCACAAAAAAAACTGCCTGGTGCCAGCGCAGGCAGCCTGCTGTCATGTTGCAAGCATTAGTTTCTGGAGCTGCCTCAGCCTTGTAAATTTGGGATAGCGTCAAAAAGCAATGGGTTTTGCGGTGGAACGCCCACTGCAACACCCATTGCACGCCACTTTGCCGCAGAGGACTGCGGCGGAAATGGCTATATTTACAAGATGGCGTTAAGCCCCATTAAGTGGCTTAGTGCCACCTTGTAAAAATATGGGAAATGGCGCTACGCCACCGGAGCGTCAAAAAAGGTTACGCTGTGGTGGTGAATGGGGCTTGTAAATATGCCCCATGGTTTCTCAAGTCACTAGACTGCCAGGGATCTCCATGTTTTAGGACGGATCAGTCAGGCTCCCTACCCTGTGTGTACAGTTAATACAGTTACAGAACACACTAGCGCTACATGTTAGCAATGTGTTCCTGAAAAACAAAAATGATTTTTGACCTCTGTTGAGCGCTATGAGACCTTAGACGTAGCAGTCACAGCAACTTAAGAGTTCTTCTTCGAGGCTAAGCAAGCTATGACATAGCAGGTATAAATGGCTTACGTGCACTCTTTGAAAGGTTCTAAGCATACTGTGTCACCGTGTGGGCAAGGTAATCATTCCTTCTAGACTATTAAGGTGTGAAATAAAGAATACAGCGATCTCGAAGCCCTTTGTGGAAGACATCGCAACCTTTGCCACAGCACTCTCTGTGTCTCACTAGTTTCCACTACACTGTCAAGGAATCTTTGAACTCAAGAGTAAAGCCCCTTAAAAGTCCTATAGGGAATGGCAAGCGCGCTGGGATATGGCAGGCTTGGTGGCCTAAGGCATCTTTTAATTATGCTGAGTAAGCTGTGACTGTGCCTGTGACCTAAAAGCACTTCCCGGAAGTTAGAGCACCCCAAGAAGGTGGCAGAAACACTCTTTCTAGAAGCATGAATGAGATGCATGTACTCTAGCCAAGACGACCTCCCAAAAAAATGATCAGGGGGTGGGGAGTTAGTCCGGCTCAATGCCTCATTTAGTGACTGCATACATAATTGAGGGGCAGATTCCCACTCTACAGCCACCGAGTGTTGATGATCAGTGGCCACATAGAGGTCACAGGAGGAAGAGCTAGGGTAGACTTCATGTTTGTTAACCTATGGAGTAGAACCATAGCCACAGATAAGAATTAACAAGCACTAGCAAAGCCAATAGGTCTGGCATTTTGAGTCTGGACTAAGATATTTTTAAAAGACTGCTGCTGTGAAAAAACAAACCAAAAAACAATCACTTTTTGCATATAATGCATCTATGAAATAAAGAATTCAGGACCCGAGGTTTCAAATGTCCATTTACAAAAAGTGGTCAATAATTGCGAACTGACATTTTGTGAATGGAAAACAATTTTGCAAATCCGCCTATGTACTAATAGGTCGGCTCCAAAAATTCCTAATCATAGTAGGCTGTAAACAGACTTACTTTATCAATATTTAAGAGGTAGATCGCAAATTGCGACTTAGTACGATTAGATGCCATGACAGGAATGGTAGCATTCTGGGGTCAGTAGACCACCATGTCTATGATCACATTTAAATAAAGTAAACTTCTTTTTAAAATGCTAACATTTTCCTTAAGGAAAACAGACCGCATTTAAAAAAAAAGTTTATTTTATATTTTTATTTTTAGGTTTGTTTGAGAGTTTGCAGTGGTCCCCTAGACCACTGGCTACTCCACAACTGTTTTTTACATTCACAAAAAGAAGAGGTTCCCTAGAGAACCTTTCCCTTTTGTGAATGTGCTACCACCCCAACTTAGGAGTCAGTCAATGTTTTATGTTTTGCAACTTGATTTCGGACGCAAAACATTGATACATACCATAACGAATCACTATTTTGAAGGGACACCTTAATTATGCCCCTTCCAACTTATAATTTGTTATTTTTTTTAAAAAACAAATTTTATTGAACATTTACTCTTGGCGTCTTACAATCAGCAATGCAAATACAGTTATACTCAAGCATTATTGAGGTTCGCTCGCATCCCATTGTCCCCTCTTCTGACAGATCTCATGTCCTGGCAGCATAGCTTGTATAGTAGTCTGTTTTTGTCGGTGCCCCCCACCGCCCAACAATTCGCCTAGTAACATCAATGATCCTCAGTGGGGTACGAGCTCAAGCCTGCTGCATCATCTTGCCTGCCTCCTGCAAGAGGCCAATAACTCCCCCCCCTCCCATCCCACCCCCTGCCAGGCATGTCATATATATCAATAGTAGGGGGGCGCTAGAGGGCGCCAAGCAAGATGGCCGCACCGATGTGAGGCTCCTGCAGTTCGGGGATATAATCCGTACTATCCTGGCATATTATGCGACGGTGACCACTCCCCAAGCTCCGTCAGCTTCCACTCCATATCAGGAGCCCGCTATGGCAGCGGGCTGCGCCCTACAGACGACGAAAATCACCGCCGACTTTCCCTGACCACGCTTCCTGCAATGGCGGAGAGCCGCGCGGCCTAGACTGACACACGGGTGAGGAGGGCTGTCTGCTGAGACCGAGGGCCCGTGGCTATACAGCGACGGGACTCACACGCATCGCCTGCTCCGCTGACCCCTGGGGAGCGCCTGGACGCTGCCGCCTGCTGCCTGGAGGCTCGCCGAGGCGTGGGCCTCGAGCAGAGAGAGAACCGATCGGAGCGGGACGCCTGAAGCGGATCGGAGGAGCCCCTCTCGGCGGAGGTGAGTGCTGTTGTGGCCCCTGTGCGTACCACCCGGCCCCGCTGTTCCGGTGCGGGGGGAGCGGCACGCACAGCCCGAGGCCCTGTCTGGAGGCTCCGGGACTCGCTACTGCGGCCCTCTGGGGAGGCCGGCGGCCCCGGGGCTGAACAACTGCGGCGGCACACGGGACACTACGGAGCTGCCTGGACCCTGCTGGTCCTGCTCGATGAGGCCGCGCCACGAAAACGCTACACGACCCTACCTTCTTCCGCCGCGCTCCCGGATCCATCTGGGGGCCCCTGCTGACTCCGGAGGGGTGGAATGAATCTCTGCTTCCCGCACCGGGGGGTGAACCCAAGCTGCCGCTTCTCCCTGCTGGATCCGACCCTCCTGCGGCCTAGCCGTCGAGCGGGGGGGGCCTGCACTATCTCTGCTCCGCTCTCACGCAACGCCCTAATCAGGAAACACTACACGGGGCACTACAATATGCCTGTATGTTAGCACTTAATAAAGGCTTCTACTTCTCCGTGATTCCACTGCTGAAAACACCGGGAGCTCGAATATAGGACCGGCGGCTGGTGGAGCACTGTGAGCGGACTGAGGCACGACCGGTGACGAGCCGAAACGGATGCCCGTGTTCCGCGCATTGACACTGCCGGACGGCAGATACCACCCGCTGCGGGGAGGATTTACCGCATTACTCACACGGAGCCTGCACCACTGGGGCTGCGTACGGGGCACACTGCCAGGAACACGCGTGGCCTACCCCCCAGCTGACAAACCGGGCGGCGCTCCTGCTTCGTGCCATAGCCTGTGCAACACCTCCGCCCTAGAGCGCAGCGCAGGACTTCCCTCGGCCTCGGCACGGTCTGGGACTATTCAATCCACCAACCATGGGTAAACCTGACGGTAGACAACCAAAATTAACCTTTGATACCCGGAAGACCTCCCGCTCTCAATCAGAGCCAGATGATGACCGTGCGGAGGCTCCAACCACCTCAACGGCGGATCTGAAAGACCTGCTGCTGGTAATGCAGTCGAGCCTCACATCTATAGAGTCCAAAATGGATTCTATGACAGCCAGAATGGATGGCCTTACCCACAAAGTTGAAAAACATGACGATCGTCTCGCTGAGGCTGAAAGACGTATATCCGATCTGGAGGACACGGTCAGCGCCACCACCAGTCACACCCTTGACATGGACAAAGTACTGAAAGTCATAGCTGCCAAGAATGAAGAATTGGAATCCCGTTCGAGGAGGAACAACCTCCGCATCCTGGGAGTGGCAGAGTCAACAGCCACCGGAAAGATGGAGACGTACGTTGAAAGCCTGCTCATCACCCTATTCGGCAGGGAAGCATTCTCATCAATCCTTGTGGTGGAAAGGGCGCACCGCTCGCTGTCGGGCCGCCCTCCTCCGGGGGCCCCCCGCGACCCATCATAGCAAGGGTATTAAATTACCGCGATAGGGACACGGCCCTCCGGCTCTCCAGAGAAAAAGGACGTCTCGACTATCAAGGGATGGAGATCTCTATCTTTCCCGATTTCACCATGGCCGTACAGGAGCAAAGGCGGAAGTTCCTCCAAGTCAAGAAGAAACTCCAACAACTCAACATCCCATATGCTATGCTCTTCCCAGCCCGTTTAAAAATAATCTCTCAGGAACGTCCACACTTCTTTACCAATCCTCAACACGCTCTGGATTTCATAAAAACTATACCCAAGTCACAGGAAGGCCGCTTCTCCCCGAGAAACCAGGCGGACGAACAGGGAGGCACATCTGACATTGAATAGCCTCACATAATATGGCAGCGAGACCCCTGTCTCTGCCGCTGGTTCTTCTGCTGACCCTGAGACACTCCTACACCGCCAGAAAGAAGTATTGGATCTAGCCGCCTCATGCACACGTGCCGGCAACTCACCTCATATTAATTCCATACCAGCTAGACACTATGCTACCTCCCCATGCCTACCAAACCGTATAGCTCCTACAGTGCACTAACAATGACACGCCATAGCGGATTAGACGCTAGCACATCCATCCTCATCAGACCGCAACTCCTGGAGGGAGAAGCTGCAGGGAGAGTGTGTCTGAATGGAACTCATTCTCATGGCGCAGTGATGGGGAAGCTGGCAACAGGTGACTAATATTGGCATTTCTGCGAGAGGCCGGCCCTCCTTTCATGGGCTAACACTGTCCATAACGATGGCCTATACCGTACTTTAACCATGCCGGACTACCATCTTTATCTCCGAACACCCTCGCTCCTGCGAGGAGCACCTGGTCGCCCTCTGGCCGCTGCCCACCAGGTGAACCCTACACTTTACTGCAATGGGATTTAGTTTATTACGGAGTGCCCGGTTGGGACTAAATTGTTTGACATGGGATGGGAGGGGGGGGGGGTAAAGGTCACGGCAGGTTGGGACAGCTGTTGTGGGTGGAGGGCGGGTTTGGGAAATGTTGTTATGTTTTTTTTAAGTATTGTTCTACGCTATTGCGATGAGATGTGGATGCGACACACAATGACACACGCTGGTACACACGATCATTTTAATCTACTGACCGCACGATGGAATCCCGACCTAACATACTCAAATATAACTTTTTGACGTCGAATGTGCGCGGGCTGGGGACCCCCGCAAACGCCGTCACATTCTTGCATATTTGGACCGACACGACATTCATTGTGCCATGCTTCAAGAGACTCACTTGCCTCCTCACGTCTCCCCCTCCTTTGCCGCTCAATGGGCTAGCCATAGAGGTTTCTCATGCTACTCCTCCTATTCGCGAGGAACTGCAATCCTTATTAAACACACACTCCCGTATACCCCTCTCGGCTCCTACGCAGATCCACAGGGCCGCTACACTCTCTTATGGGGTAGGCTCTTAACGCAAACTATTACGCTGGCGTCTTGTTATGGCCCGAACACAGATGATCCGGATTTCTATAGGGTATTATGGGGTAAAATCCAAGACATCGGCACCACATACTTGATATGGGGAGGGGACTTCAACGTTACTATCTACCCGCACTTAGATAGATCACACCCACAACCACACCATTACACTGCTGCACACCTAGCTCTGAAAAACATTGTTGAAGATCAAGCCCTGGTGGACCCCTGGAGAGCACAGTGCCCGCTGGATCGTCAGGGGTCTTGTTATTCCACTGCTCACTCTTCCTGGTCACGTATTGACTACTGGCTGGTGGACCGGGGCCTAGCGACCTGGGCATCACATTCCTCGTATCTTCCCCGCACCTACTCCGATCATTCCCCGGTCCTATTGTCTCTCAGCCCACCGCAGACGGAACCCCCATGCCTATCCTGGCGCCTCAATCCACAGTCGCTTCTCGACCCAGTTTTTAAGGCGGAGATAGAGCAAGAGATAACTGACTTCTTCCTCCATAATGAAGGCTCGGTCTCGCAATATTCTACCATATGGGAGGCTTTCAAAGTCACCATGCGGGGAATCTGTATGGCCAAGAGTGGAGGAGTACTCAAAGATATCCGCAATACACTTCGTAAGCTGGAGGCAGATATAAAACAGACCGAACTACATATACAAGACACACCCTCCCCTGCACTGCGAGCGCACTTGCGCGCATTGCTCACTGAATATCAGGAAACAGCGGAACGAGAGTGTAAATTCAGAGGGAAATATCACACAGCTCGCCGATATGGCGAGGGGGATAGATCGGGGCGGGCTCTGGCCTCCACTATTCGACCCCCTCAATTTACTAACACAGTGCTTGCTATTGAGGACGAGGATGGTCAGACACACACAAACTCTTCGACATACTCGCCGCCTTCAGAAGGTTTTATAGGACACTATACACCTCTCACCGACAGACCCCGGCAGACTTTGATCCCTTTTTTGAGGACACCGCCATAGCTTGGTTGGGAGATGGTCAAAGAGAGCTTCTCCTGGCACACCACGAAGATGAAGAGATCACTTCTGCAATTATGCAGCTACAATCCGGAAAGGCTCCAGGCCCAGACGGCCTCCCAGCCGAATTTTATAAAACATACCGGCACTTACTGCTTCCGAAACTGAGACATGTACTTGAGGAAGCCCGAGAGACTGGCGCCCTTCCCCCCTCCATGTGCGAAGCGCTCATAATTTCTCTGCCTAAGCCCGGCAAACCACCCTCGCACTTAGATTCGTACCGGCCCCTATCCCTTATAAATACAGATGCTAAAATCCTAGCCAAACTCATTGCCAACCGCATCCGTCCACTGATGCCGGTGCTGGTCCTACCGGACCAGTCGGGCTTTGTTCCCACCAGAAGTACGGCCCACAACCTCGAACCCTATTTGCACTGATGCATGACATCGACCCGGACGCTAATGCGGCTGCTGTGTTCCTAGATGCCACCAAGGCATTTGACTCCCTAGAATGGGACTATCTCTCATATGTCCTGGTGCGCATGGGATTTCCGGCCCCCTTTCTGGATTGGATCACCCTGCTCTACACCGGCCTCCGTGCCACTGTAATGGTAAATGGGCTCCGCTCTTCCTCATTTCCACTGGGCAGGGGCACCAGACAGGGATGTCCGTTATCCCCCCTCCTTTTTTTGTCCTAGCAGTAGAACCCCTGGCTGCTAAAATCCGACAACACTACCGCGAATATGCCATAATCTACCCGGAACGGCAAATACTAATATCCTTATATGCAGATGACATCACGCTCTATCTGCGTGACCCTGAGATGAGCTTAAATCCTATTCTTCGCCTGTTTCTGTTGTTTGGACAACTGGCTGGAGTGAATATCAACTGGAAAAAGTCCCAGATCTATCCCCTTACTGCTGCTACACAAAAATTCCATCCGGACTTCCCTCTTGATTGGAGCACTGACACTCTCACCTACTTGGGGATAATCATTTCTCGCAGCCGCGAGGAACTTATGCGGGCTAACTATGGACGGGCACTGGACTCTATCACTGATAAAATAACACGCTGGATCGCGATGCCCCTGTCCATGGCGGGCAGAACGGCTATAATTAAAATGGTGATTTTACCTAAACTTTTATATCTCTTTGTGAATATCCCGTACGCTCCCAGCCGGCATTTTTTTCCGCCATAAAGACTCAACTCATTAGACTCACATGGGGGGGTAAACAAGCCAGGCTTCGGTGGGACATACTTACACGGCCGTTCGATGCCGGAGGCTTCGCTATTCCAGACATGGAATTATACTTTAGTTGCGCGCAGGCACACTATGCCACATATTGGATGAAACCCCCTCCTTTCATGCCACATCTTGCAATAGAAGATGGATATATGAATCCCATCCCAAGCACCGCATATCTTAGCATCCCAACGGTCCCACGCTACCTGGCCTCCACCACCGTCCAGTGCACCGACAGCGCATGGCACGACCTCGCCAAAGCTACAGAAACCACACTAATGTACTCTCCGCTTCTGCCCCTTTCTGGGCGGAAAGACATCTCGGTTACGGAGGAAGGCGGCTGCCGTCGACTCCTTCGTAAACTTTCCATCCACACCTGGGGCCATTTATACACTAAAGGAACATTTAATACCTCTGAGTTCTTTAAGGATGTCAATCCCACCCCCTTGGAACGCTTCTACTATATAAGGCTCCGACAAAACATAAGATCTCTTACGCCCACCTTTCCCCAAGAGCCCCCACCCATGCTCCCGCTCCATGCGTTACTGCAACAGGACACCCCCGCACATGTACTGTCACTTTTATATCGCACGGTCCAGAATGTTAGGGAATATGGTCCCCCCCTGGCTCGTCAGCGGTGGGAGGAGGAATTGGGATACCCTCTAACTGAGGAACAATGGACATTTTGTTATAGGCAAACGGGCGAAATATCCGCTAGCAGTAGATACCGTATGATTCACTATAAATACGTACACCGCCTGTATTACACTCCCGCACGCATGCACCGACTGAAGCTACGAGATAACGCTCGATGTGAACTCTGCGGACGTGAGGGAGCGGACTTTATGCATCTGGCCTGGGACTGTCCTCCTGTACAGGGATTTTGGGCGGCGGTCCTGACTGCACTAGACCTCATGACGGGAGTCCATATCCCTACTGATCCCCTCACTGCCCTGCTAGGATACACTAAACTCCTCGCAATAAACATACGCAGGTACGCCTCCCTTGCGCTCCTTCTAGCCAAACGGAGAGTTGCTTGTAGATGGGGCAGGGGATGGGCGCCGAAATTTAAAGACTGGATGCATGATCTGATCTATTGTCAAGAAAAACTACATACATATGCTGACCTTCAACCCCCCTCATCACGACCAAGAGACATCTGGGGCCCACTACACACTTATCTATTAGAACATACAGCAGACGAAGACGACACGACGTCACATTAGACGCATGGCACCCCCCCTTGACGGAGTTGGCACCCTCGCCCTTGCGCATATCCCCTAATAATTGTGACGGGACACTGAAGAAGAGACTCCGACTACACTAAACGTCTAAACCCGGTCAGAATTTACGTCTTGCATCTGATGGTTTCTGTATATTGGTGTATGCATCTCTCTCAATTGTTCTTATTGTCTTAATGAAAGCACTCCGCCAGAATTCTATGCAGCCTGAGTATAACACACTTGCTGTTTACTTACCCACCTTATCCTCATAACGCGGCCGGCCCGAGAGGGTTGTAGGCGGCTTGCTGTGTATCTCCCCACCCTCCTCCAGTATTGCCTACACACAGATGCTACTACGATGCCGGCCACAATGTGGGTGTAGGCAGATAGCTGTGCATTAAGCCTTATTTTGTCTTTTTGTACCTTTTCTTATTTTAATAAAGGTTTTTGAAAGTTAAAAAAAAAAATATATATATATATATATATCAATAGTAGGACCTTACTCGAGGAGTGTTACGTGTCCTTAGTCCCTCAGGATAACATGCTGTTCTCTAGCCCTCATGCCTTTGTGTGCGGGGGTCTCCACTTTTCCCACCCTTTTCTTCCCACCTCTAACCTTAATGATTCATAGGCAATGATTCCCTGCTTCCCTTTCCTGTGCTTCTCCCTGCAACTTATAATATGTTACACCTTTATAATCCCATTTTGTGATTCAGTAACATGTTACCTAATGGAAAAATGGGTTTAGTACATTAAGAAAAACCATTGTGCAGACTCAAACCCTGTGATTTTTCAACTCGCAGGTTTTGCAACTGCAAAATGGCTTTGTAAGTCTGGCCCTCAATATATGAATATTCATTGTACTTTTTTTTCTTTCTTAAAACAGATTTTATTCGTCAAATAGCACATTTGTGGCAGAGCTCTGTAACCCAGAGACTTCTGTATAATAAACATAAGGCATGATGACTTTGACATTTTCATAATAAGATCAAGGAAAAATGAAGTGCAATGCAAATGAAAGAAACAATATAAAAACCCCCATCCCAACAACCCCCCCATTGCACTAACAACCTCCCGAGAGCAGCACAGCAATAAAACATGCATCACAATAAGCGATTTCAGCACACGAAAAAACAATAATCCACAATTTGCACCAACAAAGAGAAACCTAAACTGGATTGAGGGGCACCGTTGTAGGAACCGGCTCCAGCTCCAAGCCACGATAGTCCGCCCATCGCTTCCAAATTTAAAATGTTTATGCGGGCACCCTCTTGCAGTAAAAATGGGAAGCTCCAAGCCCATGCAAAAGTCTAGGCCATTCTTCCATGCGGACACTGGAGTGGCCACCGGTGCCTTCCGGGCCCTAGCGATATCTCTCTTTGCCAGAACAAACCCAAGCAACATGAGATGGTGTTTGTATATGTTGCCCCCAATCCCATCCATAACATGTAGGAGCACCAGCTTCGGCGAGTGGGGAAGGTCCCAACCCAATACCTCAGAGAGGCAGGCCATCACTCCCCTCCAGAATCGTGTCAAGGAAGAACAGTGCCAAATTGTATGCATCAGGGTACCCTCCTCCCGTTCGCACCTGAGACACACCGGGGAGGCTACCAGTCCCGCCGCCCACAATCGCGACCTTGTGAAATATACCCAATGTAGATATTTAAACTGGACCAGGCGCAGTCGTATCGCTATAGCCGCCCCCCGCGGGGAAGCTAAGGCCTCCGTCCAGTCTTCCTCATCGAGTGGGCCGACGTCTCCCACCCAGGCCCCTCTAAGCTTCTGCAGTGTGGGAGAGCAGTGAGTAACCAGGGATTGGTAAATCTTAGAGATCTTGTGATCCTGAAGATCCCCCACAAACACCTTCACTTCTATCGGGCTAAACTCCGCCAGTGACTCCAAACCCTCCAGGCTAGGGGAAAGGGCATGCCGAAACTGGAGATATTTATAGAATTGGGTTTTCGGCATGTGGAAGTCCTTCTGTAGATCCTGAAAGGACTTAAGGCCCGGCCCCCGCATCACATCCCCCAGGGTAGAGATACCAATGCTATCCCATCCACGAAACCCCGACAGAGTGGCTAATTGTGGCAGACGCCCGTTGTTCCACAGAGGGGTCTCCCGCGTTAGTTTATTCCACCACCCCATCCTCCCTAGGGCCTGCCGCCAAATTTGGAAAACGATCTTCGTCGCCGACGGCAACGAATTGCGTAACGGTGCAGAGTACAGTATTGTGTGCAGGGAGAGATCCCCCATACTGCGCTGCTCAACTGCATAGGCCGGGCCGTCCCTATCCCCATACCACCACTCGTTCAGGACGAGGCGGTGCGAGGCCATATAGTATGAAAGAATATCGGAAGTCGCCAGCCCCCCACAGTACGTAGAGAGGAAACATGTCCGTAGGGCAACTCGCACCGCTCCTCCCGCCCATAGAAACTGACCCAGAGCGGCATTAAGCTGTCGGAACCATCTGGAGGAAATCGGATAGGGGTGATTCTGCAATTGATATAATAGACAGGGGAGCGAGACCCTCTTGAATATAGCCGATCTACCATAGATTGACAGCGGCATATGGGACCAGGTCTTAAGATACTCACGCACGCGTTCCCAAACTGGAACCAGGTTCCTTTCCCAAGACACGGTGGGCGAGTCCGACAGGAACGCTCCCAAATAATTCAAGCCCCCTGTGACCACTCGAACCGACGAGGTCCAGGAGCCAAGACCCGACACGTCCCCAAGAACCCAGAAGGTGGACTTGCGGGGGTTCATGTAGAGACCCGACGACTCCCCGAAGATCTGCATGATGCGGAGTAATCTCGGCCCTGTCTTATCCACATCGGTAAGGAAAAACAAAACGTCGTCGGCATATAATGCGATCCGATCCGATAGTCTGTGCGCCCATTCAAATCCAGACACCTGCGCATCGATACGCACCCAATC
This sequence comes from Calotriton arnoldi, assembly GCA_963921515.1. Classification (NCBI taxonomy): domain Eukaryota; kingdom Metazoa; phylum Chordata; class Amphibia; order Caudata; family Salamandridae; genus Calotriton; species Calotriton arnoldi. Next base: position 1,112,749 of record CAWUFW010005712.1, read on the forward strand.
GGCCAGGGGTTCCATAGCCATATTCAGTGTACTTTTGACAAGTAAAATAGTCACCTATACAGGAGGCAGGATGATCCACCAGAAAGTCAAGAGCACGAGGTGGGAGAGAATTAGTCTTCTGGACGAAGTCAAGGCCCACTTATGTATTTTGTAATATGTGTTTTTTAAGAAATTGGTAACAACAGATCACCATGAAGCTGTGCTTTTAAGTCAGACCTACAGAGGTTGGACTGGTACAAACGGAGGAGTTAATCCACCTCTTCAGTCAACAACAACTGCCCAAGAGACCAACTGTACTGGCCAGTGAACACATCTACAATGCTGCAAAATCAAACAGAGACAAGCTACCAAAAGAAGTTGTTTAGCAGCCAAAAACCTGATTAACGACTGCATCACAAAATTAGTCTACACCGCTGCGGCATGCAGTAGACAGCAGCATACACAGGGAAAGAAACTCACTGACAGATACCCCTTGAGTAACCCTGGGCGTAGTTCGCGTAGTAGCGCTACGCGTAGCTACGCGAAGTGCACTTCACACTACGCGAGCTACGCGTAGCACTACGCGAACTGCGTAGTGCGGTAGGAAATGCTGTTCGCAATGATTGCACAGTGCCGGATGCTTGTCCGCACTGTGCAATCATTGCAAATGGCATCTTGCACAGTGCAAGCGGTACGTTTCTGCCGCTCGAGTAGATTTGTACTCGAGCGGCAGTTTTCTCAACGCGGACTAGTAGTTTCTCATCGCGAGCGGTCGCGAGCATACGCGACCACTCGCAATGAGAAACCTGACCTCCCGCGTTGAGAATCTCGCCGGGAGGTTTATTTTCCACGCTCGCGATCGGCAACTTGATGTTGCTGATCGCGAACGAGGAAAAAGTCTCGCCGGGATGTCATTTTGCTCGCTCGCGGTCGCCAACTTGACGTTGAGGACCGCGAGCAAGCAAAATGCCCGCTACGCGTTTTTGCACTGTTACGTGCAATTCGCGTAGCGCGTAGTTGCGCAAACTACGCGGGCGTAGCGTAGTTTTCCGCCCAGGCCTACCCTTGAGCCACATTAAAGAAATCCAAAATAATTGTTTTGAGAAAAAACCACAAAACAAACGGAATGGCCAAGGAAATGTGAGAAAGCTGAATGAAATTACATTGAGGAGATCTTCACTGTCAGAAAAAAGTTCTTCCAAAGGTGTCTTTTCCTTGTGCATGAACCAAACTTGTCCAGGAACAAAAAATGTATCTAGCAGATGATGGACATGTATGTGCAATTTGGCAAAAAAAGAAATCTACCAAATGACGGATGCTCTGATTTATGTAAAAAACATAAGCACATCAAGGCTGATAAAAGAGATCATGAGGGCTTCCGGTATAAGGAGCGCCATCAAATTGATCTTTCTTCTGGGGGATCACTTTCCTGATGCCACCAGGTGAGTCATGGCCTTTCTGGTCACTAGCCAGGAAAAAAAGGCAAAAAATGTAGCTAACGACCTGAGTGATGAAATTACAAGCAACTAAAAGAGAGCAGAAGAAGCAAACTATGTTTAACCACTGAATCGATTTAGAATACATATGAGAAGACCCTGAAAACACACAAGGCGCCCAATGTTAAAAAAGTGAAGGCTATCGTTCCCAAAGACATCTTCACAGTGACAAAAGGTGGCCAGGAAGAGGTCTTCACTGGATCAAGGGGCTAATTTGCCACAAGTCCCTGAGAACAGAACGCCAGAGAATGAGACCCGCAATCGGCTGTTGACATCCAGCTCTCACACCCCCTACTAACATCTCTCCCTTTTCTTGACCTTGTCCCAGACCCTCCTCTTCCTCTCTTGAAAAAGGTCACTCAGGTAACCCGCACAGTGTTCACACTGTCTGTTAACCCTATTCAAATTATCCCCACAAGGGAGCTTTTTAACCAATGTTCTACTTTTTAAAAAACTTTTTCATCATACATATCCAAAACCCTGAGATACAAAATGCTACACAAAAGCACAATTTGAATTTTAGTGCTTACCGGTGTAAGGTACAGCCACCTCCTTACAAGTGCAGATCTAAATTCTGATCCCTGTGCAAAAACGTGTATGCACAAGGGTCAGAATCAGGAGTTGTGTGATAATTATCACACCCTCACACTTTTCCTTTGATAGATTCCAGCAGGTCAAACCTGCTGTAATTTACTAATGGTACAGATTCTTAAAAAGGCAAAAAAAAAACAGAATTCCATGTGTTAAATACTGATTCTGCATGCTCGGCCTCAATTGCAAGCTACAAACTCAGAACAAGAGATAATTCTATTCTATTCTTCAGAGTTTATAAAGCGCATAGCTACCCAAAAACGGGCTTCCCAGCGCTATTGAACTGATTAGAGTGAGTGAATAAGAAAGCTAAAAACTTTTAAAACTTAGGGAATTACCTCAAGTAGTAAATTCTGGGGTAATGGTATTTAGCACACGTGGGATATACCTCGCCCTATTCTGCCTAACTTGTAATGAGGGTCTAGGTATTGATCTTCTAAGGTCACTTAGAGGAAACAGGACAAAGAGTGCCGAGTTTTAAGATGGTAAATCATTATCATGACTCAAATTCCTCAAGTTCAAGAAAACATATACAATGATGTGCCCTTTGCAAGCAAAACTCATAAAATATGGATTTCCCTTCCAATCCATACAGGCCTGGCCACCTCTATAAAAGAGTTCAAGACAGCCCTAAAAATGTACGTTTTACTTTCTACCTACCTCAGAGTCTTTGGACTGATCCCGCATCACAAATGACGAAACTGATGTGCATTATCTGGTAGATACATAACATCTGCCTATTACGAACCCTGCGATGATTCGCTCTTCCTCCTTCTTGACACTAAACAATGTTCACCATTTGTAAAATGCTCTGGAACCCTGAAGATCTGCCTCATGGTTGGTCATGAGAGCCCCACAAAGCAGTATGGATCTAGGGCCGTGTGAATTGTAAGCCTGGCCTGAGTAACCACCATCCTATTTCCAGGAGCTGGTGGGACAGCTCTGATGTCTCTTAGGACTGCCTTCCTTTCTCGTGCTCCATGAAGTTCTGCCATGGGACTTCTAGCATGCGAAGAGGGAGATATGAGGAGTCATCAGAACCAGTAAAGTGTGACTGGCTCGTTGCGAGCTTGAAGCTCTGTGTAGTAACGGAAACGCTGCAGCAGCCGCACAGGGCAACATTTTTGATGCTTGTTTAATTCTTTTTTTTTAGTTTTGCCAGCTTCACAAATTGGAAAGTTGAGGAACATTTAAAACAATATTTGTGAAACACTACTAGACAAAATTGGAAATAATACATATTTTGACTTGCAAAACTCTTTTCCGGTCATTAAATAACTCGAGTCATTGTCCTTCACTGTATGCAACGTTTTCAGTAAGAGTGAAGGGTACAGTGGGTGCAGAATGCAATACATCGCATAGCTAAAAGGTAAAAACATAAAATAGGTGGCTTTGGAAAAAAAAACAAATAAATGTGCTACACAAAATTGCTTCCTAATTCAGAATGATTACCATTATTCCCTTGAATCACTTCTTGCATTTTTCAGGAATACTATAGTGCTGTGGTGTAATTTTTATTTTTAAAACACCTTAAATTATGTGTATGTTTATATTTGTAGTACATTTGTTTACTTTCGATTGAAGGCAAAACTATTTCCTGGTTGTTTATGTCATTTCACTGTATTGGACCCTTAGCTACTTTCTAATGGACCTTAAATTTGCTGTCTTTTGATGGGGTTGTACAGTTGTAGTAGAAAAGTAATAACATCCGCTTCCGTTCCTGCTGACTTTACACCTAACCACAGCAGGGTTGTTAACAAAATTTGTAGGGCTCAGGTAAAAAAAAAATCTTATGCCGCCCCCCATCCTTGCTCTCTTTCAAAACACTTTCCAGCATTTATAGCAAAATGTTGCATTTTTAAAGTACACTATGACAGCCTCTGGTCAAGAAACATTTACACTGGGATGGGAATTCTCCTTGGGGAATTTTGGGAACACGAATGGTAAACTTGTCAGGGTTTGAGACTAAATACAAAGCACTCAAAAATAAGGAGATTTTATAACAGCTCCCTGTCTATTAAAGGATGGAAGTGTTGGAATTGATTCAGTCAGATGCTAGGAAACAGTATACTTGATGTTTTCCCTGGCACGTGATTGTTTCTGACTGAACCCTCACAGCTTTTCAGAGACACCACCCATAATGAAATCTAACCATTAATCTTCAGTGTACAAAGCAAATTCTGGGGACAGAATGCTATGCCTCTTGCTAACTGTTATTGCTAGACTTCACGAGGACAATTATGCCCAAATTCGTTGGGGTTTGCAGGGTAATGTTACAATTCCCTTTCCCATCGAGAAAGGTGTACGCCAAGGGTGCATGATGGCACCCACTCTATTTTCCCTGTTTATTAACGGGATTGAAAAATATTTGCAGCTTACTCCTACTGATGCCCCAGTCCTAGCAGGTATAAAAATTCCTATTTTAATGTTCGCGGATGACACGTTAATTATCTCAAAAACGCCGAGCGGTCTCCAGCGAGCTCTGCTACTTTTTGAGGAGTTCTGTTTTGTACGGGGCTTGGAAATTAACGTGTCAAAAACGAAATTTATGTCTTTTAACCCCCTTAGAGTATTCAAAGGAGGCATATTGTTAAATAACAGTCCCCTAGAACAAGTTAATGCCTTTACATATTTAGGGGTCATTGTGCAGAAGGAATTGAGGTGGAACCGACAGCTTGACATGGCCACGTTGAAGCACCAACAACTATCTGGAGTTCTACAAACAGAGATCAACACCTCTCTTACAAAACCAGTGAGTCCGGTGCTTCAAATATACAATATGAAAGTGGTCAGCTCTGCCCTATACGGCGCAGAGCTTTGGGTTATGAGAATTTGTCCAAATTAACTGTAGCAGAAAATAGGTTCCTACGTAAGATTACTAGCCTCCCGCAAAGTACCCCTGTGCGTCCACTGCTTTACGACCTAGGGAGAAAAGCACTGGCTGATATAGCGAGATTACGCCCTCTACTTTATTGGCGTAGAATCTGGTGTACACCAGAACTGGCAACATACGCTGCAGGCCTTAATGACCTAATTAGAACAGATCGCTTTAATAAAATTAAATGGTTGCGGGAGGTTAGAGCCTCCCTAATAAGTATAGGCATGCCAACATTGTGGGAAAATCCAACATGTACCCCGTTCCCCTCTAAAGAGACCCTAAAAGTAAAATACTGGGATTGGCTGACCCAGAACACATACAGGAACAGTGACTCGTCCTCACTTACTGGTGGTTTCCCAGAAGCAAAACCAATCCTAAGTCTGGAGCAGTATTGGGACATAATAACTAAGCCACATGACCGGAAGTTATACTTCCAATTTAGGGTGGGCTCACTACCAATAAGATCTTACACTGCAAAATGGGTTAATTTGGGCGACAAATCTTGACCTGCTTGTCAGGCCCATCTGGAGTCATTGGCCCACCTGTCGTTTGTCTGTCCTGCATATGCTGCCCCGCGTAGAGCATGGCTGACGCCTATTTGTAGATCATTGGGTACCAGAAGAAACAGTGACGCGCAAAGACTATTGCGTACGGATACATCAACTCCCATTGTTGTTGCACTAGCAAAGTTCTTGGGATGGACTTGGGCTATTAGGTCGCAGTCACTCCCGGTTAATTGAAGGCTTGTCCTTGTCACGGCTTTTTTGCACATGAGCACAGGGAGTAGACACCCATATATTAGGTACTGTAGCTCCGTTATGGTATCATTGGACATGTGTTTATTACCGTGGTTCAGTCTTTGTGTCCCTGTATTATTCAACTCCATGAATTGTAAATGATTTCCCAAGTTTTAGCATTTTCAGTCGTTTTAGACTGTATTAATTGTATTTTATTACTTAGAGGATAGATTTTAATCACTCCAAATATGGTTTTAATTGTGTATTCATACTGTGATTTATGAAATATTTATTTTATGTATTGTGCTTTTATGACACATTTGTCGAATAAAGCTTTTTTGGATTGGATTGGATTGGGTATGCCTCTTGGTGCCACTTACAGAGATCCATCCTCTGTGCAAAGATAAGAAGCCTGAAATAAGTTGTCGCTAAGGACAGAAATCTGCTTTTACCTCTGAGCTCTTCCAGATGCAGGAGAGGTCCACAGAGTGTGACAGGTCTAAGTGCAACCCTCGAGGGTCACAGCAGATACGGTTAACTGTTTCCACAGCAAGCAGAAAAGGTCTGGATTTCCTTAGAAAAGAAGCCTATGAAGCAGGGGCCACGGATATCAGACCCATCTGCACCACCCACTATCATGAACCAATTACTTACCAGTAATCTTCATTTACCTGATTAGGAGTCCACCTCATCCCAGTTCCGCCTCTCCGACAGCCCATTCATACTCTCACAATGCTCCAATTAAAATTAGATATAGAGCCTCAAACACCACGTTTCTATGTCTATTCCCTGAAGTCCCTCCAACACTCCTCCTGTCAAATTACCAAGCTAAAAAAAACAATGGAGGTGCAACAACGGGAGTGAGAGATGGAGGGAAATGGACTTGGATGAGGAGGACTCCTAATTAGGGTAATACACATGACTGGTAAGTAATTGGCTCATTACCACGCGGGCATTGCATCGCAATGCCTTTACATCGCGGGTATTACAACGCAAGTCGTTACAACGACTTGCGCTGGATGGCGCTCTAACCTAAGGAATAGTATGATTTACTATTCCAACACCTTCCCTACTGTACGTAGACTGGTGTTGGAATAGTAAATTATACTATTCCTAAGTCCTGCGCCCTCCAGCGCAAGTCGTTGTAACGACTTGCGTTGTAAAAACTGCGATGTAACGTACCGCGATCATTTTGATCGCGTTGTAACGTCACATATTCCTCTGGTTATAGCTACAGAGGAGCTGAGACGTATCCTAGATAACGGTGGGAAGGCGGTGATGATCCTGTTGGATCTATCGGCAGCCTTTCCACACCATGAACCATGCGGTCATGCTGGAATGCTTGGTAGAAATTGAAATTTGAGGTTCAGCTCTTGAGCTGTTTTGCTCTTTTCTCTCTGATTGAGAACAATCAGTTGCCCTGGGGGACTTTACCGGGAAGACTTCAACTGCGCTCTATCAGACCTCAACCAGTCTCTAGGACAAACAGACTCCCATTTGGAGCAGGTGGAATCAACAGTGGAGGACCAGGTTCAGGACAATATAGATCGCACCGTCCGCATTGAAAAATTAGAACGTGACCAGGGAGCATTCCTGGATCAGCTCGACGATCTTGAAAATCACTCCCGACTGAACAATATATGGATCAGGGGTATTGCATCCATGATTTCCACCACGGAACTCAAAGTCCATGTCCAGGCTCTTTTCGCTCACTTCCTTCAATCAGCTGATGACCAGCCAGTCCTCCTCGACCACACGCACAGGGTATACTCAGCGGTTCAACAACAAAGGAATGTCCCCCCTGACACCCTCACTAGGGTACACTACTTCCATGTCAAGGAGAAGATCATGCAAGCTGCCAGGCAACAAGAACTGATAAAGTTCAGAGGAGATACCATCTCCCTTTTCCAAGATGCCTCCGCCCAAATGCTAGCCCGGAGGAGGGAATTCAAAGTGATCACTTAACACCTACAGAAGCATAAAATCCAGTATTGCTGAGGCTTCCCCTTCTGTCTGCACTTCACTTTCAAGGAGAAAGAATCACAGTCTGCATGATTTAGGAGGCCCGGGAGACACTGGGCAAGTCGCCTCCCTCAGATGAGGAACACCTCTGGGGGTCCGGAGGCCTCGCGCCCGTGGACCGGGGGACTGTGTTTCCAGTCCACAGGCTCAACCTGCAAGACATAGTCAGGGCAGACGTGAATACGAGTCAAGGTCAGCTGTTTGGTGTATTGTGTCGTGTTTACTGATGTTTTACCTGCAATACTGTTTTTATTGGGGACCTGAACGGGGCTTTTACCTGCAAACTGCTTTTAACTTTATTTCAATTGGGGACTTGAACGGGGCTTTTTCTTACTTGCTTTTGGTACTCCAGCATTCTCAGGCTTCTTCCAACCCCGCCCCGTACCGCCGCGGCTGACGTGCCGTTTGAGCGGTGGGCGTGGCAGTTGTTCCCTGCCTCGCGCTACCGGCATTTCCGGGTTCTGCCTTCATAAACCCATGCTGTGGCGGGCGCGCAGCGGGCGCGCCGCTGGCGCGCCGCTGGCGCACCAAGGGCAAGCCCGTCTGCGCCCGTCCGCGCCAGGATGCCGCCAGACGCCAGACATGCTGCCGGTTCTGTAAAAGATATAGTACGGTATTCGGTGGACGACCTCCTTAAGATCAGGAAGGGAATCAGCCCGTGCAACTGCCGGCCCCGTAGCTATTATGAGGGCCCTTTCTGCTGCATATCTTGTGGCTATAATTCCTGGCCATCGGCTGTATCCTCTCTGTTCCAGACTGACCATAAGTCCACTATCAAACTTCTGAGCCTAAATTGTCGTTCATTAGTCAAACATCATTTAGATGTCTATGACTTGCTTCAGGCAGATCTTCCGGATGTCCTTTTTTTGACTGAGACATGGTTAACTGAGGACACAGTGGTAGAACCTGGCCTGGCTCTCCCCCAGGGATATAGCATTCTGACACTAAACCGAGGTTCCAGGGGGGGCGGCTTAGCAGTAATATTTAAGTCCGATCTCATATGTTCTTTGGTAAAGGAGCCTGTGGAGGGGTGTGAATGCGGACTTTTTCGGATCTCGCTTCACGCCAACTATACTATGAGCGGGCTTTTAATTTACCGCCCTCCTGGTCCTTCTAGGGAGTTTAGAGACGCTCTCATCGAAGTTCTAAGTCCCCTAGCGATGAAAGCTGCCAACTTCAGTGTCATTGGTGATCTTAACTTACACTTGGACAATTCCAAAGACATAGAAATTACCAACTTCCTCGCTGATTTGGAGGCGTGCCAGTTGACCCAACGGGTCCAGGGATCCACGCATTCTGCAGGCCATTTATTAGACCCTGTCTTTTCCAACCTGTCCTTCCTTACGGTCCATACATCATCACCGGTATGCTGGTCTGATCACTTTCTAGTGTCTATGATACTGGCAGGTGTCGAGCCAGTTAAGAGGGCTTCCGAAAAGCTCTGCTTTAGGCGACCATGGCATAAACTCGATGTCACCTATTTTCACGAGCTTCTTTCCACCACCATGCCTAACATGCCATCGGACCCTGTGCTGGCTGATTGTGCTTTTTCGGCCTGGATCTCCCATGCTCTGGACTCCCTGGTTCCTGCCAGGTGGTCCAAGTGTTGTGGCACTAAATCTAGCGCATGGTATAACGGCAGGTTGGCATCCCTACGTAAAGGCTGTAAAAAGTTGGAACGTGCCTGGAGAAGAGACTATGATCCAATGTTAAAGGGTCACTACCAGTTAGCAATTAAGAAATATCACAGGGCAATTCACTCTGAGCGGGCAGCATATTACTCTAACGTGATTAGAAACAGTAGTAACCCTTCTAAAAGCATCTACTCCATAGTAAAAGATCTCAAAACCGCTGCAGATATACCTACACCTTCTGGAGTATCGGATGCCCAGTGCGAGACCCTTGCTTCCTTTTTTGTGAAGAAGGTAGAAACAATATATAGATCCTTCCCTCAACAAGAGGTTCTTAAGGGGCCTGTGCCCGGACCCTCTTGCAGTCATCTGCTGGTTGCTTTCCCCCCTATCCCTCAAGAGGAGCTGGTTCTGCTCTGCCATAAGATTAAATCTGGCTCTCCTGCCGACCCTCTTAAGCCAGATCAATTCCTGAAATCGCTATCTGTGTTTTTACCACCTCTGAGCCATCTGATCAATCAGTCACTGCTTACATCGACGGTCCCTAGTGCTTGGAAGCAAGCCAGGGTGGCTCCCCTGCTGAAAAAGCCCCAGCTCGACACTACTAAACCAGAGAACTTCCGACCCATCTCTCTCCTACCCTGGGTTTCCAAGATTTTGGAATCCTATATCAATTCCATACTCACAGGTTATCTGGAGGAGAACAACTTACTGGACCCCTCCTAGAATGGCTTTCGGCCGGGTCACAGTACGGAATCAGCCCTCTTGGCTGTGACCGAGCATCTGAGGAGGGCCTTAGACGAGGGTCGTACATCGGCATTGATTTTGTTAGATCTCAGTGCCGCATTCGACACCGTCTCCCACCAGATCCTGTTGCAGAGGTTGGAGGTGGTGGGGATCGTGGGCTCTGCTCTTGAGTGGTTTGTTTCCTTTTTAGCTGACAGGACCTTTCAGGTTGCATTTCCCCCTTTTGCTTCCAAGACACACACCCTCAAACACGGGGTACCGCAGGGCTCAGCTTTGAGCCCAACGCTGTTTAACGTATATGTGCAACCTTTGGCAGCAGTGGCAAAAAGTAGAGGGCTCACAGCAGTGTCTTACGCGGACGACACGCAGTTGGTAGTTGCTCTCTCTGAGGACTCAGGACAGGGCTCATGCAAGTTTCAGAGGGATCTAGAGTTTATATATGAGTGGATGACTGCCAACTGTCTTCAGTTAAATGCCAACAAGTCCGAGGTCCTGCTGGTCGGGAGAAACACTGAGTTGTGGAGTGAGCATTGGTGGCCTGCCAAGCTGGGTGATGCACCTGCTCCCAAACAGGTGGTAAAAAATCTGGGTGTGTGGGTAGATGCCACCCTTAGCTTTCAGACTCAAACAAAGTAGCAGGAACCTGTTTTGGCATCTTACGGGGGCTCAAACCAGTGCTGAGGTTTTTTGACCCGGCCATGAGGCAGGTAATTGTCCAAGCATCAATTCTGTCAAGACTGGACTACGCCAACTCACTCTACTTGGGAGTTAATAAAGTGGAGATCACAAGACTGCAAAGGGTTCAGAACGCTGCTGCCAGAGCCTTGTTAGGTCTGCCCAGGACATGCCCTACCTCCAATGCTATCCGTCGGCTACATTGGTTGCCTGTAGCAAAGCGCATCGAGTTCAAGACTCTGTGCATGTCTTTTAAAATTTTGAATTCTTCCTCCCCAGACATTTTGGCCAATCTGCTTACACCTTACATCCCCTCCCGCCAACTTCGGTCTGTGGGCCAGCATCTGGTGGTGGTCCCACGGGTGAGGAGGGTGCGTGCTGGTGGACGTTCTTTTGGTGTATTGGCGGCCAGACTTTGGAATGCGCTCCCCACCGTCATTCGTAGCATGGAAAACTATATGGCATTCCGCAGGGCCATCAAAACGCATCTTTTTCCATCATAGACTGTTGTGTGTTGTTTTTTGATCTGCCGTTTTTTGTTCAGCGCTGGGTCGCCCCTTTGCTGGGGCAGCTGTGCGCTATATAAAACCGCATAACATAACATAACACATCTGCAGAGAATACGTTACCATGATCCCGTACAGGGGGGCTTTTGGCCATGACTGGGTTGCCCATGAGACTGTTTGGTGGCATACCCTCTGCTCTCCGCTGACAGTTGATTGGCTAAGAGGGGAGGGGAGTTCTTCTGTTTACTACGGCAGCTTGTCTCTCTTCCTCTAAAAACTCTTCTATCTCATCTTATATCCATTTGCTAGTCCTGTACCGGGTCTCGGCCGAGGCCTGGCAATTCACAATTGTTGTTAATTTACCAGTCATGTATTGTTTTCAATTGTTGTTCTGCTCCTTTGTATCTTTGTTGACACACACATTAGGCGCTATAGATGGTGCGTTAATTGCAGTGTATTTTCCTGTCCATGTCCTGCATGCAGATGGCGACTCCCCACATGACCTGTCAAGGTCACCGTACACATAGTATTGCTTACTGTACAGGGGCTAAACTCCCCTATCAAGCGGTGGGCCTTGTTGCAATGGCTCAGACAGAAGGAAGTGGATGTGGCGTTACTCCAAGAGACCCATCTCCTTCAGACAGACACCAAATGCCTCCGTTCATAATGGTACCCTACACGATTTCACTCTTCATATGCCCGCATATCCAGGGGTGTGGCAATCCTCCTCTGTAGAGATCTATCTTTTAAACTAGATGGCACATACAAGGATCAGGAGGGATGGCACGTGGTACTCCAAGGTGCTCTAGGTGCTACTTATACAACTGTTCTCTCTGTCTATACGGCCCAATATAAGGATGAAGGTGTTTTACATTGATCTATTTCTGAGACTCTCCCACTTTGATGCTTGCGATATTATCCTGGGAGGCGACCTTAACACTCCATTGGACCCGCTATTGGATCGCTCCCACCCTAGAAGGGCTGATCCACGTCCCCCGTCCCCGCCTTGGTGCAGGGGTTATTACATTTCTAGTTGGTGGACATTTGGTGCTGTCATCACCACTGAGACCAGGACTACACCTTTTATTCCAATGTCCACAAAACGTAATCATGCTTAGACTAGCTTCCTGTCTCACAATCCTAGTTGCCTAGGATATCAAATTTCAGAAATGATGTCAAAGTCCTATCTGATCATGCCCCGGTGTGGCTGATGGTGGGGCCTGCAGTGACCATTTCCGTTACCATGGGTGGTGAATGAGGTGGCCCTTCGGGACCCGACCTTGTTAGACCGCATTAAAGATCCAATAGAAAACTACTTTACCAAGAATGATACTGGTGAGGTGTCCCTTGCAACCCTTTGGGATGCAGCCAAGGTAGTTTTCCGTGGGCAGCTTATCTCTCACACTGCAACTTTTGAGCGTTCGGCTAAACTCCTCAAGCAGGAACTCAAGGCCCAGAATTCACAGTCTGAGATGCAACACAAGAAGGGTGGTTCCCACATGTTTCTAAGGGAGCTCCACAGACTCCAGAGAGAGCTTGAACAGGTCCTGGTGAAGAAAGCAGCTAAGAGGTTACTATATATCACCCAAACTTACTATGAGTGAGGCGACAAGGCTGACCCATAAGCTGCGCATACTTAAGACCGGCAATCATATCAGGGAGATTATAGACGAGGAGGGCCAGCTGCACCAGGAGACAACAGAGATTCTTGCCATTTCTCAGCACTCTTACTCTTCCTTGTTTCGAGCCCAAACTTTAGACGAGCAGCTCCAGCACACATATTTGAGCAACTTCATGCCCCCAGACCGAACCACCGAATTGCGCTTGCTCGCAGAGGATATCACACTGGAGGAGGTCCGGTCTGCTATAAACAACCTTCCCTCTCGGAAGGCTATGGGACCCAATGGGTTCCTGGCCACCCTTTAGAAGGCCTATGCATCTTTACTAGGGGAACCCCTCGCGAAGATCTTCAACTCCTTTCTAGTGTCTGGGGTGGTGACAGACACGATGCTAGGATCCCACCTTACTCTTATTTTGAAGCCGTACAAGCCCGCTCACTCTGTTCATCTTATCAGCCAATCGCGTTGCTGAACTGCATACGTCAAAATCTTCACATCAATTCTTGTGTCCTAGCTCCAGCCTATTTGGCCCACCCCGATCACTCCTCAGCAATCTGGCTTTATCCGCCACAGGCAAGTAAATGACAACACTAGGCTGGCGGTGTCATTCCTGGAAACGGCACAACGTCGCTGCCAACCAATGGGCCTATTTTTCCTGGGTGGCAAGAAGGGCATAACTGTCGAGGTTCTTGGACAAGGCTGACCTCGGCCCCAAAATGAAAGCCTTTATCAAACGCCAACTACAAAAAAAAGTCCACCAAACTAAAAATTAATGGTGCATTCTTGCCTGACATTCCTCTGATGAGGGGAATGAGACAGAGCTGTCCCTTGTCCACCCTCGTCTATGCCTTGGCCATGGAGCCATTGGTGGCTAGGATTCAGAACAATCCAGCCATCCACGGTGGTAGAGGGTAGGGTGCACCAACTAGCCTTTTTGTCCGCCGACAATCTCTGCCACCACAATCCCAGCATTACTGGAGGAGTTGGCCTACTTTGCCTGAGTGTCGGACTTTAAAAACAATTACTCCAAGCTCCAAGGCCTAGGGGTGGCAGACCCTCGGGGTGCCCTTCGCAATTCCAGTTAAAAGAGGGGGATTTACATGGTGGAGTCTTCTATCCTATAACTGGGGATTCACCTTGGGATTCACCTCCCAGCTCGAATGAGCGTCCTTTATGACTGTAATATGCTTCCATTACTGACTACCTTGTTCAAAGACCTTTACCACTGGGGCAAGTTAAAAACATCTTGGCTTGACCGCTTAAATAGCCTCAAAATGAACATCATGCCTTGATTCCTGTACATCTTACATACCCTCTCTCTTCTAATCCCTAAACCAACCCTATCCCTGATCCGTAGCAAAATGCTTCATTTTATGTGGGATGGTAAGTCCCCGAGAGTGACCAAGTCTTCTTTGCCCCACCCCAGGACCGAGGGGGGTCTGGGTTTCCTGGACATTGCAACGTGTGTTCTGGTGGCTCAGATATGCCCTTCCCTCGACTGGAACCACTATCCATAGGGCAAACCTTGGGTTCAAGTGGAACAAGCTTTCTCGACAGTCGTCCTTGGTGAGCTTTTGTGGCTCCCTGCCTCGGCCTCGACTGACTGCCCTCCTTTCCTGCCACTGACGGCCAAACTGTTGACACACTGGCACATCGTAAGACGTAAGCATGCATTCCCCACTTACCCATTTCACTTGCTATAAAGAAAATGCTTACAAAATATTGGCACGCTGGTACCTCACGCCTGTACGCCTTTACAAGCTGTTTGAGGGTTCCGAGCTTTGCTGTAAGGGCTGCGGGGATAGGGGCACCTTCTTACATACATGGTGGTCATGCCCAAGAATTCAAACATTTTGGAATTAAATCCTCCTCAAAATATGCTCCATCACTAATGTTTCCTTGCCATCAGATCCACTCCTAGTTCTCTTGGGGGACCTGGGAGAACTTCAGCTGTACCCCACAACGACTCCTATGGGTAAGTTATTCTCCCACCTCCTACTGGCAGCCAGCCGGAGTGTGGCCCAAATGTGGAAACAACCTCAGGTACCTTCGCTTATTATGTGGTGGGGAAGTTATGATCAATTTATGCAATGGAAAAACTCACAGCTATTGTCTGCGATTGGGTTGTAAAGTTTGACACTACCTGGTGCCCCTTAACTACATAAATGGAAAGATGCTAAGACTCCGGAGGGTTACTTATGATAATGTCTAAGACTCTATGAGCCCAGGGGTGTGCGAGCTGCCTTCCTTGGTGGCAGGGAGCCAGTCAGCTCCATGATAATTGGACAATGGGTTAACGTGTCGTTATGTGGGATGCATCTTGTTTTGCAACACTGGAGGGGAGGTATTAGAAATGGGGGTCTCTAGTTGGCAGAGGTAGGTACCTTTGTCCAAATAGGGACCCTTGCTTCTAGTCAGGGTAAGGGGGATACACTTCTAAAATAACCCCTGCTCACCCCCTTGGTAGCTTGGCACAAACAGACAGGCTTATCTCAGAGGCAGTGTTGTAGGAGAGTAGAATCTGCTTCTTATGGTTACCCCCACTATTTGCTGATGTCTCCCTGTTTTTGACTAGTCTGACTGGGATCCTGCTAATCAGGACCCCAGTCTATCTGCTTTCTCCCTAAAT
This sequence comes from Calotriton arnoldi, assembly GCA_963921515.1. NCBI lineage: Eukaryota > Metazoa > Chordata > Amphibia > Caudata > Salamandridae > Calotriton > Calotriton arnoldi. The sequence continues at coordinate 1,128,259 of CAWUFW010005712.1, forward strand.
TGGTTATGTATGTACTTTAGGTACACTCCAGATTGGATACTGGGGTACCCTTATAAGTCCCTAGTTATGGTACACCATGTACCCAGGGCATAGGTACCCCAGAGGCCTCCCATGGGCTGAAGCATGTAGTATGCCACCCCTGAGAGGCCATTCAAAATGACACCACAGGTCTGCTACAGCAGCCTGTGTAAGCTGGTGCTTGCACCACTTACTTAGATATAGGTTCACTATATCTATCTAAATCACTACACCTAAAAACCTATCAGTCACCCCTATGGTAGGCCTTATCAATCCTGGCTGATGAGGGCTGAAAGCCCGAAACCGGTCCTAGGATGCTTGTTTCCAGTCCAGGGAGGACCTGGCTTGGCAGTTCGGGCTGGACTGTTCCCATTGGGCGCAGGGTCAAGACTGATTTGCATATGGCTGGGTCCAAACTGGAATGGCATGGTGAGCAAAAAAACGATGGATTTAGGCCCAGATCTCTGTACTGGGGTGAATTTACGACATTGTTCTGCATTCTGTACATCAATTGTTGTTTTTGCATTTGTCACCCCGAGTGGGACGGGTATGCCTAGACGTGGGTCTCGTGCTCTCCATGCCACTGGAGTCAAGCTATCCTGGCTGAAAGCCCGAAACCGGTCCTAGGATGCTTGTTTCCAGTCCAGGGAGGACCTGGCTTGGCAGTTCGGGCTGGACTGTTCCCATTGGGCGCAGGGTCAAGACTTATTTGCATATGGCTGGGTCCAAACTGGAATGGCATGGTGAGCAAAAAAACGATGGATTTAGTCCCAGATCTCTGTACTGGGGTGAATGTACGACATTGTTCTGCATTCTGTCCATCAATTGTTGTTTTTGCATTTGTCACCCCGAGTGGGACGGGTATGCCCAGACGTGGGTCCCGTGCTCTCCATGCCACTGGAGTCAAGCTATCCTGGCCGATGAGGGCTAAAAGCCCGAAACCGGTCCTAGGATGCTTGTTTCCAGTCCAGGGAGGACCTGGCTTGGCAGTTCGGGCTGGACTGTTCCCATTGGGCGCAGGGTCAAGACTGATTTGCATATGGCTGGGTCCAAACTGGAATGGCATGGTGAGCAAAAAAACGATGGATTTAGGCCCAGATCTCTGTACTGGGGTGAATGTACGACATTGTTCTGCATTCTGTCCATCAATTGTTGTTTTTGCATTTATCAATCCTGAAGGCAGGGTGCTGGATTTTACGTGAGAGGGTGGCCCTGCATGAGCAGAGCCCCTCTACAGCATCCGGAGACCATTCCCCGGGGTTGTCAGTGATGCAGCCAGACATATAGGTTAAGCATTATAACCTCGCGGTAAATGCTAACTTTAAAACGGCTGCTTAGAAATATGTTGTGTTTGGTGTCAAACACCTTGGAATCATACCTCCACACCAGTAACTGGTGTGGGAGGTATGATTCCTCCCTTCTAGAACCACTACTGTGGGTCACAGGTCTACCCGGTACCAGCTTTCACGACCTGGGCAGCACAAAATGGATGCTGCCAGCCACAGACACGATTCTGCTCTCCTGCTGCTGAGCCAAGCTCGAGCAGAGGAAGGCATGACAATAGGCATCCTGTCACAGGGAGGTGTGACCACCTCCCAGACAGGATTTAGTGTATTGGGGCTGGGTGGGTGCACTCTGAGAGTGCCAGAAAGTCTGCACTGGGGGCACATTTGGTGTCCCTGTGCATAGTCCAGCCAGAACCAGTTCTGGGAGCCGTTGGCTCCTGCTCTGGCACAAAACTGGACAAAGGACATGGGTGTAGCCACCCCTCTGTCCTGCCCCTCCCCTAGGAGGGTCCCCAGATTCTGTCCAACCCCTTCCCATGGGTATAAAGTGGGATACCTGATTCCAGGACTTTAGATTATACCTGGACAAGACTCTGCAAAGAAACCAAGTACTTCGACGGTCTACACTTCGCTGGACGACAGAAGAATCTCCCTTGGAGTAAAGGAGTTACTCCCCTGCAGCAGCAGGCACCTAAGCGCATCTGACCAGCTTGCATCTCCAGAGCTCCTGCAGACTCTGAAGATTTCTGCAACACAGAAGGTAGGTTCCCAAAGTTCCCCGAGGTAGATCTGACCTCTCAGCGATTCTGAGACCAGTATCCCTCGTGGGGGCCGTGCAACCCGTACCCCTGTGCACCGCGTCTATTTGCAAGTGCATATGGTTGTTGGCAATCCCTGAGCTTGTGCATTGGACTACATGTAGTCCCGACTCCGAGCAACATTTGCACCGAAGATATCCGGCCTCCACTCCACGAGTGCTCTGTGGGCTGGTGCTTTGTAAATTTGCTTGAGGTCTCCTCGCGATCCCTGGTTCGTTGGCCTGTGGGTCCTGGCAGGAGTCATCTCATTTGTTCTTGGGCTTCCCTGGTTGCTCCAGACGTGCCCTGACTCCCCATTGCTTGGAGAGTCTCCTGGACCTTGTAACCTGTTTCCTCTGCCTGTAACCTGTTTCCTCTGCCTGCGTGGGTTGCATTTGCCAAGGCTTGTTGGTGCTCCAGCTGGACACTGACCCCTCAGCACTCGACATCCTTTGTGGGACAGCTCACCTCCAGACTTTGGTTGTCGTAGACGTCTCCTGGTCCCCGTGGCTGCAGAGTCAAGCATCCTTACTTCTCACCTGAAGCACCCGACATCGGTGGGCATTCGACTACTGAGCCCCTGGTCACCTGAAGTGACCCAGACTCTGTCCCCTCTGCTTTCAGGTTCCTTTTACCTCGAATCCAGGCTTGGATTCCACCGGACACTCTTCGCCTTCCTGGCAGCAGTACTTCTTCGCAGCCCTCCATTGACAACGATGAAGGTTTCGGACACCACTTGACCCCTATGCACCCGGCTCCTCTGGGATAGGTAACACGGGTACCTCGGTACTCACTGGTGTGTTGGCTCTAGAACCTCTTATGTTCCAAAGGGTTTGCTTGAAGTCCTCGTAGAAGTGTCCTTAAACTGTAACTTTCCAACCGCGACTTTCCCATAGAGTTGCACGGAGCACGCGGTCGTGCTTCCTCACTGCACCCGTCCTCCGTGGGCACCCTGTGTCACTGCCTTGGGTGGTTCCTTGGGGTCCCAGTGATTCTACGTGCTCTAGGCACTGTGTCTAGTCAAGTCGTGATTGTTATACCATTTTTTAGTATATGGTTCGGTCTCCCCCTGGAGCCCACTGTGTATTGTGCTACTTACAACTGTTCTATTGATTCTATATTGTGTGCTTTATGTTCTAATCTTGTGTAGAGATTAGTAGAGAGTGTTATATTAATAAATACATATTTTTATATCACTACTGTGTGGTTCTCCTTTCATTTAGTCCTTCAGGAGGTGATACTCTGGTAAAACAAGCTGCTTTACATTCCTTCAAGATTAAGCCTGAAGGCTGCTCTCCACAGCTACCACTAGGATAGCTTTCTAAAGGTTATCTTTGACCTCATACATCATAAGGGTTGTGTGGACTGGTACAAGGTGCCCACTTTAATTAGTGGACAGCATATACCAAGCCACCTTCTCACAAGTGTGTTAAGCATTTGTGAACACATACAGTAATACAGGGAAAACACTACAAATGGACACCACACCAGTTTAGAAAAATAGTAAATCTTTATCTAAAGCAACAAGACCAAATACGATAAAAAATCCAACATACAATACTCTTGAAAAATAGTACTTTTGCAAAATAACCTTTAAATTACAGGAAAATCAATAAAACACAGTTCTTCCGACTCGGTAGCTCCTCCTGGGGCTACCGCGATACTGAATATGACAGAGTCTAACAATTCCAGCCAACCGCGTCGATACGGGCCAGCTAAAGCGTCGACAGACTCGGACACAGTACCTTTCTTGTTGCGACAAACATGTTGGTGCGAGTCGGTCGGGGCACATGTCGCGGTCGCATTGTGAAGCGGAGCGTTGCGGCAGGTGGTGTCCTCGCGATGCGGTGCAGGCAGGGGCTCGTTGATGGAGTCGGTGAGACCAGGGCTTGCGTTGAAGGGTGAGACGGTGCTCGCTGCGGTGCTGGCAGGTCACGGTGCGGCGACGGAGTCAGTCGATGTTCGGGTCGGGCAGCGACGGAGTCGGTGACGTCCTTGCAGCGTGTAGCGAAGCGTTGCGGAGTGCGGTACCCACAGGACGCGGTGCAAGCAGCGGCTCATTGACGGAGTCGGTGAGACCAGGGTTGCGTTGCAAAGCGAGGCGTTGCTCTCGGCGGTGCTTTCAGGACATGGAATCCTACGACGGACTCGATGACAGAGTCGGTTAGCCTTTTCTTCTGCGGAGACGATCAGAGACGGTGCCCACAGACACGGTGGGGTCTTAGCTGTTCCTGAGACCTCGAGACCAGGGGGCAAGCTCAGTTCAAGCCCTTGGAGATCTTTTCTTCAAGCAGGGGACAAAGCAAGCAGCAAAGTCCATTTCTTCTTTCCTTGGCAGCAAGTAGCCACTGCAGGCCAACCCCAGACAGCAAACAGCACAGGGGCAATATTCCTCCTCAGCTTCTCCGGCTCTTCTCCTTGGCAAAGGTTCCTCTTGATTTCCCAGAAGTGATCTAAAGTTCTGGGGTCTGGGCCCCAATATTTATATCTCAAAATCCTTTGTTCTCTGGTGGCAGAGAAGCCCTGTGCTCAGTCAAAACCGGTTCTGTCCTCTCTGGTGCAGCTTCCTTGCAGGAGGTTGAGACAGCATTGTCCTTGGCAGACCAGGCCCATTCAGGTGAAAGGAAATCTCCTCCCCCTACTCTAAATACAGCCCAGGTCTATTCAGCCCAGCCCTGACTCATCAGGCTCTCTGGAGCCACTGCCCCTCTCCAGCCCCTGTCATCCAAAAGCCAGACATGCAATACACAAACCTAGCAGAGGCACACTGGATGGTTAAGCAAGAAAATACCTACTTTCTAAAAGTGGTATTTTCAAACACAGAATGTAAAAATCACCCTCTCTAAAAGATGAATTTTCAGGCATACTAAACTTTATTTTCCTACCTTGTTCCCTGGGCCAGTTATGTTTATAAGATGTTATAAACAAACTCCCCATTCTGTCCTATGGGAGCAGGTAGCCTTGCAATAGTGAAAAACGAAATTGGCAGTATTTCACTATCAGGACATGCCACACACATCAGGGCATGTCCTACCTTTCACATACAATGCGCCCTGCCCACAGGGGTACCTTGGGCCTACCTTAGGGGTGACTAATATGTAGAAAAGGGAAGGTTAGGGCCTGGCAAGTGGGTGCACTTGCCAAGTCGACATGGCAGTACCAGACTACATTCAGGCTCTGCAATGGCAGGCCAGAGTTATATTTACAGGCTGCTTCGGTGGGTGGCACAATCAATGCTGCAAGCCCACTAGCAGCATTTGATTTACAGGCCCTGGGCACAGCACACACAGTGCACTGTACTAGGGACTGACTAGTAAATCAAATAGCCAATCATGGAAACACCAATTCATAACAGTAATTTACAAAGGGAGCACTTGCACTTTGGACTGAACAGTAGTGACAAAGTGCCCAAAGCATCTAGACCAGCAAAACGAAGTCCAACACACAGCAAAAACACAGGAGGCAAAGGCAAAAAATGCAGGGGAGACCCAAACCAATGGTGCCAGGTCTAATAGGAGTGGTTTGCTCTGAATGGTGACTACAGATTGTTTGTGGGTGAAATTGACTAATGTGCAAAACGCTGAACTCTTGAAATATCCACAGCCGAAAGTAGATTTTCAATGTACATTTAACTGCCAAAAATGTGTGTCCTTAATTCTTTAAAACTAAAAATAAAGTTGTTAAAAAAAAGAGGAAGGAACAGAAAGTAACCAGTCATTCAAGTATGGAAAGACAGATACACCTTTAAGTTGTACGGAAGCCACAACAGGGACCAATACCTTGGTGAAGACATGTGGTGCTGTCGCCAAGACGAAGGGGAGAGCTTGAAACTGGACGTCTGGTCCGTCTACAGCAAATCCCAGTAATTGCTGACTGTCCACATGAATCAGGACATGAAAGTAAGCATCTTGTAGGTCTAATGTCATGAAATAGTAGTCGCCTTTTGTGATCAAGGAGATGATAGATTGTAGCGTGGCCATCCTGAATGGTTCCACTAACACAAACGTGCTCAAAGACTTGAGATCTAACACTGGACAATATCTCCTGTCTGTCTTTGGCATCCAAAAATTCCTTTGTTCGAGTGGGACTGGTACAACTGCACTGTTGTCCAGGAGAGCGTGACATATCTGTGTGGCAAGCGTCTGAGAGGACAGAAAAACAACAAAAAGAGGAGTGCTGGAGGGAGGGACTATGTATGCGTTCAGGGAATAGATAGAGAAACAAGGTATGTATGTGGGCTCTGTCTCTTTAAAAAAAAATTATTTGAGCATTGTAGGCATGTGAATGGGCTGCCGGAGAGTTGGGACGCCTTATGATTTTAGGATCGGAATGAGGAGGACTCCATGAGGGGGTAATAATGTCCGTGCCAAACAAATCAGTAACCAAAGGTATTGCTATCCCAGTCCTGCCAAGTGCCATCCAGCGCGGGTTAGCATAACACATTTGGTGGAGCTGAGACTGTCACGAAATTAAAGCTAACATTGTGTTGAATCTCACAGTGCCTTAGGGTGTGCGGACCTGCTAATTCTCCAAGCTGTTTCTCCAGAGAGAAATATATATGGCTCTGTATAGCCTCCTGCATGGAACTATGGGAGGTTGTCTCCCCCGGTTACCATGCACGTAGTCTCCTCACTGTGATTGACCGCCATGCAGTGTGTTCATCTTGCCGCTGTGGAGATTCCTTCTGCACTCATTGGATAAATATGAAGCTGTACCTACTTTTAGGTTCTATGCCCATGCGGGACGTGGGGTGACAAATGCAGGAGGTGTGTGGTACGGTTAACGGTTTACTATTTTACTAATCGGAAACGTGTCGCCAATACTATATCTATGCTACTCCACGCCACGCGTCATACCACACTTGCGCCTAAATACAGGGGTGGGGACCACATGACAAGAAGGCCAAATAATAATATGAGTTCCTACTCAGCCCCTATGAGTATCCTCCTCGGTTTGGCAGCAGGACCCTCATGCCATCAGCAGACTGACCGTCCCATGAGTTTGGTCAAGAGGGAAACGTCCATACATGAGGACACACTGCGCAGACTCACTTTCTGACCTACTCTCTGGAGGAACTCTGGTGAGCAGATACCCTGACCACTTTTTCCGAATGGTGTAAATAATTCCCAGGCCAGACTGTCACAATTATCAAGTAAGAGTCTATTTTGGATCCCTGGGCCCATCAGATGGTACTTGCATTGCGGGGGTCACTCACACTGGTCTGCCTAAGTCTGACACTGTTACGCTTCAATTACTTACCGATAATTGCATTACTCCAATTACGTTTTCACCCTAATTAATTACTTAGTGAGGCCGCTGCACCTCACAGACACACCCAGTTCCCTCCCCCACATGACCTCCTGTTTTAGTTGACGCAAGCCCCCACCTAGTACAGTTGGCCTGGTCCCAACAGGGTGGGAGGGAGGGGTTAATTAATTAGGGTGAAAACGTACTAGGAGTAATGCAATTACCGGTAAGTAATTGAAGCATTACCTCCTCGTTATGTTTTCTCCCCCTTACTTAATGAGACATAGCAAGCAATAATATCGAACAGGACAACTGATTATTTATGCGCCACTCTGTTTATTTAATACTGTATTCAAACCTCTTTTACTTCATAGAAGACAGCACTTTTGACCCAAAAACCTCCTCCAGGCCAATTTCCTGCATAACTCTGTAATGTTGTACAAATGTAGAAGGCGTAGCCCATGTCGCAGCCCTACAAATCTCAACCAAAGATGCTCCCTGAGCCTCTGCAAAGGAAGTAGACATGGCTCTAGTGGATCTACCTTCCACCCCAACTGGACTCGGAATTCCAACCTCTCTTGGCAATGCAATCATAGACCTGATCCACCTACTCAGAGTCTGGGTGGAAGGTTTGGAACCCTTCCTAGCAGGTCCAAAATTCACCAACAAAGAAGAAGAAATCCTGAAATCAGAAACCCTGTCCAAATAAAGCAGAATACCCGGCTTGACATCCAAGGAATGTAGCGTCACCTCCTCCGGGGAGGAAGGATTAGGATGAAACACTGGTAAAATAACCTCCTGCTCCCTGTGAAATACTGAATTACCTTAGGGATGAAAGAAGGACCAGGACGTAAAATGACCCTGTCCTCGAATACCCTAAAGAAAGGATGCCTTACTGATAAGGAACCCAATTCCCCCAACCTCCTCCCTGAAGTAATTGCAACCAGAAAGAAAGTTTTCAAGGTTAGCAATCTCAAATCCACCTTCTCAAGAGGTTCAAAAGGGGACTTCTGCAACACCTCCAGGACTTAAGAAAGATTCCAAGATGGGCATACCGGCCTAGCTGGAGGTTTGAGATAAAAGAAACACCCTAAAAAGCCTCTGGACAAACCCATATCTATCTTGCAAATTACTCCAAGATGTCCAGAAAGCCCTAATGGCTGCCCATTGAAACTTAAGAGTGGAAACCTCTAACTCTAGAGCAAAACCATCCTGCAGAAAATCAAGCACCTTCACCAGTTCAACTGACTGTGGGACTAAATGCTTAGTTGTACACCATTTCTGGAAAGTAGCCCAGTGTCTAGAATATGAAAAAAGAGTGGAAGCTCTCCTAGACGCCTGAATGGAGGAAGCCACCTTCTCAGAGACCCCCCTTTACCTGTAATCCAGCCCTTTCAACCTCCAAGCCGTCAGCCTGAGGGTTCTCGATGGTTTGACCTGAAGGCAGGGAAATGCTAGGGGGGATGGAACTACTGGAAGAAGGAACCCCTCGCTGACCCTCATGGACATCATCAGATGGTACCAAGCTGAGCGGGCCCGTGCTGGAGCTACCAGTATCACCACCGAATCCTCTCGCTTCAACCTGATTAGGAACCGCAGAAGAAGAGGAAAAGGCGGAAAAGCATAAAGGATCCCCTTTGGCCAAGGACAAGACATGGCATCCACTTCCCAAGCCCCCTCCTCCCTCGCCCTTGAGAAGAACAGGGGAAGAAGGGTATTCTGAGCTGATGCAAACAAATCTGCTACTGGGTCCCCCACTCCTGACAAATCATGTAAAAGGCCTGCATTTTCAGACAAAAGTCCTGAGAGGAGGGAATTTCCCTGCTCACTTTGTCCGCTCTGACATTCAGTGTCCCCTGAATGTAAATTGCTCTCAGCTCCAGTAAGTTGTCCTGTCCACAAAGAAAGATCTGATCGGAGATCCTCGACAATGCTGGAGATCTTGTGCCCCCCTGTTTGTTCAGGTAGGACTTGGCTGGGTTGTTCTCCGTCCGTACACGGATACTTTTGCCTGTCAACGTGGGAGCAAATGCTAGCAGAGCCAGAGGAATCGCTTCCAGCTCCCTCCACTTGGAGGACCTTAACTGCTGCACCCTTGACCACAGGCCCTGCATTTGCCGTGCACCAATCCAAGCCCCCCAACCTGTCGAGCTGGCCTCGGTTGTCAAGATGATCACAGTCTGGGGTATTAAGCTGGACCCTTTCCTGATGTGTGCAGACTCCATCCACCAAGAAAGCTCTCTCTCATCACTGTTGTCATCGGAATCCTCACATACAAATCCTGAGATCCCGGGCACCAATGACCCAGAATGTGTCTCACCACCTTGTTCAGATGGAACCTGGCCCAAGGCACCATAAAAATGATCGCTGCAAGGTCTCCCTGCACCTGCATCCAGTCAGATGCAGTAGGATTGGCCTGCCCCATCAATTCTGACAAATGAGTGTGAATCTTGTTGCTCCTCTTCTCTGTCAGCGAAACCACTCCTGTGCTGGTTAAAAACCTTGCGCCAGTCCTGAACAGGCATCAGATGGGACTTCTTCTGATTCACCAGAAACCCATGATGAAGCCAACAACGTCCTGGACATCTCCCAATCTGGATTCCGCAACAACCACAGCACCAAGATCACCTTACTCGCCACCACCGACGACATCCGCTCCCTCCTCGACCAGGGCCAAATGGCAGCCCTCATCCTCCTGGGCCTCTCAGCTGCCTTCGACACCATCTCCCACCATACACTAGCCACCTGACTACACGACGCTGGCATCCACGGAAAGGCCCTTGACTGGATATGCTCCTTTCTCACAGGCAGATCTCAGTGAGCCAGACTCCCGCCCTTCCTCGCGGAACCAACACCGACCAGATGTGGAGTGCCCCAGGCATCCTCCCTCAGCCCCACCCTCTTCAACATCTACATAGCCCCCCTCGCAACCATCATCAGAAACCGCGGGCTCAAAATCGTCACCTACGCTGACGACACCCAGCTCATCCTCTCCCTCACCAAAGAACCCAACATCACCAGGCACAACTTCCAAGAAGGGATGAAAGCCGTCGCCACCTGGATGAAGAAGAGCTGTCTGAAACTCAACTCAGAGAAAACAGAAGTCCTTATCCTTAGCTCCGCCCCATCCGTCTGGGACGACACCTGGTGCCACCCCCCCCCCAGGAAACACCTCAATTCCGACGGACCACGCACGAAGCCTTTGCATCATACTAGACTCAGCGCTCACAATGAACTGCCAGATCAACGCTGTATCCTCGGCCTGCTTCAACACCCTCCGCAAACTCTGAAAAATGTTTAGATAGATCCCACCCGAATACAGAAAAACTGTCTTGCATGCCCTCATCAGTAGCAGACTGGACTACAGCAACGCTCTCTACGCCGGAATCAACAAGAAACTACTTTGCAAACTCCAGACCGTCCAGCACACCGCAGCCAGACTGGTCCTAGACATCTCTCGCCACCACCACATCACCCAACACCTCCGCGATCTCCACTGGCTCCTCATCGAAAGAAGAATAACCTTCAAGCACCTCACTCACGCTTACAAGGCCCTCCACAACATCGAACCAGCATACCTAAATGACCGCCTCTCCTTGTACACACCCAAGAGACACCTCCGATCAGCTGATCTCTCTCTGGCCGCCATCCCATGCATCTACAAGACCAGAATGGGAGGAAAGTCCTTCTCCTACCTTGCAGTCAAGGCCTGGAACGACCTCCCCCTCTGGTAAACCCCCACACTGCCCAAGTTCAGGAAGGACCTCAAGACCTGGCTCTTCAAATGACCTCAGCACTCAACAGAGCCACCCCCCAGCACCTTGGGACCCTCGCAGGTGAGTAGTAGCGCTATACAAACCTATGGTTGATTGATTGATGATGTTCCAGAACCGAAAGAATTCTTGTGACATGAGCAAAAGAGGTTTCCAGGGAGGATGAGAATACCAGGCAGTCTTCGAGATATGGAAGGAGTGCGATGCCCTCCTGACGCAGAACTCCAACCAGAGGAGCTAGGACTTTGGTGAAGACCCTTGGCGCTGATTTTAGACCGAAAGCCAGCACCCCGAAACAAAAAGTGCAAGGGACCTACGGTGAACCGCAGAAATCTCTGGTTACGTCTGTAAACGGGGACGTGAAGGTAGGCATCCTAAAGATCGATGGTGGTCAGAAAGTTGCCTTTTGACACCGAAGGAATAACTTGCTGCAAGGATAGCATTTTGAAATGGATTGTCTTTACCAGTCGGGTTACTCCTCTTAAGTCCATAAATGGCCTGTACTCACTGTTTGCCTTCTGCACCAGGAACAGAATAGAGTAAACTCCTGTTGCCCTAGTCCGATGCCGGAACCTCCACAATTGCCCATTTCTTCAAAAGGGCGAGAACATGACTAAAAAAACTCTCTCTTTACTGGACCCCCTGGAATAGACATAGGAAGAGTTCCTGAATCCGGAGGTGTTCGATCATATAGCCTCTCCGGAGTAGGCTGAGCACCCATTGATCTCTGATGGACTCCTGTCAAACGCTGCTAAAGTCCAACAATCTCCCTCCAACTGGGCCATCCTCCACCAGAAGGGGGGGCTAGTCAGGAACAATTCTTGCTTGTTCCTGCCAGTTTACCAGAGTCCTGAGACCTGGAGGATTTCTTAGGCTGGAATCGCCATCTTCTGGAAGTATAACCCTTTGCATCTATCCTAGAAAAATCATTACAGTGGCTGTTCCAAGATATATATAGGATCTGGAGGAAGCCCCCTTATAGGGAAAAGTGTGCTTCCTATCTTAGAAAGACTTTGTTATGGTAGCATTCAACTGGTCTCCATACAATTTCTTCCCTTCAAAAAAAAATTTCAGGAGGGAAGCTTTTTCTGCACAATCCGTCTTCCAGTCCCGCATCCACAAATAGCAGCGTGCCATGATGGAAGCACCAGAAGCCACTACTGAGGATCTAATAATATCCAAGGAAACATCAGCTAATATCTTTGCCTCCTGTTCCATTAGCAGAAACAAATTGGAGCAGTCTACATTCTCCTACATGGCAACAGAAAGAGACTCAAAGTCCTTTACTAAAAGCTGTGCTATGTATGTCGCATAAGTAGCCGTCTTCATGGACACAGAACTGGCAGCAAAAGACTTCTTAGTCACCATCAATCTTGCTATCCACAGCGTCTGCAGGAGAGCAATTCTCTGGGTTAATCGCCGTCCTGCCAATCAAAGGTGCCAGAATTGAATCCACCTTAATGTTGGCCAGAAATACCTCCTCCCCTTCAGTTAGGGCATACATCTTTTCAAGGAACCTCGGAATACTGGATTGATCCACCTCCTTCCAATGCCTGAAGTATAAGTCCTTTATCCTCTTATGAAGAGGGAGTGACAAAAGGGAAGGCTTGGCATACTGAGGGAGACCCTCTTCATCTGGCTAGGCTGAAGGCTCCTCAAAGCCCAGGTTCTGTCTAACATGATCCAAAATCTATACCAAATCCTCTCTGGAAATGTACTTCCCATAAGCTGAAGTACTAGGACCCTCCAACTCTGAATCTGCGGAAGAATCCTGCATCTCTCCCTTTACTCTGGAAGACGCTGTTTTCTTTTCTTTCTTCTTAGGCTTGGCAGCCAAGGCCTTACCCACCGCCACCACAATCATGGACTGGACCTGGGCCTCAGTCAAATAAGCAGGACTGGCAGGGGAATGTTCCCATGGCTTCTTAGAACTCTGAGCACCAGGCAGGCTCCCCTCAGAGTCAGAAGAGGAGGAAACCATCCCCCTCCGCTGTGCACACTTCTTGCTCTCCATAGCAGAAAAGCACACCATGCAGCATGGAAGAAAAACCACAAATGACAGAAACTAGGGTTCCTTAAATACCCCTGTTCTGCCAACCATAATGCAATAATTACAACATTAACATTCAAATGCACACACAGCTGTGTTCAATAAACAGGGCGCTACTGCAGCCCTTCAAAAAGCAGCCTCAGTGACTGAGCTCAGCTGTGTGACAACAAGAGAACACATTAACCATGAGCCGCCCCGCGACCCTTCACGTGCAAAAAAATAATTGGCAGGCTATTCCCCAGGTCTCAGCAGCTCAGGAGACACCTGGCCCTACCTTTCCGTCTTCCTCTGCGCCTTCCACCGAGCCCGAACGCCAACCAGCCTGACTTCTTGAGGCGCTTAGATGAATGCTTCTAATCCCAGCTGTAAATCGTTCCCCGGGGCCAAGCACTGCCGGTAAACTTTCTCAGTGAGCGCTGTCCTGGAACCCATGGAGACTCCTGCGCCTCCCCATCAGGCGCACTGCAGCGCACGGGGAGCTTGTCCCCACATATTTCCCTTTCAGCAGCATACCGCCTCCATAAACAAACCCGGAGTGCTGCCAGAGGCACGAAGAATGTTCAAAAACCGCTCTGCGTTTTTCCACATTCCTGAAAGGTCAGATTAGAAAATTAACAACTGCGCTGTAGCCGCAACTAAGTCGCGATCTCCTGGGTGTCTGCAGGACACAATCAAAACAGGAGGTCTTGAGTAGGGGGGGGGGGGAGGTTTCAACTTTTTGGAAAGGGAACTGGGTGTGTCTGTGAGGCGCGGTGGCCTCATTAAGTAATTAATTAGTTGGAAACGAAAAGAGGAGGTAATGAATACTACTCCATACAGTTGCTGCTCATTGACAGAGGGACAGGACCTCCAGGTCTATAGACTGCAGCCACAGTAGGCAGGGCTGGAGAACCCAAAGCAGCCCAGGCAAAAATGCTCAAAACACCCACACTCCTATCACTCCTTTCGTAATCTCTCTCTTTCCATTTCCTCTCTCTTCTCCTTCTCTGGTCGCTTTCTCTCTATCTTCCCCCTGCTTTCCTCTTCCCTTTCTCTTTCTCTTATAGGGGCCCGAGCCTGCTGCAATTAATCCCTGGGAGCTGGGGCATGAGACAAGGTGCGTCAGCTTCCAAAGCCAGCCCCCAAAGGCTCCAGCCCACAGGGAAAAGGCTCTTTGGGATAAACGACCTGCTCAGCTCTGGCAGTTGTGCTATGGCAAACATTCCAAGACAATGCACTTGCAAGAAGGATGAATCAATCAATCAATCAATCACAGAATTTGTAAAGCGCACTACTTACCCGCGAGGGTCTCAAGGCGCTGAATGAATGAAGTAATGCTTCCTTTAAATGTTAGAATGCCAGTTGCCTCAAACCAAACATGCCAATTGAATGAGGAAAGCCCAAATAGAAAATCCTTTACCCAAAATGTTTTTCATTACTAAAAATCCAATTTGCCAAAAATCAAAGAAACAAATATTAAGTATAAAATCCTTAAATGAGAGACAGGATTGACAAGAAGTTCACTTCACTTTGTAAAGATGTCAAGCAATTTGAGATATCCGTTTAAAAACAATCATACAAGAAATATACTTATGTACTGTAAGCGACAAAAAAGGTAAGAATCTAACGTATTTACTGTGCCAGCTACAGACGTGTGTGCCAAACACAAGAGTCTGGATTACTAGCGACTATTATATGAGCAAGCTACAGGCCATACATGTATATAAAAGTTTGTTCATAAAACTCTCAAAAACATGCCACACATTTCGGTCTCTAGCAGCAGCTGCAAAATCAGCTGACAAACTAACAACTTCCTCCTTCCTTATACTAAAAACTGGTATTTTAGTTCAAAAGACGTGTCATGTGTTTTACCCTCACCTTCTACTTGGATACCTTTTTGTGAACTTTCTGCAATTTTCTAAACAATTCTGGGTTTGCAACCAACAGCCCATGTAAAAGGTAACTTTACAGTGGCAGCTCCTCCGCTAAGACATAGGAGCGTCGCCCTACTGATTTTCAGCAGTGAAAAAAGGAAAAAAAAATGATAAACTGTTATTATCATTTTATTTTTCCTTACTGAGGCAGTTTTACGGGGCGGGGCTGGGCTGTCTCACAGCCAGCAGAAGGCGGGATGGTTCATGCACTTAAGTGCTAATGACGGTTTGGCCAGCCGTCTTCGGCTGGCCAAGCAGTCATGCGCACTTAGCATGTTCTCCACCGGGCTGTAATGCACAGCCTGGGTGGAGAACATGTCCAGGCTCCCACTGCCTGTCTGAGCGCCGACCCACGGTGCTCAGACCAATCATGATGCTGCTGCCATGGTGTCAGCAGTGTCGTGATTGGCTTAGCGGAGCCTGGGTGCCTCCTGCTTCCAGAGATGAGACGACGTCGGAGGGGAGAGGGAGAGACGGAGGCCTTGAGGAGGTAAGTGGGATTTTTCTTTTTTTCTTTCACCTCCCACCAAACCCGCCCCTGCCCCGCCACCCCCATTCTGTACCAGCTGCTGATGGGCAACTACAAATCCCAGATGACAATGTGATATTGCATACAAAAGCCGATATTGGCTGTAGTATAACACTTCACAATACGGCACGGGCTTTATTTGGCCATGGACAGCAGTTTATCGCAGTCTAACGAATGTCTTGCTATGACGTAGTGCATTCACAAGAAAGAAGCTAAAGTGTCACTCAAAGTGCCACACATAACGCTTTGAAATGTTACACGTATGCACAATGAAAACATGTAGAGGCAGCGATGCTATCTTGCAAGTGAATGACTGGGCAGAGAGCACTGGCCAACATGCCTGGAACATTAAAAAAAATAGACCCTTCAACTTGTGACTAGGCCAGGGGGCTCATTTTGGAGGGCCTGACCATTCTATCCCTTTTCTACCGCCCGACCAGATGCTCAATCGCACGCAGGGGCATAGCTTAGTCAGGGAGATTCGAGGGTGGAGGGGTGAATCTCAAATTTCCCAAGTGAAAAGCAGTGGGCTGCAGGGTGGAGGGATGAGATGTGCAACGTTTAGGAGGGACAGTTTCCATGAGGAACATGTTAAGTAGTGATTTGCATTAGGTGTACCTCTGCCTAGAGTGGCACAGTGGGCATAAGACAATGGGATGGAATGCTCCCCCGAGTGATTGACACTGTTAGACTATTTGCAAGCATTCAGCCCATCCCCTTTTAGATGTTTGATTGCCAGTAGCATGCTTGGAAATTTGAGACTGGCACAGCTTTCCAAGCCTCCTACTGACATGTTTGTGAATTCAAAAACATAGTAAATTTGCACCCATTCAATGACTACTTCTATAGGTGCTTATTTACAACGTTTTTGGTAAACCGGTCACTGTTTATATTTAATATCCTGATCCAAAAATGAACAAGGTAAAACCTCTCAGTGAAAAGAGAACAATGGAAAAAACTGTTACAAAAATAATAGACCCAATTAGTGGCCTCCAGACCCAACTACCAAACTAAGAATGCATTTGAGATGTGTCATACCCCAAACACCCCTGCTGAAACTACACCCTGCCTGTCCCAACTGGGCCTGGTAGTTCTCCCTGAGAACTCATGACTACGGTCATGTACAACACAACGTTTTGAGGCCATATTACACAAAGTGCCCTGGGGGTGCAATGGGCTTTTGCGACCGTTGTCCGTGCCCCGAGTCACTTTGGTATTGCAGAAGGGGCTGCAGACCCTTGTGTGATCCCTTCTGTGACAGATATAGCACCAGCGCTATCATCAGAGTGAGTTCCCTCATTTGCATGGGGGCGTGGCCCCATGCAAATGAGGGAATCTCTTTGCCTCTGCACCCGTGCTGTATTACAGATGCAGGCCCAAAGGCAAAGAAGCACTCAGGAGGTGCACTGAGAGAGCACCACAAAAAGGTGGGGCAAAGTCAGTTCACCCCTTTAAGGCAGCCCTCTGAAGGGGGTCAAGGGACCTATGGACTCCCTGGAAAATTCCCTTGCAGGCGGGTGCAGTCACTCACTGCACCCACATGCAAGGAGATCTCTTTCCCTTCTTAAAAGTGTAGGCGGGTCGCCTCCTGTATAGTGAAACACAAAGCAGCTGCTTCAAAGCCGCTCTGAATTACACTCGAATGCACTGCCCCCCAGAGTAGCGCGAGTTCACAGCTGCCCTGGGGGCAGCGCATTCATTCCAATATGGTACACTCTCCTTGTTTGCGCACGGTGCGCCTTTCGAAAGGTGCGCCCTGGCGCAAACAAAGGAAATGCGCCCTAATTTTAATATGGCCCCTGGAGTCACTTATTTTAAACGTATTTTCACTGCATGCACTCTTCTTTGTCTCTCCTACAAGAAGCCTTGATAGTAGAGTTGTCAAATCGATGCATGTGGCTTTTTACAAATCATTTTATCAAGTGACTGTTGATGCCATTTACTAAGCCCGAATCACAAATAGAGGAGGGTGCGCAGGCAAACTAATATGGCGAGCTAAGCCAGAGCCAAGCCATGGGTTTGGCTTGGCTCTAAGACTATGTGCACAAGGCAAGCCATTAAAACCTTTGCCATGTATTTCGTGCTACAAACATAATGTAAAAATATGATACTAACTCTTCAAAATGCAAAAACGTGTATTTCTTTAACATATGGAAGTGTTTCATCTTAATACAGCAGATAATATCACTTCATATGCAGACATTTATTAAAAGTGATAGTTTTAGAAAACATTCATAGCTCACCCCCAACAACGATGCCCTTAGTGAACTAAGAGGCAAGTCAGTTGTCATGTGTACCCCAAATGTGGCCTAGATTCTTATTATAGATGGAGCAATATTACAGTCTAGTAAATCAAATATAAGAGGTACTTGTACAGCGCACAACCTGAACCATTTGAAAGTGTTCTCATATGTGATTATAAAGAAAAAAGAGGCTCCGTGAAATAAAATATGTGCCTAGGATAGGGCTGCCACCTTTCTAAGAGAAAAATACCATCCATTTGTTGTTGTTTTAAGAGTCTGCAAAGGCCCGGACATGATGCTAAATAGGATATTAAACAAAATTGTAAGTATTTATTTGTAACATGACTTTTCTTCCTTTGTTTACTTTAATTATTATTCAGGGACCGTGAACCCAGCTCCAGAACACATTTAGAAGTGTATTCTATTTATATTTGCTGTTTGAATTGTGCACAAATAAAGGGTAAAAATACTGGCTTTAGGTGATTTTGCTTATTTTCGTACCGGCCGGGACATTAAAATACCAGTGGTACTGGTAGAAAACCGGCCAGGTGGCAACCCTAGTCCAAGCATCACACAATTTGGGGAAGCAGGTATTAATTCCAGATTATCTGGTTTTGCATTTTGAAATTCAACCACTAACTAGACGGGTCTATGCTGTCTTTTTTTTCGTTCCAGTTTTCATCGAGGATCACTGTTTCATATGTGCCAATAAACCTGATTCAGGCGGGAGTCTCCCGATTGTTGAAGCCAAAAATGGCTTTATTTGAGCTGTCTCCCTACTGAAATTCAATCAATCAATCACTCAGGATTTTGTATGGTGCGGCTTCTTTCCAGTGAGGGTCTCAAGGTGCTGGGGGGGGGGGGGGCTGCTGATCAGTCTGGGCGGGCACGCCTCCCCTTCAACAGAAGTGAATGGGAGAAATACATTCTCCCAATTATGTCTTCAAAATCTCCCACTTTCCTCTTCTAAAATGTTGCCATGTATGCTGTTTTGTCATCATTCTTGGTTCACCAAAAGAAAAACTGACTCAGTGCCAGCAGACCTGACTCAGGGTCCCCAGGCCCAATTACTAAACCAAGAATACATTAATTTGGGGGGTGGGGGGGTGTCACACCCCAAACACCACCCCTTAATCTACTCCCCTGAACGCATCTGCAAGCTACTAAAGCAGCAAGCAACCCCTCAGACCGATTCTCCACCTTCTTATTTGACTTGTGAGCCAAACCATGCAAGCGGGTTGCGCAGCGTCCGCACCAGAGCCATGGAGCGTCAATGCGTGCGCAGGGGGCGCGCGCCGCACGTTCCTGCATACGGAAACGCTGTGGTTGGCCTTCCTTTAAGTTCACACGTGTAATCTGTCAGATCAAAAAGGTCGCTCAGCGGGAAGCAAAACTCGCTTTCATCTCATAGCGAGCCTCATTTTTTATTTCTTCATCATAGCGCGAGACCTCCCAGCATTTCAGCAGTGTGCACACAGGCTTTGCAAGGAAATGGAGATCAATACTCATGGATGAGGAGGGGGAGAGAAGGGAGTGCACTCTCCCTCTCCTACCTCCAGGGATCACCAGAAGGTGAACAGGACAATTTACTGTATGCCTCAAAGCGCAAAGGTGTTTAGAATTAGACACTAGTATTTTTGTCATTTATTAAAACTAGATCTGACTCATGAAAAAGCTTACAGCACCACACGCTCTGCTCCGATCCACCAAACTTCCAGACTGAGGTAAGAAGTCTATTGGAATCACTCCCATTCTCCCCGGTTTGCGCCCTAAATAACAGGAAGCAGTTTACAAATTAACCTCGTTCTACATCAGGTTCGAGGAACCCCTCTTTATAGTATTGCGGTGTAAAGTATGGGTGGCGGGGGCTAGTTCTAGGAAGCAACCTCCCTCTTCTCGTGTTTGGAGACCACCTTTGATGGGAATGCCTAGTGCTTTTAATGGGCTCTACTCACAGGTACTGAGTACTGGCACTTAAGACTTTTTTTATCCCTGTGAGTACCAGAATTTTTCCATGACAAGCAGAGAGTACCGTTACTCATTGGGGCCTGTCAGGGGTTTCAATACCAACAACAGTGCTTAATTTGCAAAAGAATAAGAGCCAGGGCCCCAAAGTTTTCTAAAAAGACTGCAGCCGGTACACCTGTATGTCAACATTAAGGCTTCCTAGTTTTGAATCCACCTCATGCCTCTTTAATCCATCACGAGAAACTACATGCCCACTTATTGCCTTCTTGATAGTTTCTGCTCTTTCCATTTGTTACGTTTTTTTCCTTTTTAGGTCGAGCTTTGGAGACCTCTTGTATAT
Organism: Calotriton arnoldi; assembly: GCA_963921515.1. Lineage (NCBI taxonomy): Eukaryota > Metazoa > Chordata > Amphibia > Caudata > Salamandridae > Calotriton > Calotriton arnoldi. The sequence goes on from CAWUFW010005712.1 coordinate 1,148,423, forward strand.
TTTAGTATATACTTATTTGTGGGCTTACTGCTTTTCATTGGTTTGTTTCCATGTCCTTCAAAAATCCTTGTTTGCTAGTGGTCAATCTTTCCTATTTGCCCCTCCTTTTCAATCCACGGAGCAGTGCCCCAGTACTTGTACCCTTCCACTTGTTTATCTTCTTCCTTCTTTGCCCGTTGTGTGTTTTTCACTCTCTTGCTGAGTGTAAGTCTGATGAAAAATAAGCACCGGTCCCTAAAGATGAGTGCTGGTGGGCCCCACCGGTAACCACCGCTCACATTAAGCACTGGCCTGTGGTCATGTACTCATGTGGGCATTTGCGGCAGAGTAGAAATGCAGTGCATCCTCATTCTCACTACAGCTGTGATGAGCTATGCTGTGAGTGTGATACATGACGTCACCATGGAGAACGCTGTGTGGCAGGAAGGAAAGGGTATCCCTTTAAAGGAAGCCATTTTGAATGCGGCCAAGGTAGCATCCATGTTTCCAGGCTCCAGTGCAGTTCTCCTTCAGCCAGCCAGGAAGACTGAGCCATATTTTTTTTCAGCTATGCCATGATGTGACCCTGAACTGAAGCAGCCTACCAGCAACAGCCAGGACAAGGAGCCAATCTGGAGTAAAGAGCAACGTTCCATCTAGCTATTTTCCTCTGTGTGTGGCAACACTATGCTCGAGGGCACACTTTACTTGACTGTGTGCGGAATCAAGAGTAGTGATGGGTCACTATGTGAGTTATAATGGTGAGCAACCTACTACACCTATGGGGTGTTGGCAGTGAGGGGATGACCAAGTAAAGAGCTAAAAGTGGCAAGCCAAGATGTCTGTAAAACAAATGTCAGCAAAATAAGAATGCTCTCTGCTGCATCTAACAATGATCCAGTTGCAAAAGATATATCCATATTTGGGGTAAAATTATATGTCTGCACTGTGTCCAGATCAGATATTTCCAGATATACAGAAGTTCTGTACATAAATTGGTTTATGGTTTGTAGTCGTATGTTCAGTTCCTCCCACTACTAGTTAGTTAATGAAGCATAGTTATTAAATGTTTAACAAACTTATTACAGTCATAAAAGTGTTCACCAAATGCAAAATTCTTTTTTGCTGCTATTAATTCCTACAAAGTAACAGAGTGGTGAAACAGGGAGAAGCTGTAATATTCACCATTGAGAAGAATCCCAAACAGTTTGCATCTTTTTGTCAGCATCCATTGGCTTGAATCCTAATGTACCTCGCAGTGAGAAACGGAGATAACACTATGTTGTTCTACCATCTGTTTCTTAATGAAAATGTGTTTCCACAAGTCTTAGACTGTGATCTTGACATTGTAGGCAAGTTTTAGAACATAACTAGAATGCTTACAACAATACATCATACTCACCTTTTATTACATTAAGCGTGTTTATGTTTCATGCAATCTATTTCACTCTTGGAGCAAGAAATAACATTGTAATAGTAGCATTCTAGAGTAATCATGCAGGGCGCAATCTCAAAATGTTGGTCAATAAAAATGTAAACAGTATCCTTTGAATGTGATTTTTTTTAAATTTAGTAGCCAATGGCATTGGTATTCACTTTGAGTCAATAGATTTTAAAATGCCAAAATAGAAAATAGTTCCACATAATGTGCTGTCTTATTTGTCATAAATGTATAATTTGGAAAATATTTTTCTTTTCTTTGACATAAATTTGAACTTTTCTTGATGCAAAATGTTGGCAAGGCCATCACGTTATTTAGACCTCCACCGCTGCATGATCCCATTGGCCCGGCTTATGAAGTATCGGGCTCGGGATCCGACCCTGGCCTACAGCACACCGTGCTGCTGATCCGCAAGCAGAAGATACGCAACTCTGCCTGTGCACCTCAATCACTCACTGCAGCAGAAAAAAGATGTATCTTCTCCTTCTGGAATGTGCTCTACAAGTGCACCTCGTCTGTTCCCTATACCAACAGCGACTCTTCGGGTCAGTGACAGGGAACATAAAGCGCTTTGCCATTGCACTTCAACCCTTCTGTTTTACCACGGTAAACTCACAACTCTGTCAGTGCACCTTATCTCTTCCCAGTTGCTGCAGCATCTCTGAATGTTCACCACTGGGAAAATACAAAGCTCTGCCAATGCAACTCAGTCCTTCAGTGTCAGGGGCATAACACAAGTCCCTGCAAGGTGGGGGTGGTGGGTCACAGACATGAGATCCTGGTCGTAAACAGTCAGTTTGCAGAATTGGTCTGTTTGCGATCTCAAAAATGCATTTTCTTAAGTCTAAAAAAATTGCGAACTGGTTCCAAGTTACCAAATTGCAATTTGGGTTAGCAACCCAATACCGATTCAGTATTTGAAAGGGGCATGTTTAGAGCATCCCTTCCACATTCTAAAGCGGATTGGTATGTGTTAAAGTTTTGCAACTGTATTCCAGTCTCTAAACAATAATTTTTTACCACCTTCTCAAAGGAGGTGGTTAGTCATTCGCAAACCTGAAGGGGTCTCTTTCCCTTTGTAAATACTGAAAAAACATTTTTTAAGAGAAGGCAGTGGACACATGGACCACAGCACACTCCTAAAAATTAAACTTACAAATTTCTTTTTTTTTTAGACACATCCTTTTTTCCTTTAAGTCAAACGGGATGCACTTTTAAATAATTGTTGACCTCAACAGGCCTCCAACCCTTTAATGGCTGTGATTCCTAGTGGGTCGCAATTTGCAACCTACTTCATTAATATTCATGCGGTAATTCAAATTGCGACCCTGCAGGAATCGGTAATTTACAAAAAAACATATTAGTACTTAGGTTGGTTTGCAAACTACCACAGATGTCACAAAAATACTGGTTGCAAATTGTAACCAATATTTTGAGACCAGTTCCCAGTACTTCTGGCCCAAGATTCTTTCAGCTGTGCGATGGTGCGGCCCTGCAGCAGCCACTCAACACCGGCCAGGACCAGAGCCCAGCCAAGAGGGCTGGATTCATCCAGCTCTGGGACTCTAACACAGCCATCAAGCACTAGCCAGGACAAAATTCCTACAGGGCTTGACCATCCAGTTTCAGCTAGGACCTTGAAAGCCATGGCAGGACTGGCTTGTGGCACCAACGTGACCCTCCAGTCACCCAGTGCCAGCCAGGACCCAGAGAGTTACAGAAATTGGGAAATCTTTTTTTTTAGAACACATTTTTATTGGTTTTGTTTGTACAGTACAGAAGAAATATTATAAACCCATTCAAACAAATAAAGCAAAAGAAAAGCAGTACTGCCCTTCCCCTCCCAAATTCGCCGACATTATAATTGACAAAAAAGTACCACAACCCATCCAGATCATCAAATATATAGGAAATAGTCTATGCCCATCCTCGGTACATGGGTGTCTCATTTCTGCAGATTTTTTTGCCAGCCCCATGGCAACAGGCCCAGTTGTGTCTATAGCAATCCCCAGATACTGATACCAACCTGCCCACATTTTGTAGTGTTTTTGAGGACAGCCTCTAGAGGTTAGATAGGTTTTTCCGTACTCATTCACAAAAGAACTTCACGAAGAGGGTCCAAGGGAAAGTTTACAAACCTGCACGGATTCAATCTCCAAACACACTACAGATAAGAACAAAAAGGAATCCGCGGGTCTAGTCAAGCTTGAACAAGCTGAAGGAGCACAAACAGCATTGGTTTACAAATGTCTCCCAAGTCTAGGAGGAGTCCTTTATAGAGGACGGAATCCCATCACCCACCACTTCGGTGGGTGATGGGATTCCATCCTCTATAAAGGACTCCTCCTAGACTTGGGAGACATTTGTAAACCAATGCTGTTTGTGCTCCTTCAGCTTGTTCAAGCTTGACTAGACCTGCGGATTCCTTTTTGTTCTTATTTTCCATTCTCATGCCTTTGTCAAGACCTCTTTTCCTTTCCTCTATTGAGGGCAGTGGTGGCTCGCATAGGGCGTGCTGTGGGGCGGGGGAGGGGTGGGGTGGTAGTAAACTCGGACATACGACGGAACGGAGGAACGTAATAAATACTTTCCTCCGTTCCGTCGTATGTTCGAGCTTACTACCCCCCACCCTGCCCCTCCCTCGCCCCGCCCCACCGCCCCGCAGCATGCCCTATGCGAGCCGCCACTGATTGAGGGGGTATCTCTCTTCTGCCATTTTTGTGCAATGTTCCTTTGAGTAACTGGTAAACCAAGCCGCAAGAGCGACAGTTTGTACCTATAATTGTCTAAGTCTCTAAGCCTACATTAATGTATAGGATAATCAATTTAGGGTCTTCTGGGATTCTCCAGCCCAGTATTGAGCCTGGCATAGAGAGTACCCTTCCAGAAACCGCCTATCACAGTACACTCCTATATAGCCATACAGTGTGCACTACATTTCTGACTTGAAAGTTACATCTAAGACAGGTCGGTGAAACAACTGCACCCATTTTCATAATTTGTTGCGTGTAAAATAAGAACAAAGTAGGATCTTTGGCTGTATCAGTGGGTATCTAGGTATCATGGCAGACTCCCTAGGGAATGGAAGGCCTCCCCCCACTCTTCATCAGAGAGTGAACCTAGGTCCCGCTCCGTTATCTGCCTCAATGCCACAAAGAAGTCTGGAATATTAATTACTAGGGACTTACAAATCTATATAATTTTGTGATTATCTCGTCTTCTAGCAATAGCTTTGCTTGCAAAGGATTAAATTCAGGCAGGTCCTTCAGCCCTACAGTTTATGCAGTGAGGACGTGTCTCAGTTGTCAATAACGAATGAATTGGGTATGATGTAGCTCGCAGTCCTGTTGCAACTCTTGGAAGGATTTCAGTACTGTGTCTGACATCACATACCCTAGGTGGGAGATGCCAATGGTATCCCACTGTTTGAATCCCCCCGATGCTTTTCACCTGTGCCAATCTTGTACCGTCCCACAGCGATGTCTCTCTAGTGAGCCTCTGCCCCTAAAACATTTCCCTTAGTGCACTTTTCCAAAGCTCAGAAACCTTTTTAGTAGCCAAGGGAAGTGCAGAGCCCACCATAGGATCCACCATATAGGATATGCAAGGGTGACACCCCCTGCATCACCCACTTTTCAGTCGCAAATGCAGGATCTCCTTGTGTGTCATACCATCATTCACTGACAATTAATAAATGGGCTCCTCTGTAATAGGATTTAATATTAGCGTCAGGGATCCCCATCATAGGTGGATTGAAGCATCTTTTGAGCGCCATCTTGGGAATTCCCTGATTCCACAGAAAAGTGAAGAAAAGCATCGACCCTGCCAAAAAAGGAACGTGCAGCCTCGAAAGGAAACTTTTACAGCGACTGCAGCAAAACCACCTCGTTAAATATTACAGATCTGCCCAATAACAATAGCGGAAGACTTCCCAGTACTTCATGTCTCCCTCTATGTGATCCATGGTTGATTGGATATTTCTATCCCATGCTGTTTCGGTGTTTTGTGTGATGTGGACACCTAGATATCTAAGCCCTTCCCTACTGATTATTGGTTATCTAGCCAACTCTAGGTTTGGGGCAGAAACCCAGTGGGTAAATCACTGTCTTGGACTTGTTTAACCTCAAGTCCAAGGTGTTTATTCTAAAAATTTGTAAAATCCATGTGCTGAACCATTTCGGGTTGGTTAAGAAAACCAAAACGTAGGCGTATAGCGCTATACTGTGTGACACCGCCTGCAACCATTTCAACCCAGCAACCTGAGCATATACTCTGATCCATTCCGCTAGTGGCCAATTGGAATGATCAGAGAAGACAAAGAACAACCCTGTCTTGTATCAGGCAGTAGTCTGATGTTTCCCCTCCCACTCTCAGGCGGTTAAACTAATGTTCAATAGTTTTACATGCTTAACAAATTTAAGTCCAACATTTAGCCTTCGCAGCAGGGCGAACAGATAGCTCCACCTCATTAAATTGGAAGTGATCTCAGTATCGGCGAGGAGGACTGCTGCCAGTCCATCCAGTCTCTCTGCCAGTGCCAGAGCATTGTGTAGAAGTCATGTATTGTGTTGGGTAGCAGGTTTCGGCATAAAACCAGATTGATCTGAGCTTACTAGGGATAAGATCACTTTCTTAAGGGGGTTTGCCAAAGCCTTTTCAAGAAGCTACTAATTCTTGATGAGTGTTAGAAATGGGATTTCTAGTTGGCTAGGGCTTGCGCCTAAGCCAGGCAGAAACCACCACTCTAGTCAGGGCAAGGGAGTTACACGCTGAAGATAACCCCTGCTCACCCCCTTGGTAGCTTGGCACGAGCAGTCAGGCTTATCCCAGAGGCAATGTGTAAAGCATTTGCGCAACACACACACAACAGCAGCAACAAACTAGGCACACTACAAAAGAAACTCCACAAAAGGTTATATCAAAAATAGCCTTTGTATTATCATAAACACATTAGATCATAACCACACATATACACTGTGTCACCTGGCACTAGGCAATATTTCACAGGGGATTATATACAGGATCGGGCCAATGGGGCCACGGTCAGAACCATTAGTAAGCACAAGTAATAACACAACCAGTAACTACTGGTAAGATAATGAACTCAGCATCATCACAAGCCACATAAACGCATTATGTTTGCATCACATTAGGCATAAACACATTATGCCTTACATTTGCATTAGGTATCACATTAGGCATACATCCTAATACCAAGCAGTGCACCCCAGTAACACCAGGAAGGTGCACACATCATCTGGGGGCCTTATGCCACTCCAGGACACCAAATGACCCCAGGCCAACTGGCCTTCTCTGGGGCCCAAATGCCCTCTGTCCCAAAAATCAGGGCTCTAAATGATAGGGCCTTCCCACGGACCCTCCGGCTGCCTTGGCAGCGAAACCAATGTGCGCAATGCACTGGGGGCGGGGGAGTGTATCTCACTCCTTCCTTGCTATCAAAATGAACATGCCCCCGTCGTTGCAGCTGCCCGCGCTCCTGCGGTGCAGCTGAGGGAATTGGCTTTGGCACCACTGTGCCTGTGGAGCCCCACTCTGGGACTCCTACAACAAAATTGCCCCCGATGTGCCTCTTGCAAGGGCAGCTGCCCACTATCACTCGGGGCAGCTGTTCTACTTGGCCAAAGTAGTGCCCCCGAAAGGTCCCCACTGGGACCGTAGTCTGCTGAAGTGGGCTCTGCTATTGGCAGTGCCCCGCCCACCTCCTTAGACCCAAACTCACTGGGGCCTCCCTTCCAGCCGACTCACCACGGGGCTGCTTTCAACGAACGGTGCAGCTCTGGTCACCCGGTGCTCGTCGGCTTCCCGCTCCTGAGGGGAGTGGGGGGAAAGCCTCCTTTGTCCTCCGGCAGTACGCGGGGCTCTCCTCAGCCACACGGGAGCCCCACCTTCCAAAAGGCTGACTATGCCTGACTTCCTCTTTCCTGCGTGGCGTGCGGTCCGGCGTAGCCCCGCCCACAGTCAGGCGTCTGGTGCCTGACTTCCTGCATCGCCAATTCTCGGAGTGAAGTCTCTGAAGTTTCTGTTGCTCCCGTAGCCGGGTCACAGAAGGAAAAGCGCTCACCATGCGCTTCCAGCAAAAGCGCTCACCATGCGCTTCCAGCAATGCAAGGTCTCCACTGCTCTTAGGGAAACGGCGTGCCTTCTGGTTCTGTGCCCGCCGCAATCAAAGTTGGAGCCTCCTCCTGGGGCTCCGGCAATCTGATGACAGCGCCGCTCACCATGCGCTTTGAGTGGGCAAGACCCCCCCCCTTCCTCAGGGGCATCAGGGGCCACCATTGTGAAGTGCCCACAAAGCGCTTTGGGCAGGCAGGAGCCCCTCTCCTTAGGGGCACTGGAAGGCAGCAAAGCAACACTCCTCACTCGACCTGGAATAAAGATATAGCGCTCACGAGGCGCTATGTCCCAAGAGTTTAGAGGGGCAAAGCTGGGCCCAGGCAGGCCAGCTCACAGGGCCCTCCAGCAGAGGGGCAGTCCCTCGTGGCGGTTCCCCCTGGGGCCCAGCAGGTACAGCAAGCCCCTAAAGCAGCACACCTACATGGGGTCACAGCCCCAAAACTTATACAGGGCTGGTCTTTGTTCTGCCCTGGCACAGGGCTTGGGGAACCAGTCTCAACTGGTTCTGGGAGGTACTGGAGCACTTTGTGTACAGTGCTTCCACCCTCCTTTGTCAGGTTGGGCTCTGTCATCAGACACACCACAGGGGGGCGGAGCCAGCATTCACCCAGGCAGGCACAGACCTATTCAGGGTCAGGGAACTACTCCTCCCACTACTCCAAATGCAGATCTCCTATTCAGCCTAGCGCTGACTCACCCTGCCCTCCCTGGAGCCACACACCTCACCAGCCCCTGTCACTCCAGAGCCAGACATGCAATACACATCGGGCAGGCAGACACATAGCACACAGAAATGCCAACTTTTAAAAGTGCAAAAACAACAGTTGATGGACAGAATGCAGAACAATGTCATACATTCACCCCAGTACAGAGATCTGGGCCTAAATCCATCGTTTTTTTGCTCACCATGCCATTCCAGTTTGAACCCAGCCATATGCAATTCAGTCTTGACCCTGTGCCTCATGGGAACAGTCCAGCCCGAACTGCCAAGCCAGGTCCTCCCTGGACTGGAAACAAGCATCCTAGGACCGGTTTCGGGGTTTCACCCCTCTTCAGCCAGGGTAGCTTGATTCCAGTGGCATGGAGAGCACGGGACCCACGTCTGGGCATACCCGTCCCACCCTTTGGTATCGCTTTGTTCGCCCTAAGTTGGCAGGGTATGCCCAGACGTGGGTCCCTTGCTCACTTTGCCACTGGATTCAAGATAGCCTGGCTGATGAGGGTTTTGAACCCGAAACCGGTCCCAGGATGCTTGTTTCCGGTCCAGGGAAGACATGGCTTGGCAGTTCGGGCTGGACTGTCCCATGAGGCACAGGGTCAGACTGATTTGCATATGGCCATGTCTGAACTGGGGTGGTGGAGTGAGCTAAAGAATGATGATGGATTTAACCCAGATCAGTTGACTGGGGGTGAGTGTTTGATTTGCTCTAACGCTCCGTCCATCGTCCCCTTTGGTATCACTTTTAAAAGTGGCATTTCTAAAATAGTGATAATAAATCTGCGCACACCATTGCGCAGCATTTATTATTGCTATTCCAAACATACCAAACTTGACCACGCTGCTCCTCTCATATCTGGAATTACCACTGAAACACCTATCAGGGAATCCCCAATGCATTCCTATGAGGGGGCAACCTCACAGCAGTGAGAAACCAAAATGGCTGTTTGTCACTACCAGGACATGTCGCACACTTAAGGTACATGCCCTACCTTTTACCTACAATGCACCCTGCCCATAGGGCTAGCTAGGGCCTACCTTAGGGGTGACTGACATGCAGTAAAAGGGAGGTCACAGACGTGGCACACACTTTAGGTGTCATGTCACAGCGGCAGTAACACTGCGCGCACAGGCCCTGCAATGGCAGAGGCCTGAGACAGGTTTGAAAGGCTACTTTGGTGGGTGGCGTAAGCAGCGCTGCAAGCCCACCAGTAGCATTTAATTTACTGGCCCCGGGTATATTAGATACCACATTACTGGGGACTGACAGGTAAATTAAATACGCCAAACAGGTGTAGACCAATCTTACTATGTTTACCACAGAGAGCACACGCACTTTACACTGGACAGCAGTGCTAAAGTGCCCAGAGTCCTAAAACCACCAACACCAGGTCAGAAAAAAGACTATGAGGAAGGCAAAAAGTTCAGGGATGACCCTGCAAAAAGGGCCAAGTCCAACAATGAGACACCTGCCTCTCAATCCTCTGGCAAAGTCCAAGAGGGTGGAAATATTATTATTAGAGCACAGAGCTGGTTGCTTCAGTGAGATCAGTAAATGAGGTGTTGCAGTGTGGTGAGAGCTGCCAGTGCTTAATGTGGGCCAATACTTTTCTGTGCTTACCATGTCAGTGCTTTCTAGTGATCAGCGTCCTCACCCTTTTTTTGTAGAGGGAGCAGAACTTATTTTTCATCAGCAAATTGAGCACTGACTTGGTAAGTGCAGGTCGGGTCCCTGTGGGTTTAAGGAGCAGGCCAGATTATGACAGTGAGGTTGCTGTGCTGGACATGAGAAGCCAGGGCAATACTAGAGTTCAGGGTTCTGTGCTGCAAAAGGTCCCAATCCAGTTCTCAGTGCAGCTGAGAGATGAGAGTAAATGTCAAGCTGCAGCAAGGAAGTCAGTTTGCTGAGATGAGGTGCTACTGGGCAAAGGCAATTTTCCAGACTGGTGTATTGTTGAGAGGCTAAAGCATAGACCCTGGAGTCTCTGACAGTACAAATGGCAGGAGCCCAAGGATACAAGTTTAAAGGGCAAGAGGGCATATTTCATGTGCATTCATGTATAGAGGGGAAGGTATATTGTGGAACCAGGGCAGGGTAGTGTCCTGAAAATACACTGGAGCTTACCATGACCTTAGAGTTTTCACTCATTCATGTCCTCCATGTCTTCCGTCTCTCACCCTGAATAGCTGACTCCCACTCCTTCATCCGACTGACTGTTTCTCTCCAAAGGTCTGAGTGCCTCATCCAGACATCCTTTCCAAATGTCACACTTTTTCTTACATAAGTGGCCCCTTTATGCCTTTCTGGATTTCTGTCCAGAACACGGCCAGCTAATAGGCTTTTAGACCTCCTGGAACCAAGGACTTTGTCAATGTGCCAACTTGACATAGAAAGCCAGATGAGCTGCAACCCCCACCCCCAATTCCCTGTGCATTACTTGAATGAGATGTGTTTTAGGTAATGATCGTGTGAGATATCACAGGGATAATTAGTGGAACCCAAACCCTCTTTCTTCATGGAAAGTCACACTGCAAGAGCACTAGAAAAACAGGAATATATTTTCTATATTTATTTAAAATCAAAACACTATCCTAGTGCATGCAATGTGAATCGTAACTATTATAAAAACAAGAAAAATTGTGGCAATGGTACCTATCAGTGAAGTGAACAATAAAAATATTGTAACATGGTTTTATCATAAGGCTTATTAACAGTGATATTTCCCACTTCACCTAACTTTCCTCTAACTAAGCTAAACTTAGCACCAAAAGTGGTCTACTTCAGGTTTCAGAGACCTACATACCTCTTCTGAACAACAGAACCAATGTTCAGCAAAGTAACAGTGTCTGTTATTCTGTACTGCGTCAGCAGGCAGATAAGCCGTCCGAGTGAGGACTAGATGTGCCTCCCCGCCGCCTTCAGTGAAGAAAGGTGATTGCTGCTCTGTATTGCCCTGCTGGCTTGAGTCTCTGGTACGAAGTTCCTCTCTACTCTATCATACTCTGTTCTTAGTTTATAATATATAATGTATCTGAACATTGTTGAACATTTTCAGAATAAACAATTAGCAGAAAGCCCTGGCACCCATTCACTTACACTCTGTGAAACCTTGCCTGCTGTTTCAAAATAATAAACAAGAAGTGAAGTTATCAGCTTCTATGAAACCTTGTTCATTGTTTAAAAACAATCACTGCAAAAGAGAATTCAATCCATGCAGAAACCATTAATATATTCAAGCAGACTTAATTATCACGGTGCTATGAAGACTGACATGAATAAATGTTCATTTACATTTGACACTCATCCAGTGCTTTAAATGGGCCGGTACTCACCGGTACTGAGTACCGGCACTTCTTAGATTTATCACTCTGAGTACCAGCACTTCTCTTCTGCCGAGGAGAGTACCGGTACTCATCAAAAGGTAGGCTTATTGGCTGTGAGTGCAGGTGAGCCGGAGTGGAAGGTGTCTCTGGCAGCCAAGGCGCCACTTCTGTATCCCCGATCTGAGCCCCAGCTAAGCTATTCAGCAGGGCTCATTTGAATAATTGCCGGGTGCTCACCATCACGCTGTGTTTGACAGAGCACGGTCCGTTCAGGCACTGTGCTGTCAATCACAGTCACACTATCCTGTGCATTTGTGCAAACACAGGAATCATGGCAGTCCCCTGGCAGTGGCAATCAGGCTACGGCCAGTCCGCCCTGGTAGCAATTAAAAAGCCATGGTAGGTGAAGAGTATAACATGGCTTTCATCATACCCAAGTCTTTTGTGTGCCTGCTTATGTTTGTGTGTTTGCCTGCATTCGTATGCCTGTTTTTTGTAAGAAAAAAGTGAGAGAAAGAGAGAGAGAATCAAAACACTCTCAGGAGGTATTTTAAAGAAAATGGGTGGCACTTTGTGTGTACGTGTCTGCTCGGCGACAAAGATTCATAAATAGCATAGTAGGGAGGGTTGGTGGGTGGGTGAGTGAGTGACTGGATAGATGAGTGAACAAGGGTGGATGTATGGATGGATGGATGAATAGATGGATGGATGAGTGAAAGCATGGATGGCTGGGTGAAAGGGGTAAATGATCGGATAAAAGGGCGGATGATGGGTGGATAAGTGAAAGATTGGATGGATGAATGAAAGGGAGGGAGGATGGATGAAAGGGTGGATGATGGATGAGTGAAAGGAGGGATTGAGTCAAAGGGTGGATGGAATGAAAGGGTGGATGGAATAAAGGAGTGAAAGGGTTGATGGATAGATGAGCGAAAGGATTAATGAATGAGCGAAAGGGTGGATAAAGAGATGGATGAGTGAAAGGATGAATGGATAGGTTTGGAGATGGATGGATAGGTTTGGATACGAAGGGTGGACAGACGGAATGGTGAAAACTGAATGATGGATGAAAGATTGAATAGACGACAGAATGTAAAGGTTAAATGGCGGACATCAGCAGGTAAATGGTAGGATGAAAGAATGAATGGATAGATCTATGGAAGAGACAAGAGCTATCTTCTGGGGAGGGTCATGATGAATTGCTTCATTTACATTGTGCCATAAGAGCTTTGGTTCGAAGTGGGGGTATTTTCAGTGGGTGAGTGAGTGGATGGATGGATGAGTGAGCAAGGGTGGATGTATAGATGGATGGATGAGTGAAAGCATGGATTGCTGGGTGAAAGAGGGTGGATGATTGGATAAAAGGGCAGATGATGGGTGGATAAGTGAAAGATTGGATGGATGAATGAAAGGGAGGGAGGATGAATGAAAGGGAGGATGGATGAGTGAAAGGAGGGATTGAGTGAAAGGGTGGATGGAATGAAAGGGTGGATGGAATGAAGGAGTGAAAGGGTTGATGGCTAGATGAGCAAAAGGATTGATGAATGAGCGAAAGGGTGGATAAAGAGATGGATGAGTGAAAGGATGAATGGATAGGTTTTGAGTTGGATAGGTTTGTATATGAAGAGTGGACAGACGGAATCGTGAAAAACTGAATGATGGATGAAAGACTGAATAGACAACAGAATGTAAAGGTTAAATGGTGGATATCAGCAGGTAAATGGTAGGATGAATGGATAGATCTATGGAAGAGACAAGAGATATCTTCTGGGGAGGGTCATGATGATTTGCTTCATTTGCTTTGTGCCATAAGAGCTTTGGTTCGAAGTGGGTGTATTTTCAGTTTCTTCCTACTCACGTGCTGAAAAATATATAGTATTGTGCCAAACAACAGCAATTAACAGTATGGCATTAAGAAGGTGCAACTATTGCAAAAAAAGGGAAATGTTAACATATTATAGCATTTCTCTTTCATTTTGTGTAATGAGTTAACTTGCTTTGTTTCTATAAACACATTTCTCATGTGTTTTGGTATGTGCTGCAACTAATATAGAAGTCGTTAAGTATCATCATATCTTGTCTTTAGCCCCGCCCCCTCACTACACATCTAGCTCATTTTAATGAGTACCTGCACTTATTTTTTCCCATTTAAAGCACTGCACTCATCCCTAAATAAACAACATAGCAGTAACAGGTGCCTTAGCTCTCTCCATCACTCACCATCAGCTTCTGCATATGTTCAGACCCATCGCCTCATATCAGAGAGCTCACTAGTGCACACTCCACTAGTACCAGGGCATTACTCACCATCACAAATATACTACATCTTTAATCCACCTCGGTCGTCTCTGAATCCTACTCTCTGTCTCCTTCACCTCTCGTAGGAGGCCACACTCCCTCCTTTTTCTAACCCCCATCGCATGCTGTCAGTCAACCACATGGCCCTCTAGCCCCACACAAGGCAACATCATACCCCCAGGCTGTCCCAGGGTACCTCCCTTGCTCAAACACCTGTCGAATGCCTGATTAGGAAATCAGTCTCACCACATTTGTGGCTCTCAGTCCAGCTAAAACACAGTTCTCCATTGTGTAATCATTATAGCTGTGGCTAGGTTTAAGGCACACTACAAAGGATGAGTTAAATTAGTGTGCTACACTTCCTTTATGTTACATGCATAAAGTCAATTAAAATCAACGCGTTATATATATTTAGCAATGATTCCTCATTCCATTCACTTAATCACCCCCTGTTTGTTCTGCTGCAAAACTGTGGTTTGCGAAGTGAAAGAAAATGTGTGTGTTCTTTCCGCCACAATTAATCCTGAAAGTGTTTTCTCGCATTATTTTAAGGGATTGTGTGTCATGCCACAGTCATTCTCTCTAGGCTTCCTATCCCCTTGGTTACTGTCTGCCAGTCCCAGTTTGTCTCCAAGGATGTCTCCACACGGGGTCCTGTTTTGTGACTTGACTCCAAGGCATGCTGGGATGATTGGTGGTTTTTTTTGTGAGCAGTAGTGTGCGTGGGTAGGTTGTAGTGTAAGTGACAATGATTATGTTACTTGACAGGAGTGTGTGTTTTTGGTTGTTGAATAGGACTCTCTTTGCCTTGGATTATCTGGCCAGACACACTTTAAAGTGAGGCAGCGCCTGACATTACCTGTGGCTTCACTTGATTGCATCACTAGTGTGGTGTTTAGTATGCCAGGCTCCATCACCCTACACTGACTTTAATGATATGTGCAGAGCCAATCTGCATATTTCAAAAAAGAGAAGAGTAAATATATCATATTTTATATGTGCAAGGGCAACTACACTTCACAGATGGTAGAGATGCCTCTATCAGCATGCACACCAAGAAATTATTCATCCCATTCCCATTAAATATTCGCCTCGTAGCCCCGCCCCCAATCCTACAGCTCAGTACATGCACATGTTCCTCCCCCATTTAAAGCACTGGGGATACCCACATCTCTGTTCCTGTGATAGGGAGCAGCACAGCTCTCCTTAGATTTGGGGTTCTCCAGGGACAGGAAGCAGCCTTGCTATGTCAGGATTCGATGTTCGGGTGACAGAAGGCAGATTTCCTCTATCTCAGTCTTGGGGAACCTCTGAGAAAGGAAGGGGGTTCAGCGTTCTCCTGTGGCAGGAAACAGCACCACTGTCTCTGGTTTAGGGGTTCTCCTGTCACAGGGAGTGGACTCTCCTCTCTCCGGGGTGCCGCTCAATATATTTGGAAGCAAAAGCAATCCATCCTTTCTCTCGGGTTTAGAGGTTCTGCTGGGTACGAAGTGGCCTCCAGATGTTTAAACCATCAACACCCAATCTCACTCTATCGCACCTTACCACACCTTAGGTCACCCTACAGGTAAGCGATGAATCCCCCACCCTGTTATTGCACTCTAACATAGCATGTCCCTCCCCTTTGCATAAGCCATGCACATCTCACCTCGTTCAATCGCACTCCCTTCTGCATTCTACCCTACTCCTCTCTACAACTACGTTATTGCTCTGGTTATGACGTCCTAAAGACCAGGCCCTACTTCTCCCTATACCATGGCCATTAACCCCCCTACCCCGGTCTATTACACACTACCATTCCCTGCTCCTCCTCACGCCTGTCATTTACACCCCCACACAGCCACCCTTCTGTCCCCACGTGCCCCGTTCCAGCTACTGCACCATGACCCACCCTGACCTTAACACCCAACCTGAACCTGTTGCATAAGTAGTGCCCCCCTCCGCCCCCCTTCTGACGGTTGCCACCCTGTCACACATTCCACCCCCCGTTGACTCAAGTCAAAAATATTTTATTCGGCCAATAAAAGCCATAAAAGGGCCGCCCCTCGTGCCTCACGCCCCACTCGCACTCTGTACGTCCTTATTCCACTGTCCTTATTCCACTCCGTGGCGCTCTACCCCACCCTGCTCCTCCGTTGAACTCTGACTTATCTCTCGGGGCGGGGGACACTTAGGTTTGGGGACCCTCTCATAGAAGCGGGGTGTAGCTCTTTCAGGGGAAGTCTGGAGACGGCGCGGGCAGCCTCTGAACCTGCGTCACAGGAGACGGTGGGGCGGTACGGTGTGGGGCAGTGAGGGGCACTTTTGTGTAGGGCGGGGGTATTGTTTCAGGGATAGACGAGCGTGACACAGGTAGGGTGAAGCGGGCTAGTGCCGCGGAAGGCCCCTGTGCAGTGTAGGCGGGTGCTTCGAGACCCCTCCCCCCCACCCCCCCACAGAGAGGGGTGTGCCCCCTGTTGTGTGGAGATCCCCTCTAGTTACAGTGGTTGCCCCTGCAGGAATAAGAGGGTCCTCTAGGGTTGGAGACGTTGCCGGTGGGGGTAAGGGGCTGCAGGGGGTGGTGTGGGAGGGGTCGGCGTTTGTTTGGGATAGGGGTGGTGCGCCTACTAATGCGTAGGGTGGGGCTCGTGCCGAGTAGTATGCTCTCTTGCCGGGTAGAGAAGAGCTCCAGTTGGGGTTAAAGGTGACCCCGCGGGAATTCAAGGCGCCGCTCCGTGGGTAAATGCTGGGTTGCGGGTTCCTGCTGGGGTGATGGTGAGCGAGGGGGTCGGGCGCAATTTGTTTTTTTTTGTTAAAGTAAAGGTGCTGCCCACACTGCAGTAGGGGGCGCTCCTGCTGGGAGCGAGTTTCCTTTGAATGAGCGGGGGGGGGCTCCTTTTGGCAGGGAGGGCGTCCCACTAGTGTGGACCGGGGCTCTGGCGGAGCACGCGACGATGCTGTAAAAGTCAGCGGGTCCTGGGCTGAGGAAGCTCCAGTTGGGGCGTGGATGGAGGGCCAATCTTAGGTATTGGTGGTGTCCATACTGGGGTGCTCCTACTTGAGTCGGGGGTAAGCCACTGCAGGTGTAAGGGATAGTTCTCCTCCTGGGCGCTCTTGTAGGGGCCACGAGGGACTCCCGCTGGGCTGCTCCTGTAGAGAAGGCGAGGTACTCCTGCTAAGCTGCTCCTCTATTGGCAATGAGGTACTCCCGCTGGGCGGCTCCTGTAGGGATCCCAAGGTACCCCAGCTGGGCGGCTCCTATAGGATACCTGGTATTCCTCCTGTGCGGCTCTTGTAGGAGTAGCGAGGTTCCCCCGCTAGGCTGCTCCTGTAGGTGTAGCGAGTTTCTGCTTCTAGGATGCTCCTGCTGGGGCACCAAGGTACTCCCGCTGGGCGGCTCCTGTACCGGGGTGAGAGACGTACCTGTCCGAGTTAGGGGTGTACTCGTCAGGCGTGCTATCACTGGGGTAGTACCGTTAGTACGGAGAGCACCCTCTGGGACATTTGGGTGTTCTTTCCCTATTGAGGGGGTGGGGGCCCTGAGGTATGAATCTGCTGGGTGGTCGTCTGTACCTCTGAGTGAGATGCTTCCCTTAGCTGCAGTGAGGTACTGGTAGCCGCTGGTGAGGCTGCCTCTTGGGTGTGGTGCTGGCACCTGTTATGGGGTCTTCTGCTAGGGCGAGGTACGGTTGGTTTCTGCTACAGGTTTCATACTACGGAGGGGTGCAGATAATTGCTGGGGGTTCCGGTCTTGTGACTATTGTCACCTATGAGAGTGAGGTACTCCTACGTGTTTGGGGTCTCCTGCAGCGCTGTGGTGCTGCTGCTTGTTGAGGGTCACAGGGCGGAGTGAGGAGCTACTGCGCGCCGGGCATCTATCGCTGGGATCAGAGCGCTGGTGTCTTTTGGGATCCTGCTGGGGTTGTTTGCTGACAGCTGCTATGAGTCTGCAGCAGGGATGGGTGCCGGATCTCCCGCTGTGCTGCCGCTGGATTCCATTGGTGTCTCCCGTAGGAGAGAGGGCCCGGCTCCCGCAGAGGGATCCCCTGGTACCTGTTGGGGGTTCGGTGGGAGGGCGACTTAGAGGGTTAAGTGGGGGGTCTCGTGACTCCCAGTGGGGTCTCCTGCCGGGGTAGGGTGGCGGGCACCTCTCCGGTGAATAGACGGGTTCCCCTGTGTTGGCGGGGGCAGTGTGGGGGGCTAGTTCCCGTCCCCGTGAGGGGCTGTACCTGTTGCTTCCATGGCTCCTCTGCAGACGCGGCAGGCGCAGCAGCCCTGGTTCCCGCCTGTCCTCAGCCGCTTCCCTCAGCCCCTCTCTCCCGTGCAGGCAGGGGCTGCTGGGCTCAGAGCTAACAGCCGAAGCCTCCGGCTCATAATCACTGTGGCGAGGGAGGGGGGGCAGGCGAGAAGACTGGAGGGGGGAGGGTGAAGAGGACGGCGGAGAGAGGGAGAGGAGAAGAGAAGGAAAGACAGAGAGAGGAGGGGCGGGGAGATGAGAGAAGGAGCCGAGGGATGAGGGGAAATGCAAACTAGAAGATAAGAGGGCGAGGGAAAGGAGCTTTAAGAACCAGAATGAGGGAACGGAAGAGGGAAAAGGAGGGAAGTGGAGTGAGAGGGAGAAATGGAAGGGTGAGGGATATAAAGTGAGAGAATGAAAAAGAGGGGACGAAGCAGCACGGGACTGGAATAGGGGAGTAGCCGACTGAGGGGAGAATGGACGCGGAAACGAAGAAGAGTGGTGAGGAAAAGTAAGAGGGAAAGGGGGAGAAAGAAAGAGAAGCGGGTGAAGAAATAGGTAATGCGACCAGAGTACAGAAGGGCAAAGGAAGGAGAGCAGAGAGACAAAAATGGACAGAGAGAGAGAGAGATGGAAGGAAGGGTCAGAGAGGGAAGGAAAGCGAATCAGTGAAAGAAGGAGAGTAAAGGGACGAGATGGACGTGAAACGTAAAGAAGGACGTGGTAACGGGAAGATAAGAGGGGAATAGAAAACATCAGGAAGGAGGGATTAAAAAGGGGTTAATGAAACCGACATTTATGAGCGCGAAAGGTAAATACGAGTGAAATGCGGACGATGGCTGGTGGCCTTTTAAGTGAGGCCTTTGTGCTGGGGTCAACTGGAAGTGAAAATAAGAACTAACCCCCCTCACCTGCTGCAGTTGCTGCTCTGGTCAGATAGCAGACAGCGTGCAGGCACTGCTGAAAGACTCTGGGTGTTGGCAAATGACTCTGATACAAATTAAGCATATTTCACTGCAGCCAGCCTGGATCCGGCTCAAAAATAGCTGCCGGATCCCGATGGATCCCCCTTATTTCCTGCACTGCTTATGGTGACCCTGTGCTGTAGATTCATGTTTCCAATCGTTACTATCACACGGTAACCACTGTGTTACAGCTCTATATAACAATGGGACAGGTGATTTACAGTTTCATGGCGTTTTTCGTTGATGGGTGCTACCAGGGTTCACACCCACTTTGTCATGACCCAGAGTTTTGGCTGTGGCACATACCAATCTGGTGGTTTCTCCCAGAGACCACCTGGTATTTAGCAAATTTTTACGTGTACGATGGGTTTGTGCCTTCAATATTATGTGGGTTTGTAGGTTAATCCCAGAATACCTGAGAAGCATTGAGCAAGAGATAGTTTGCCTTGAGAAAGCCCTGGCCTGCTGGCCGTTGGTCGAAACACGTGTCGGCTGTTCTTCACTTCTCACAACATATTTTCTCGAATAAAGAAGAAAAGACCACTCCAACAGAGTATTCTATTCCTTGTACTCAACACGCTTTATTCTGGGATGAACCTACAAACCCACATAATATTGAAGGCACAAACCCATCGTACACGTGAAGATTTACAGTTTCATATTACAAGGTAAAGGATGTTTCCAGTTTAAGTTGATGTGGCCATCAGGGTAAAGGATGTGTTATAGCGTCATAATATATAATGAATGATGTAATAGTTTCAGATCAAATTATTAGCACTGTTGTAGTTTCATATCACGAGGCAAGTGCTGTGCTATGATTTCATATCATCATAGTACACAGCAAAGACTATATTGTAGCTTTATATCACATGGTTAATGCTATGCTATATATGAGATAAAGTATCCTCTGCCATACATTTTAAGGATATTGCAAGTCACTGAGAAGTCCTGTGACTATATAGAGGAACGAGTCTGAAGACCGAGCTGCTTTATAATGCATGGTCAAATCATCACTCGTCCCACAAACCACTTAAATCCATTGTGTCTTGCTGTTTCATATGAAAGAGATAGAATGGTTACAGACATGAAGAATAAATGCAGAATGTGTAGAGTGAAAATAAACACACCAAGAAGTAATTAGTCATTTATTAGATTCAGTTGAATGTAAATCTGATTAGAAAATGCTGTAGTTCAGAATGTATAAAACATGCAGACATTCTGTCTTTCCTGTAATCATTCATAGTGTGCAAAAAATAAAGCTGTTGCTATATAGAGCTAATTTTTGCTAATCACTGTTCATTTTAGAAAAACAAAACAGAAGCATGAAAAGCCATGTTAGAAATGGGATTTCTGGTTGGCTAGGGCATGCGCCTAAGCCAGGCAGAAACCCCCACTCTAGTCAGGGCAAGGGAGTTACACGCTGAAAATAACCCCTACTCACCCCCTTGGTAGCTTGGCACGCGCAGTCAGGCTTATCCCAGAGGCAATGTGTAAAGCGTTTGCGCAACACACACACACACACAGCAGCGACACACTAGGCACACCACAAAAGAGACTCCACACAAGGTTATATAAAAATAGCCTTTGTATTATCATAAACACATTAGATCCTAATCACACAATATACACTGTGCCAACTGGCACTAAGTAGTAATTTAAAGGGGATTATATACTTGACAGGGACAATCGGGCCACTGTCAGAACCATCAGAATGCAAGTAGTTTATCTAAAACAACCAGTAACTACTGGCATTAGCACTTAGGCATAACCATCATATCACAACACTTCGCATAGGCAGAACATATTAGGCATAAACCATATTACGCATCATATTAGGCATAAACACAGTATGCATCACATTAGGGCCTTACGCCCTCCCAGCACATCAGGTGCTTCACAGGCCACTGGCCTTTCCTCGGGGGCCCATCTGGGACTTCCCCGTCATGCCCTATGTCCACCAAAGTCAGGGCGCTAGGCTGCCACTGCAGCAGGGTGCAGGCCCAACAGGCCAGCACCAGGAATGGGGCGCGAGGGTGTAATCCACCCTGGTCTCTCTAGAGACTCAAAACAATGCCCCCAACGTTGCAGCTGCCCGTAATCAGGCGGTGCAGCTGTGTGCAAGATCAGCACCAACAGTGCCTAGGGAGCCCCTCCTTCCCGGGGCACCTCTTGTAGGGAAATCGGCATCACAGTGCCTTCGCAGCCCCCTTTCTGGGGCTTCTCTTGGGGGCCAAACAGGAATGCCTCCACCGTTGCAGCTGCCCGCACTCCGGCGGTGCAGCTGGAAATCATCTGCACCGGCACCAACAGTGCCGTGTGAGCCCCCGTCACTGGGACTCTTCCGGTGCCACTACCAGGCACCAACAATGCTCCCGACAGGCCCCACTCACCAGGGCTTCTCTGCGGAGGGAACTGGGAGCAACAGCAGGCACTGACAGTGCCCTGTGGGCCCCCACTCATCGGGGCTCTTCCTTCTCACTAACCCGGGACATGGCAGGACTGCAGCAGGGAGCCCGCGAGGCTCCGGTCCCCTTCTTCGGCGTCGGGCAGCAGGCGGGGCTCCCACCAGCACACGGGGGCCCCTCCTTCCTCCAGGCTCACTCGGGCCTGACTTCCGGCGGCTACGTCCGCCCGGATTGGTTCACGGAACACGGACGCGGCCCCGCCCATAACCAGGCAGCTTGCCTGACTTCCTGGACGCCGCTCGTGGTGCGGCGGCTTCTCGGTGCCGCAAAAAATGCAGGGTAGGCTCCAGCTCCGCTTCTAGGGATCACGGGGGAATCCCCACGCTGGGATTCCCTGGGAATGCTTTTGCAGCACAGCACTGCCGGCCTCAAGACCCCTGGGGCACTCCTCACGTCCTCTCCGGTCTGGGCAGTGCCCTCCTCGCGCCGAGTGCGCTCTCCAGGACACGTAGTCCACAGTCATCAGGGGCAGAGCTGGGCACAGGCAGGCCAGCACGTAGGGACCCCTAGGAAGCAGCAGCTGGGTCCCACGGCGGTTCCTCCTGTCGCCCAGCAGTCCTTCGCCCCAGAACAGGTACCAGCAAGCACCCAAGCACCTTTTCATGGGGTCACAGCCCCAATACTTATACTCCTTAGTGTCTTTGTTCTCCCCCTGCCACAGGGCTCTGCGCCTGGTCCAAACCAGTTCTGGGGGCACCTACTCATATGCACAACATCCTCCTTTGTCAGTGTAGGTCCTGGACCCAGACACACCACAGGGGGGCGGAGCCAGCATTGTGTAGTGCAGGCACAGTCCCATTCAGACCGAGGTGCTACTCCTCCCATTACTCCAAATGCAGGTGGGCCTATTCAGCCTAGCGCTGACTCACCCAGCCCCTGTCACTCCAGAGCCAGACATGCAATACACATCTGGCAGGCACAAAGACATAAAGCACACAGAAATGCCAACTTCTAAAAGTGGCATTTCTAAAATAGTGATAATAAATCTGCGCACACCATTACGCAGCATTTATTATTACTATTCCAAATTTTGTATTTATTTTTATTTACCGAATTTGTACAGCGCATAGCTGCCCCAGCAACGGGGCGTCCCAGCGCTACCCAGGTAAACTTTCATGAAACAGAGAAAGAAAAAATGCCCTGAGGCTACCCCGGAAAGAGCCAGGTCTTTATGGCTCTCCGGAACTCTAAAAGGTTCTGTAGTCCTCTAATCCTAGAGGGAAGGGAGTTCCAAAGCCTAGCTGCCAATACCTTAAATGAGCGTCCGCCTGCTCTGGCTCTACAAACTCGAGGGATGCAGACTAGCCTTTTATCTGCAGAGCGAAGAGAACGCCTCAGGATATATGGCACTAGCCAATTCGCTAAGACCTTGGGGGCTTGATGATTCAGGATTTTATGAGCGACACACAAAGTCTTGAACTGAATCCTTTCTCCACCGGCAGCCAGTGAAGCCTGGACAGAGAACTAGACACAGAACAGGATCTTGGGAGGGCCAGCAAAGTACGAGCTGCCGCATTTTGAATTCTTTGGAGTCGCTGAATGCAGGATTTACTAGCACCTAAATATAGGGCATTTCCATAGTCCAGTCTGGACAGGATCGTGGCCTGTAAAATGGTCTGTCGAATAGAGGGATTGAAAAAACCCAACAAAGGTTTGAGACCTCTCAAGAGCCCGAAGCAGGTCGCTGCAACTGACTTAGATTGGGTGTCGAAGGACAGATTACTATCTATCCAGAAACCCAGATTTTTAACCACCTCCTTTGGCGTGGGGGCTGGTTTGAGTTCCTCCGGCCACCACTGCTCAGACCACAGGTCACTATCTTTGCCCAGCAAAAGAATTTCGGATTTGCTCGCATTAAGCTGCAGGCAGTTAGCTGACATCCAATTAGATACTGCCAGCATATCATCCTTAAATTTCACAAGGTTAAGATCACACTTCTTAGAGAAGGCGATCACTAGTTGGGTGTCGTCCGCATAAGACACCAAGGACAGCCCTCTACTCCTAGTTACCACTGCCAGAGGTTGTACATAGATGTTAAAAAGCATGGGGCTTAGGATCGAACCCTGGGGCACCCCATGCTTAATAGTATACTCCTGGGAGTGGAACGGGGGCACAGTGACCTGGAAGGTTCTGCCTTCCAAGAAGGAGCGGAACCAGGCCAATGCCAGACCCCCAATCCCAATCTCCTCCAGCCTGCGCAGCAGTATTCCGTGTGACACCGTATCAAACGCGGCACTTAAGTCAAGAAGAATCAAGGCCACCGAGCTTCCTTCATCCAGCCTGTCACGGATATCTTCGGTCACCGCCATCAGCGCAGATTCAGTGCTGTGACGGGACCTAAACCCATTTTGAGAGGCATCCAGAATATCATTTCGTTCCACCAACTCAGTGAGGATGGTGTTAACAAGAGATTCAGTGGCCTTAGCCAAAAAAGGGAGCTGGGAAATGGGGCGGTAATTGCCTGGATCAGAGGGTTCAAGAGAAGGTTTCTTTAAAAGGGGAATCACTTTGGCATGCTTCCACACTAAAGGTACAGACGCTGAGGACAGAGACAGATTGATCAATTCCCGTGCCACAGGTAAAAGGACACTCTGTAATTGATGAAACTGTGCTGGTCTCAAAGGGTCAGCTGCCGAACCAGATTTAATCTTTCTGCATAGAGATTCAGTTTCAGTCAATGATAGTGGAGGGAAGGAGCAAAGTATATTATCGCCCCTAGAGGGCCTTTTGTCTTCACAGCATTCTTCTCCAGCTAAATGAGTGCTAGGGGCAAAGCTATTATAGATTTTTTCCACCTTATGAATAAAGTAATTGGCCAGCTCATCACATTGAGTATTAGATGAGATGGGGGAGTCAGCCTTCACCTTAGAGCCTTTCATAACTTTAAGGAGAGAAAAGATCGTCCTAGAAGGATTTTTGCTTTTCAGGATTTCGTTGGCAATATACTCAGCTCTAGCTTTCCGAACTAATTTGTGATAGGTCTTGATAGAGTCACGATAATTAGTTTTAGATTCCGCATCATAGGTTCTTCTCCAGACACGTTCTAAATGTTTACATTTGGTTTTTTCTTTACTCAAAAACTCATTAAACCAAGGGTTAGCTAGTTCCTTTTTTTTTATCGAGCAGGATTTAGCCGGGATACACTTATCCAGAGTTGAAGATATCCAATCATGAGAGAGTGTCACAGCGGATTCTAAATTAGAAGGAAACTGGGGTTTATGCCTTAGCAATAGGTCAGAGAATTTATCAGTGTCTAACTTATGCCAAGGATGTTTTGCTATAGATAGAGAGTCTGTTTGGGCCGGCTTCCCTAGCCAACGAATGGAAAAAGGGACAAGAAAGTGATCGGACCAGGCCATAGGGAGAGGGGGTGCGGCATCCAGGGAATCTAAATTGGAGAATATCGGATCTAATAAATGACCCGCAACGTGCGTACTGGATCCGACACGCTGGGTCAGCTGACAGGCTTCCAAATCGGCCAGAAAGTTGGAAATATCTGATTTACAGGGGTCTTCTAAGTGAAGATTAAGGTCTCCTAAAATGGTGAAATTAGCAGCCCTACTAGCCAGTAATGTAATCTTATTCGCCAATTCAGCTCGAAAGACTGTGGAGGGGCCGGGAGGTCGATAAATAAGCAGACCTGAGATCGTAAAATTGTGATTTAAAATAATTTTTAAAAATGCGCTTTCACAGTCAGGGATATCCTCTTTGTTCAAACTGCAGGAATAACATTCCTTATGTATCACCTCCATTCCACCTCATCTATTACCAATACGATTAAGCTGATTCAGCTTGTAGCCTTGAGGGAGAGCTAACCAAGATTCAGCGACCGAGTCCGGAGTCAACCAGGTCTCGGTCAGGAATAGGGCATCTGGAGATTCTTCAGTTAAAAGATCAAAAATCTCGGCATGATGTTTAACTAAAGACCTGCAGTTCATACTAAAAAACCTGAAAATAATTGTCTGAGAGGGGGACTTGTCTCTTAATTTTACCCTGCTCTGAAAGGGACAGAATGGGCACTGGAAGGGCTCAACCAGCGGGGACCAAGAGTGAAGACTACAAGTCGGGTTTTTGAAATTCAGTGAGTGAAGCTCTAAACTCGAATAAGAAATAGTACGATTAACCACAGAAGCAGAGTGGCCGGCCGCCGGCTGCGTCCAGGCACAGACGGGATTGCCTTAGGCGCGCCAGCGGCGCGCCCGCTGCGCGCGTCCGCATCCGGAGTGCTTCAAGTAGACGGTGGGCAACAACAGGCTCCACCCATCTAGCGTCTGATTGGCCCTAACCAGCCAGTCAGCGTTCAGCACCTTCCGTGATGCGGAAGCTAAAGGCAAAAGTGCAGAGTGCAAAGTTTTCAGGCGACTAAGCGCGAAGTTTAAAACATGAAATACAGATATTAAAAGTCACAAGCCCATAAAACATAAAACAGTTCCCAAACATACCAAACTTGACCACGCTGCTCCTCTCATATCAGAAATTACCACTGAAACACTTATTAGGGAATCCCCAATGCATTCCTATGAGAGGGTAGCCTCCCAAAATGGCTGTTTGTCATTACCAGGGCATGTCACACAATTAAGGTACATGTCCTACCTTTTACCTACAATGCACCCTGCCCATAGGGCTAGCTAGGGCCTACCTTAGGGGTGACTGATATGTAGTAAAAGGGGAGTCACAGACGTGCACTCACTTTATGTGCCACATCACAGCGGCAGTAAACTGCGCGCACAGGCCCTGCAATGGCAGAGGCCTGAGACAGGTTTGAAAGGCTACTTTGGTGGGTGGCGCAATCAGCGCTGCAGCCCACAAGTAGCATTTAATTTACTGGCCCTGGGTATCCGAGGTACCACTTTACAAGGGACTGACAGGTAAATTAAATACGCCAAACAGGTGTAGACCAATCTTACCATGTTTACCACAGAGAGCATACGCACTTTACACTGGACAGCAGTGCTAAAGTGCCCAAAGTCGTAAAAGCACCAACACCAGGTCAGAAAAAAGACTAGGAATAAGGCAAAAAGTTCAGGGATGACCCTGCAAAAAGGGCCAAGTCCAACAAGCCAATTCTCGTTTTCCTTGCATAAAATTCAACTTAATCAAGAACTGCGATCTGTCTTTTAGCTTAACTGTCGGTCATAGCAGCAGGCATTATGACGTCACAACTCAAAAGTAATAACTTATTACAGTTGAGCAGCCATGTCAATTTGTTATCACAGAGGACAGACTTTTATAAAGAGATTACAGGCTCCCATGTATTTTAGTTACATATTACCTGGTAAATGCTATTCTATACTTATATATCACATGATGAACACTGTGCTATAGTTTCATATCACGAGGTAAGCGAACTTCCATCTTAAATATTACATATTACGTGGAAAATGCTGGCCAGTACTTTCATACCACTTGGGGAACAATTTGCTACAGTTTTCTATCATGTGGGGAACACTGTGCCAGTTTCATGTTACATGTTGAATGCTGTGCTGTAGCTTCTAAGCCACAGTGAATACTGCAGGCCCGGACCAAAGATTTTTAGGGGTGGGTAGGGGACATTTAGTCTGCTTAGGCCATGAATATCAAAAGGGCAGGCAAAAATCAAAGCGGTGCTTGGGAGTTCTTCTGTTTCAAACACCAAGGAACCCTGTCAAATTCTGAGCGTATTTAAGAAGGGAAAGTAATGTACCTTTGGTAACACAGGTACCAATGAAAACTATTGCCGTCATTAAGAGAAGGGCCCCAAGCGGATATCAACCCTGGATGTTCTGTCCGCCCTCATCTTAGTTCCCCAGCTTCAGTGAGATGTGGGACTTCATTGAGACAGTGCAGCTCCTTCCAACTTTAACCTCAAGAAAACTCCTGAGGCAGACCAAGCGTTGCCAGGAAACTCTTAGGATGGTGACCCTATAGTTGGGCAGCCCTTCCAGTGCCAAGCCCACTGGCTTTCATTCTGTAAGCATAAGAAGAACAATAAACATTTATAAAGCGCAAGGATCACCCAATGGGCATCTAGGCACTAACAAATAGGTAAACCAAGCTTAGCTCACCAGCACAAGCATTTGGCAGAGAACTAACAAAATAAAAAGGCCTTCGGGGCCTTCCGAGAGCCATGTAGAACTCCATAGCTTTACTCTGAAGCAGAGGTTTGTTCTAAACGAGGTCCCAGGTAAGATAAGGCTCTACCTTCCACCCTCCCTTTCTTGACTTTCGGTACAACAAATAATAGTTGAGTTGCAGCGAAGGCCTCTGTGGGATATGTAAGATTTCAATCTATTTGCTAGCGCGGATTTTACAGTTCGGCGAAATACCACTAACATCAGACTGAGGCTTTTAAAGATAATCCTCTGTTTGACAGGAAGCCTTCGCAGATCCCTTCTAGCTGGGGAAACATGCTCATGTTCCTACAGACCAGACGCCATTCCGACAGCCAGAATTTGAATCCTCTTCAACGCCTTCAAAGACTTTTTGGAAGGCCTAGACACAGTATATTACAATAATCAGTTCTGAATAACATACTTGTAACTGTTCTGGTAAAGGCAGAGAATCTTTCTGATTATCATAAGTAACTAAAACATGCTGATGCCAAGGTGTGGACCTGTTGATTCAATGACTCATGCTCATCTAAATAGACACCAAATAGGTATTACCATAATCAATTTTGGATAATATACTTGCTGACAGCACTTGCTTGTGTAAGTGTTTTGGTAAAAGAGGCAGAATTATTCTGATTAGCTTAAGTAAATAAAAACATGATGATGCCAAGGCGTGGATTTGTTGATTCAATGACCCATGGTCATCTAAATAGATACCAAGTGACTTTACATGGGCAGAGCCAGGGGTTATAGGTCATAGTTTGATTTCCCACCAGCAGTGGTACCATTTTGTTGGTTTTGAGTGGAGGAAAGTCGAAAGCCACCCAAGACTGTACTGCAGTAAGGCATTTGGTTAAAGTATTCACAGATGCGGGTGCGTTTTTGTTGAGCCTCAAAATAAGTTGCGTGTTGTCTGTATAGAAGCTGTGAAACAGGGCCGGCGCTAGGCATGGGCAGTGTGGGCAGCTGCCCAGGGCCCCACATTCACCTTGTCCACATGGGGCCCCGCATCAGTTGGTCACAGACCACAGCACGCTTCTCATATTTATTTCTGCCCACTGTGTGCTCCTCTTGTGCCCCCCCCCCCCCATCAATGCACTATTTGGCAGCAAGTTGTGGCTCGGCCTCGCACCTCCCACTTCAAAGGGCCAGGTAGATTGTCTGGGGGGGGAGGGGGCGATGAATAACACCTTGCACAGAAGATCAGGGGCGGGGTGGAGGAGACAGCAGCCACACTGTCTCTGATGCTCTTGAGGGTGCCTCATTTGTTGCCTTGGTCACAATCACTGCGAGGCCTAAGGAAGGGGCCCCCTACCCTGGGCCTTGCACCACTACACAATTGCTGTGAGGCCCAAGAGAGGGCCCCCTACCCTGGGCATTGCAGGGGTATACCATGGCTGGGTTACCAAGGAGAGGGGGACTTCAACCCTGGGCCTCGCAGTTATGGTATTGTGCTACGAGGCCCAGGAGAGGTGTGAATTCCCCTGGGCCTCTTAGCACTAGACCAGGGCTGCCACAGGCAGAGATGAGGGCCTCCCCTTCCGGGTCACGCAAAGCTACAGAATGTCTGAGAAGCCTGGGAAGGAAAGTTTATACACAGCTGCTAAGTTTTCAATCTGCCTATGTGTGCCATTTCAATGTTTTCGGTGTGCTCATGTGACATTTTATTTAGTGAAAAATCAGTTGCATTCTGGGATATGTAGTTTTGTTTGGCAATTAAAGACGGGCTTCCCAGCCTTGGGATGTAAGTGATATTGGCTAACAGGGCAGATTTGCCAGTGAGCATGTATATATGATCTTATAGTTTAATGATTAAACAATTAGATTGTGCCTTTAGTAAGGAATGGTTCATGCATTTCCTAGTCTGACAAAATGCAGCTATTTCCACTAATATGTATGTGAAACAGTGCAAACTGTTTAGAGTATTGAACGCTATTGATGAACATGGAAATTGCGCCCCACTCACAATGTTGATGCACATTATTTGAAAAGGGTGGAATGTGCCTTTTTTGTATGGTACAACTTCTGTAGGTTAGAATACTGTCTAGTGCAGCAGGACAGATATCCTGCAAGATAATGACTACTTTGGATGCAAACATTATAGTCTAAGCATTCCTATCTAGAAAAACATATATGTGCTGTACTGTGA
This sequence comes from Calotriton arnoldi, assembly GCA_963921515.1. Lineage (NCBI taxonomy): Eukaryota > Metazoa > Chordata > Amphibia > Caudata > Salamandridae > Calotriton > Calotriton arnoldi. Next base: position 1,178,199 of record CAWUFW010005712.1, read on the forward strand.
GTATATCCTTTTACATTTCGAATTATGCTCCAGTTTCAAAACTTCTTCCCAAGTGGACCACAGAAAGACTGTTAAATCTGGCAAAGAAATTTGAGAATAATTTATATTTTTCTTTTTTCATCAAAGTGATAACCTTTTGTTTTTCTGGACCAGCTGAACAGCACACCCTTCGGAAAAATAGAGTGGAGCCTTGGATACAGAGGTGATACAGCTCTTGGGGGCTATGGTGTTTGCCAGCAGATGCATACAATCTAGCCTGTTGGGGTAGTAAGGAGCTGCATGCTCTGCTAGTACACGTTTAAACAAAATCCCATTCACACTTCCGCCCATGCATCAAAGCAGCTCTACTCTAACAGTCAGTATGAAGTTCGGCAATTCACATTACTCTACAAAGAAGCTTCGGGGTGTTTGTTAGCCAAATCAACACAACAACAGTGCTAACAGAGGCAACTCTTATGTAATCATGCCATGATCCTCACCCATCACCTATACCCTGGGAGCCATTTTTATATGCTCAGTTGTCGCCCTGCCAAATGCCACACATTTGCATTTCTGTATGCAGGTCTGGCGGGGATGCTGTAAGATAACCTATAATGCTTTTGTCTAACACGAGATGCGTGGTACTTAACAGGGCTGGTTCATTGACTTGTGACTTTCCATTACAGATGACAGCACTACTGCCTAGAGAGGTAGGTAAGCCAACAGATTAACAAGGAGAGCAAAACCAAGAACCTCATTTATGAGGTTTTGCCGTAGGGCAGCACAGCAGGCCTTCCTGCAGGCGCTACCCTACGGCAAAAGAAAAGGGCAGGAATGCGCCGTATCTATCAGATATGGCGCACTCATGTCCTTTTCTCCTCCGCCGGCGCACTGTGGGCTGCCGTGCGCCAACGCAGGCACCTTTGCACCATGGTGCAAGGGTGCCTGCATTGCGGGGCTGATTATTTTTGTACAGGAAGGGAAACCTTCCTGTACAAAAATAATCACAAGAGGCTTTTTCCTCTTTCCATGTGTGCTGCAGAATGCCGCACACATAGAAAAAGGAAAAACGAGGAGAAATAAAGATATTTCTCCTCGTTGTGCCTCCCTTATGCCTCCCCTGGGGAGGCGTACGTTTTTGGCGCTGCCTCAAATTTATGATTTCTCGTAGATCTGGGGCAGTGTCAAAAAGCTATGGATGTTGCTGGGAACGCCCCCAGCAACAACCATTGCATGGCCCTTTAACACAGAAAACTGTGTTAAAGGGAACAATATTTATCAGACCGCAATAAGCCCAAAAAGTGGCTTAGTGCTGCCTGATAAATATCACGTAGGCTTCAGGGCCAGGGAACGTCACAAAAAGTGACATTCCGGCAGCGCAAGGGGCCTCATAAATGAGGCCCCAAGGGTCTAGCTAGGCTCCAAAAGCCCATGCGTGAGGCAAGCCATGAATATTTTAGTCATTTAATTCGTGCAAAACCATCAAGTAAAAATACAAGCGCCTCTCCAAGTTTCTAAAAAGTGTATCTCTTTAACATAGCTGAAGAGTTTCACCTTGGCACTCCAGAATAGCATTTGAAGGTATTCTGGTTTCAGGTGCGGGATGGGTGTCTTTTTTTCCTGTTTTACACAAAAGGTTATTGCTTTGTTTGCATTCTTGATGCACACGGTTAGACCATAGGTGGCACCCATAAGACATGAAAGCTTGACTCCTTATGGGCATGAGGGTCCAAGAGGACCTTGAGCTCAGCCAGCTCTGGGCTTCTGGACTGAAACTTTAGTGGCTTGCCCACATCTACCATTGGCCTGTGCATATGTGATATAAACTCATAAGGCTGCAGCTTCATGCTTCCTTTGGCAGCAGTACTGCTCTGTGTATAATGTCTTATGAGTACATAGTGCTGCAGCTTTCCCCTTTTGGATTGCAGCACAACTACTCCATGCATCAGATCCTATAAGTTAACCGTGCTGCGTCTTGCAAGTCAGACTGCAGCAGTACTTCCCTGTTCAGGCTTTATATTCATTCTACTGCAGTATTACTAGAGGCTTACAACTTCACAAAGCTGCACTTTCATAGCTTGGACTGTAGCTATATTGGCCTATGCATGTGAACATAAACTTTCATGATACTATAGCTTCCCAACATAACTACACAAAGGATGACATAGTTCCACTGTTCTGTTGCTCTGGTATGCATTCTATACTAGTCCTTATGTCACAATGGGTGACTTTAAGGCAGTCCTATGTATACAGCCTACAGAACTAAGTCTAATGGAAAAAGTTAAACTTGGTGCTGTTACTTTGAAGCCGCCCTCATGACTTGGCAAGTTAACAGCTGTGTTGCAGCATTAGTGTCCTTTGTAGAGATCCTACTTTTCTGTGATGCAAGTGAGCTTCTTGGTTCTGTTGCTCAATCAGGAAAAAAGGCTATTAAATGATAAGAATGAGTTGTAGGCTGGACTAATGCCTTGAAATATGAATGTCATAGGTTTGAACCTCAGCGTGGATAACTCAGCCTCTCATCGTTCCCAAGTTGATGAAATGAGTACCACTGAGTGGGATGATGACACCCATTATTTTAGCACCTAGAGACAGCTCGGTGGCACGTACAATGTTATAATCAATTTTGATACGTGATGCCCCAAATCAGATGCAATAGTTTATTAGTGTAAATGGATATAATGCTGTGCTCTCCTGTGTCAGTGTGAGAGTTCTCCCTTTTTGGCGCACAACCTTTTACATTATACTACTTATAGTTTTACTTTCCTACCATTTGTTTGCACTTTGTACTCTTTTGCATTTTTGCCACAAATGCTCTGTCTAGGTCCCAGGCCAGGCCACACATGCAGCAGTGTCACCGGAAGGAGCAAATGGATCCATGAACCTATTGGATAGTTCTGGGCTGCACTGGTCCTTTATTCCATCAGCCCATTTTTTGAAGGCCCAGGGGTGCTGCAATCTCCTCTGTCACTTTCTTCAGCTCCCTGGGGTTAATTCCAGCAGTTACAGGGAGGGCAACAGGAGAGAGAAAGTAGAACGAAGCAGAGCGAGAGAATGGATCTACGGATGAATGGAAAGAGATAGAAAGAGTCAACAGGGAGCAAAGGAGCAGGATCTAATCCTCTGATAAGTATCCCAGAAAAGTGAGGATAAAAGTAAGTTAAGGGTACACATCAGCGACTTGAATGATGCAATCATACAAACACTTTAAGGGCAAGTTCTTGATGCCCATGTGAAGATGTAATTTGAAATGCCCTTAAGAAAGAAAGAAATAGTCCTCTTATGTGCAGCCATTACAGAAAGCTTAAATGCCCCCCATTGTGCCTCATTGCCGTGATATATCACTGCAAGGCTGAGCAGAGGAGGCTTCCTCCGCTGGGCCTTGCAGCGCTATACCATGGCTGCAGTGCCCAGGGGAGGGGCATCAACCTCTCCAACGTCACAAGAACTCACATCCACCTCCAACGTTCTACTTAGTATAATAAGCCATAGCATTCTCTACCCCAACAGAAGAGCTACTAGGCCTCCTGAAGCCAGCATTCTAGTGCTCCTTCAATCCCTCTATGGAAAGTGTGCAAGACTGTCTCACCCACAAGATTGTTCTTGTCTTGTCACATCTGCTGCCACGGCTGCACACAGATATGCATATCTCATAGCACAGCAGTGCAACTATTAGAGCCACATTAAAATTCATATCTCCCAAGACTTAAGTAACACTCTCCTGGCTTCACTGCAAGCAACACTTGCCCAAATCTTAGCTATACTCTTCTGGTTCTCCTGCAGGTGCTCTGCACACAACACCTTTTTATTGAGTTCCCATTCCTCTCTTGGCCCTCACAGCCATGATCAAACACTGTGGGCCTCATCTACAAGAAAATGACGCAGCGTGGTGCCATAAGCCATTTAGCTGCGCCCTGCTGCATCATTTTCAAAGCACAAGGATACATCGTATTAACAACAATGCGACACATCCTTGCACTGGCGAACAATTGGCTGCCATGCGCCAGCGCAGGCACCCTTGCGTCATTTTGCAAGGGTGCCTGCACTGCGGGGATGATTGTTTTTGTGCACAATTGTTTTTGTGCACAAAGAGACACCTTTCTGCACAAAAACAGTCATTAATGGCATTTTCCTCTTAGAAAGTAGAAAAAACGGGGAGAAATAAAAGTATTTCCAATTTTACAAAATGTTGTAAATCTGGGAATGTGTCAAGTTCCATGGATGTTGTGTGGGAACACATACAGCAACACCCATGGAATGCCCCTTTCACGCAGAGTAATGTGGGAAAGGGGCCCATATTTACAAGGCCATGAAAAGTCGCGCAGGATGACTTTACGTGGCCTTGTAAATATGGGCAAGCCCATTGTGCCGCCAGGGTGTCAAAAAAAGTGACGCACTGGCAGTACAATGGGCTTGTAAATAAGCCCCTGAGAGGCCCAAGAGAGGGGGCAAATGTATTTTGCCGCCACCTAATTGTAAGTGGACACTGATATCATTAGACATTTTAAAGGTTGTAGAAGGGGTTGGCCGAAGTCTTGTACCCATGGCTCAGGGCACATGCCAATAACAATCTTTTAGCCTACATATCATTACCTTATGGTGGATTCACATTTAATAATGTAAGTTTGGGATGAAAAATCACAGAATGCTAATTACTGTCAGAAAGCCCTAAATAATAATGCTTTGTTTGTGCAGCACTCTGCTGCCCTTTTCCTAGGTATAGCCTGTGCTTTGTAACATTTTAAATAAAAATGTGAATTTATCAGAACTCAGAGTTCTCACTAAATCCCATTGCTTAATTTTACAGTGATTTGAGTGACACCTTCAATAGGACTCTAGCTACTTTCAACTGTTCTGTATCTTTTTATGTATTTCTTGATCAAAAATCATCTGTGCCTCACACCTTCTCTTGCACTGGGTATCTGGAAAATTGTATTGGAATTTTAATCCACACTTACCACCCCTTAAGGGCATTTTACATGCTTCGCCATGCCTCATTAAGGCTTGGAGAAATATGACCCCATCACTCTCCCTGATGGAACTCCAAAGTCTCCTCTTGGCAGCCAGCACCCCAGCTTACTTGGATGTCAAGCTTACAATCTCCAGGGCCTCTCCACACACCCACACCTTCAGTAGAATGACAAAGTGCAAAAAACAAGGCAAAATATCTTTTCCATCCATGCACCAATGATCTGGAATGATATTTCTGTATCCCTCTGCACATCCCTAACCCAGCTCTAATTTAGGAATTAGCCGAATACTGACTTCTTTAAAGAATACTACAGCATGATGTTATAACAGTCGATTAAGCACATACCCCTTTTCACACACATTGACTGTGTCTTTTACCCTGTACAGCTCTTCAATGCCTTTGTGTTTGGTTTACACTATATAAATATCACATGCCTATACACAGGGCCAGTCCTAGGATTTTTGGAGCCCTGGGCAGAAAGGGAATGGGAGAGGCCCCCCTAATTTGCAGACGGAGTGACATCACAATACTATAAATTGACATTAATCCTATGGCGTTGTTGAAGTGATTTTGCATGAATTAACTTTACTGATGCAATATCAACAGAAACATAAATAATTGCACTGATAAAATAAGTTGGAATATTTTAAAACTATATTAAGTGGAAATACATTATATTATTCACTCTGGGTGAAAAAGATTGGCCCAGGTTTCGTCAAAATATATACCTTTTCTCCAATGTTAACATGTTTTCCGGGCTTGTACGTTATAACATGTATAGGCAGGGCTGGAGGTAGGCACGGGCAGCATGGGCTGCTGCCCAGGGCCCCGCGCTAGGCCCACTAATATGGGGCCTCGCAAAAGTATCCCCCCCCACCCCTCCCCCGTCCTAGGCCTCGCACCTATGGTGCAGCACTGCAAGGCCCAGGGAAGGGATGCCTCTCTCTTGGGCCTCCCAGGTATATGTAGCACTGTGAGGAATAGGGGAAGAGGCCCACCCTTGTGCCTCACAACACTGGACAATGGCTGCTAAACCCAGGGAGGGGCCTCTTCTCCCCTGGGCCTTGAAGCCCCACATGTAGCTGTGAGGCCCGTCAGCATTTGCCAGGTTTGGCCTGTGACTGGGGATGCTGTCCACTTCACACTCAAATGCCCAAGTTTCCACAATTTGGCGCCTAGCAGGTTTAGCAATTTGAAAAGACAAGCAACTCTCACTCTTTCAAACGCTGATGAGATGTGAAAGAGATGCTTGTGAGTGGCAGGCAGGGAGGCGTTGCAGCACAGGAGGGGTCATGCATCATGCAGGGGCAGGAGCACCCTCCGTTATTTAGATGCAAATAGGGTTGTATGACGTTACAACGCATTCCGTTGCAACGCATGCCTTTACCACGCATGCGTTACAACACGAATGCCATTCCCACGCATAACCTTTACCATGAATATTCCTTTACCACGCATACTTTTACAACAATTTTCGTTGTAAATTCATGCATGGTAAGGGCATACTCTTGGTAAAGGTTATTCCCCCACCCCTAAACCCTTCTTACAAATACCCCTCCCCTGCCCTTAACCCTAAAATCGGACTTCTGCTTTTTTTAAAATTAAATTTAAAATTCCCCTTACCTCTCCACGTCTTCTCTTCTCTTTTTTCTTCCATGTTTACGTTGCACGTCGTATAGAGGAAACGGAAGTGTTTTTCCGTTTCCTCTAATGACGCCGATTGCCTCCTGATTGCCTCCACATCCCTACTTAAATAGGTGCAGTTTCTTTTTTGGGGGGGAAACCCCCCCCAATCCCCCTTTTTTTTCACGTTTTTTTTGGGGGGGGAGACCCCCCAATGCCCCCCTTTTTTTTACCCTTTAACACACATGCCTTTACTATGTATTTCGTAGTAAAGGTATGCGTGGTAAAGGCTATCCGTGGTAACCATGCATGCGTTGTAATGCATGCGTGGTTAAGTTATGCGTGGAAACGGCCGCGTTGTAGTGGCCGTTTCCCGCAAATAGCCTTGAATGAGTAAAGGAAACCATTTTTTTCTGCAGTTTTTATATAGTGCAAACTCGACCCAAAGGTTTTGGAATGGTTTATATGAACACCAATTACAATACACATTTATTTTAGGTTCGGAGAGAATACGTGATTTGCGAGAATCACCAGGATGTTGAGACAAGTCCAAGGCTCGAGTCTGATTCCTCAGTCTCAAAGTCGGCAGCTCTGACATCATGCAACATCTTCTCCCCTCTTCTACCCATGCTCAGAACCTGTCGGGGGAGTAATCTTCTAATGTCTATTTCTTATAGGAAGCCTGTTTCAAAGTGCTGCCAAATTGTCAAATCAGTGGACGAGGCATAGGGAGAACATTGTTTGCCCAGGATCAAACAGTTGGTTAAATTAGTAGACCCAGGACTGCAGTGCACTTCTGCTTGGGGCAAAGGCTTTATATTTACCACTGTACTGCATTTAAGTGACTATATCATGTGACTGGGCACCAAGGTAATATCCAGTCTATGTATTAAATCACACTGACTAGTAGTTTTTACATTGAATCAAAATACTCCCAAGCTTGCCAAAAAAGGAGCAGCAGAGCAATACATTCAGAAAAGTTATTGCCCAAGAGCATACAATGGGATATTGATGAATAGTAACGTCACGTAGACCTCCCGTCATGCTCCTTGGTTGAAACTGCAGCCGGGGTGGCAAGGGCGCGCATCAACATGGCTGTCGAACAAACGCGGTTGACCAGTGGAAGATTGTGCCTCTTTTGGCCCGCAACGGGCATCCAGGACACCGCAGTGCTGGCTCCGGGGAGGGGTGGAGCCTTGCGGGCGGCATCACGTCCCCGACAACCTCTTATCTAACTTTCTGGATTTCGGCTCATATTTTCAGACCGGTGGTGATTATATCGATGTACACTTCCGCTGCAAGAAGAAGCAAGCGGAATACACTGGACCTCCCATCTCGATCCATATTTTGGATTCCACACAGCAGGCAGCCATGGGCCCAGCACCAAGCTGCATCTGCCCACAAACTACAAACCACAATGAGTTGCTTGGAAACGGTTTTGGTAGCCGCTTTATGTTTCCCTCGCATCAGCAGGTGAAGTACTAAAAACATTCGTAACTGAAGGAGGCGGGTGTCAGACATTAGGCACACCAGAATAGGGTAAGATTTTTCTATACTTAAGCATTGTGGGATATACCGCTTTGCAGGGCTACTCGGTGGCACATGTTCAGGTGCATCTATAGTGGCAATTGTTGGAACTCCAGAAAGGGGAGCCAAAGGGCCCATTCGATGTTCTTGTGGGCTACAAGTATCATATGAGAACACCTTCAGTTGAGGGGTGGGGTAGAAGCAGCCTGAGAGGGGTTCACTAGGTTCCCTCATAGGTGGAGGGGACTCGGGGCGGGGGGTGCTGCAGAAGCGGTCTATGTAGCCTAGCTGTGGCCTTCTCGTGGACCTCCAGCATCTCCCTTTTAACCCCAAAGATTCGGAGAAAGACTACAAGGTCACCAAATGTAGCGACTCTCACGAAACATATCGATGAGAACGCGTGCACCAGGCAAAATTATAAAGGGTTTTAAATAACCGTAATCAGCCTGCATCTAACCAAATACATAGACCTCTGAACCCTGGTGAAAGACAGCTGACTAGCTCACCAGACAGGCTGCCACAGGAGATGCTTCAACAGGAGGTGACCAATGCAAAAAGAACAGTTGATGGGCAGAATGCTGCACAATGTCAAACATTCACTCCAGGTCAGAGATCTGGGCCTAAATCCATTGTTCTTTTGCTCCCCATGCCATTCCAGTTTAAACCCAGCCATATGCATTCAGTCTTGACCCTTATCCCCATGGGAACAGTCCAGCCCAAACTGCCAGGCCAGTTTCTCCCTGGAATGGAAACAAGCATCCTGGGACTGGTTTCGGGGCATCACCCCTCATCAGCCAGGCTAGCTTGACTCCAATGGCATGGAGAGCACAGGACCCACGTCTGGGCATACCTGTCCCACTCGGGGTGACCAATGCAAAAAGAACAGTTGACGGACAGAATGCTGCACAATGTCAAACATTCAATCCAGTACAGAGATCTGGGCCTAAATCCATCGTTTTTTTTGCTCCCCATGCCATTCCAGTTCAAACCCACCCATATGCAAATTAGTCTTGACCCTATGCCCCCTGGGAACAGTCCAGCCCAAACTGCCAAGCCAGGTTCTCCCTGGACTGGAAACAAGCATCCTGGGACCGGTTTCGGGGCATCACCCCTTATCAGGCAGGCTATATTGACTCCATTTGCATGGAGAGCACGGGACCCACGTCTGGGCATACCCGTCTCTCTCGGGGTGACCAATGCAAAAAGAACAGTTGACGGGCAGAATGCTGCACAATGTCAAATATTCACCCCAGTACAGAGATCTGGGGCTAAATCCATCGTTTTTTTTTTGCTCCCCATGCCTTTCCAGTATAAACCCAGCAATATGCAAATCAGTCTTGACCCTGTTCCCCATGGGAACAGTCCAGCCCGAAATGCCAGGCCAGGTTCTCCCTGGACTGAAAACAAGCCTTCTGGGACCGGTTTCGGGGCATCACCCCTCAACAGCCAGGCTAACTTGACTCTAGTGGCATGGAGAGCACGGGACCCACTCCGGGTGACCAATGCAAAAAGAACAGTTGATGGGCAGAATGCTACACAATGTCAAACATTCAACCCAGTACAGAGATCTGGGCCTAAATCCATTGTTTTTTCTCTCCCCATGCCATTCCAGTTTAAACCCGGCCATATGCAAATCAGTCTTGACCCTGTTCCCCATGGGAACAGTCCAGCCTGAACTGCCTTTTGGGTTTTTTCAACAGGAGGTGACGACATCAGACTCCCACATGAGCCCAGCGGGAGGTTCCGGTGACACAGATCTCTCTCATTCCACCATGATTATTTCCATCATAAAGTTAAGATTAGATGTCAAATATCCATGGCTAAAGTGTACCCACTGGACCAGGTCCTGTGGCAGAGGGTACTTTCTGACTTTATGTGTAGTCAATATTGACCAGTGGTGTTTCAAAGCTTAAGTCTATTTCATTCCATTTGCATACAAGAGTTCATTTTCTAAACTTGTCTCTCAAAATTTGCAATAGCGAACAGTCAAGGCGGTGGTAGTATAAAGAGTAATCAAGCTTGATAAACTCAATCTCAAGCTGAGTTATTTTTTTAACATAGCCTGCTTTAGAGGGAGGGATTTAGAATAAAAAACCCAAAATTCCATTATGTGACTCATAGTTCCCCTGTTCCCCAATACACATCTTCTGATGCTTCTGCACATGCAATGTGTCTCCACACGTGCAGTGTGTCTCCAAAGGCACAAATTGTCCTGTGTAGTGGTAATGGAAAACTGACCGCCTTACTTGGCCCTCACAGTGATGGCTGGGGACTAAGATAGTGAAGCCCAGGGTAGGGGACTCTCCTCTTCTGGGCCTTGCAGTACCAGGCCATGAATGTAATGCCCAAGGCAGTAGGCCACTTTCTGAGCCTTGCAGCACTAGACCATAGCTGAAAAGATAAGGGGATGGGACCACCCTCCCCTGGGCCTTGCAGCTCTGGATCATAGTGGGGTGGTCCAGGGGAAGGAATACCCTTCCCTTGGGCTTGTATCACTAACCTATTGCAAGGCACATGGAAGAGGGTTTCCCTGTTCTGGGTCCCCTCACCAGGGTCTCCCATCACTATAACATGGTTGAGAGGCCTAAGGGCCTACGCCTTGTAGCCATGGTGTAGCACTGAAAGGCCTTGTAGTGTGCACCTCTCCCCTGGGCCTCAATGCCAAAGTTCAGTGCTGTTAGGCTCATGGGTATGTCCTAATGCTCACAATGCTACACCATGACTGTGAGGCCCAGGAGAGGGAGGCGCCTTGCGGGGGCCCCCACTCCTGGGCCCAATTAAATTTGTCTCACAGTGCTGTACCCTGGCCCTGTGCATGGGTCTCTGACAGGGGCTTAGCATTCGGTAGTGCAGCAGGTGCAGTGACACCAGGCTCAGGGGTATTAAGAGCAAAATTTTCCCATATTATGGCTTTAATGTACTATGGAGCCAGTGGGTGAGGGTGAGGGGATGCTTTCACTTTGCACCTTGGCACCATTGCTGTGCTACTTCCCTCTCTTTCATGGGCCTCACAGCCATGTTCCAGAGCTGTGAGGCCTGTGAGAGGTCCTCCTGCCCCTGGGCCGGACAGCCATGGTTGGACACTCAGAGGAGGAGGCACTTGCCTATTAGCTTAGCAGCACTGGAACATGGCTATGAGGCCCCTGGGTCCTCTCTCAGGGGGTGTACTTAACAATAGTACAGCAGGTGCAGTGGCACCAGGAATCGAGGATGTTAGGGACCCAATGCACCCAAATTATTGCTGTGTTTTACTGTCTGGCGTCATTGCCTTGCATAAGGGCCCATGGCAACATTACTATGCCACTGGTTCCTTTTCCCATGCACTCGACAGCCATGATCCAGAGCTGCAAAGCTCACGCAAGGCCCACCCACCTCTAGGCCTCACAGCCATGGTCCAGTGCTGAGAGGCCCAAGGGAGGGAGCCTGCCATTCTGGGCTTTGCAGCACAGATTCATGGATTTCATGCCCAGGGAAAGAGGCGCCTTCTGAAGGGCTTAGCTATCAATAGTGTAGGAAGTGCAATGTGACCACAGTCTTGTGGGGTCATGTGTCCAATGCACCCAAATTATGGCTGTATTTTACTGTCCAGTCAGTGACCAGAGGGTAGTGGGAGGAACACTTTACCTTGCATGCATCAGAGCCTATCGCAGCATTGCTACATTACTGATACCGCTCTCCTGCGCCTCACAGCTGCGAACCAGTTCTGTGAGGCCCAAGAGAGTCTTCTTCTCCCCTGGACCTCATGGCTATAGTCCAGTGCTCTGAGGCCTTCCAAAGTAGGCAGGCAGGGCGCAGGATTGTTCTTCTTTTTAGATGTTTGTCCTGCATCCTGCAGCCAGCTCCTGTTGGCACCAAATGTCTGACTTTTTTTGCTTGCCAAGGGACTGATGTAGGCATGCAGGCATATCAATAGGGGGTGCAAAACAAAACAAAAGTTTAGCTGGCAAGCCTGGAGCAGCCATTCCCAGTAGGATGTCACAGCACTGACTCTGGGAACAACCACTGTGCAGAGGTGCTAACATGACAACTGGAAGACTTGTACCACAGTACTGATATAATATATTTCCATGCAGTAGAACTTAAAAAAATATATACAAATTTTATTACTTTTAATATTTATGGTTTTATTGTTTTACTGATATCCCGACCAAGAAAGTTGCTTCTTGCAAAGCCGCTCAACAATAGTCAATTGATGGCACTTCCTGTAATGTCATTTCCTGTGATTTCACGCCGTACGCAAATTAGGGGAGCCCCACACATTCCCTTTCTGCACAGGGCCCAAAAGTCCTAGGACTGGCCTTGCATGTAGGGCAGCAGAAGAAGTACACAACAGGGATGAGAGAGAGCAATGTAGAGTGCGGCAGAACAGAAGCACACAGGCGAGACAGAGCGCAACATGGAACGGAAGAGAAGCTCACAGGCGAGAAAGCACACAACAGCAAGCACAACCAGGAGGGGAGTGAGGACACGAGTGACAGCAACATGTAACGCCGTGGGAGGGCAAAGAGAAGTACACGAAGGAGACAGCTGAATAGCACATCCACACTCATGAAATGCTTAATCAAAGAGGAGTGTCTGAAAAGTAAGCACTGGAAGCACACAAGTAATGAGGCCTTGCTCCACGGGAGGGACAAAAACAAGAAGAGGAAGGAAAGCTCACACAACCAGTCTTCGAAGGAGGATTGATTACGTTTGTACATTGCTTTATTAGCGTGCCATGTAAGGCAATGAACACTACGTTTTTTTATTCCGATTACAGCAATCAAAAAAAAAGGCAATAAAATATGAAGTTTATGCAAATGTGAACCTGCCTTTTGACCACTTTCATTAGGGCTCACAGCAACATCCTACAATAGAGTTCCTTCTCAACATTCACATATTGATTTCCATAGATTTTGACGTCGTCTAAACTTTCATATGACTTAGGTTGGTGGTGGTTGTGGTTAGGGTGGTGGTTATGGTGATGGTGGTGGTTAGGGTGTGGGTGGTTATGGGAGGGTGGTGGTAAAGGTGGTGGTTAGGGTGTTGATGGTGGATAGGGTGGTGGTTCGGTGGTGGTGGTTAGGCTGGTGGTGGTTCGGGTGGTTGTGGGTATGGTCGGGTAATGTGATAGTTGGTAGAGTGGTGGTGGTTAGGGTAGGGTGGTGGTGGTTGGTAGGAGGTGGTGGCAGGATCGTGGTGGTGGTGGTATGGGGTGGTAGGCTGGTGTTAGAGTGATGTTTAGGTGGGGATTAGGGTGGTGGAGGGTTAGATTGTTGGTTGTTAGGATGGTGGTGATGTTTAGGGTGGTGGTGGTGGATAGGGTGGTGGTTAGGGTAGATGTGCTTAGAGCGGTGGAGGTTACCCCACTAATACTGTACAATTATGAGTCAAACCCCTTGGAATGGGAATAACTATGAGAATCGGAAATAACAGGGCAGAGTTTTGCATAGTATTTCCTATTCAGAGGGCTTTAACACACACATTTAACACCTGATGGCAAATGTGGGCAGGGGCGTCAGTGTATGGTGGTGTAGTAGAAGGTGGTGGAAAGGGTGATAAGGAAAAAGGAATGATTTGTCTGTCGGGGAGACTATTACATGCTTTCCCCACTCCTTGGTTAAGGGGGAGACGGAGGCCAGAAAATGGGTCCTTGCTGCAATGCTGCTCTTTCCTCATGCAATTTTACTGAGTGGATTTCCATCTGGTAAAACACGGTTTGTTGTTTCAACATGTGGTAAATCCAGGTGTGAGAACAACTGCATACTCATGACTGAGTAAAGCAAATTCCACACAGGAATTCTGCTCCACTCTACCCATAATCAGGGCCTTTGACTGACACTTTATCCCTTGGGGGAGTGTGAGGCTAACAACTACATGACATTGTTTTTAAAACTATTTTAAAACTGTAGCAGCTTCACAAATTAAAAAGCAGGTAAATATGTTTTTTTTAAAATATTAAAGTGGGAAGAAAAACAAGATCTCTGCAAAAGCTGGAGGTATTCTTGTGGCCTGTGTGGCAGCCAGCAGTCCTCAACTGGCATGAACTCGCGAGTGAGTAAAATAGCCATGCTATATGGCAAAATGCTCCTCCTTCCCTGCAGCTGGAAATCTCACTTTAAGAGGCGAGACTTTTGGTGACCTAGAATACCCAATGAGCTACTCCTGAGCAGTATTTCCTTTATCCTGGTAAGATTTTATTAAATTTTTAAGGACTTAATTAAGAACCCAAATCAGAGATGCCAAAGCAATGTGAAAGACTACCGTGAGGTCAGGAAGCCTTTTTATGCATGTCATTAAGGGTCACCAGTGATAGCAGTATCGACCCCCAGCTAGGTCAAGGGTATGCCCAGATGTGGTACCCTGAAACCGGTCCCAGGAAGCTTGTGTTCGGTCCAGAGAGGACCTGGCCTGGCAGTTTGGGCTGCACTGTTCCCATGAGGAGCAGGGTCAAGATTGATTTGCATATGGCTGAGTCCGAACAGGTTTGGCATGGTGAGCAAAAGAAAGATGGATTCAACCCAGATCTCTTGAATGGGGTGAGTGGTTGAAAAGTTACAGCACTCAGTCCATTATCTTGTTGTGCTTGCTAGTATTGGATAGACCCCCGTGCTGTGCTTGTCCTTTTATGGAAGGTGTAGAGTCGTTCTAAGCTGGGGCCAATAATCCACCTGCATGGACAGTGCATTTCTGGACTAAGCCAACAGCATTGTCTGTTGCACTCTCTCTACTGTTTGGGAAAGAAAAAGAAATTCCAGCAAAAAAAGTCTAAGAGGACCTCATTACATGCCCCATGGTAATCCTGATGTTGCCAGTACTGGGCCTAATCGGCACTACAAGTTCAGTGGTGAAATGTCCTGGGCAATTCCTAATTTCTGAAGGTATCCTCAGTCTACACCTCATAATGCCCAGTAATTCCAAACAACCGCCCTCATTGTGTTACCTTTGCCCCATGCACCTGATACTGATAATTCCAAGGTGGGGGTAGACATCGTCATAAAAATGCTCCGAGTCTGTGGCTTGCCTCTGATGGGCGTGGGTGTGTATAAAGTGCAACAAACCCAGATCCTGCCGCAGGGTGTCCCTGAAATTGTGAGGCATCCTGGATGATCTCTTTCCCCAGACCACAGTTCCTTCTACGGATATTAAACAACTCAATAATATATCTGTGTAATCATTAATACAAAGGGTGTGGGGCAGAAGGAATAGACTTATTGAGAACCAGGTGGAAACATGGGAGAAACGGCCTGTGAAGGAGACCATGAGTGTAAGGACAAGAAAGAATTTAGGCTAGAGAAGGCAGCAGAAAAATAGTCATGGAGCTATCTAGTGCAAGATGGATCAGGAAGCATGAATATGAACCAAGATGCAGTAGGCTTAGTGGATAGGTGGGATGAAAAAGGGAGTGACCGAATAATGCAAGGGCAGATGTAAAGCATCTAAATAAATAAATCAATTAATAAAAAGGGAGAGTAGAAGAGATGAAACAGGATCTAGAGTGTACTAAGATGAAAACTAGGAAAGGTGGGAGTAACTGGGGAGTTACTGAACCTACCCAGTGCTTAATTTGTAAACCAATAAGTGCCAGGGCTCTCATCAGGAGGACACTGCAGCTTGCACCACTCATTGTTCCTGCCAGCGCTACCAATGAGAGAACCAACACAACTACTGACCTTCACACTCCTATAAGTGTTACAATTCAGACTATTCCATGCCCCCAGAGCTATAAGAATGGCTTGGGCCGCAAGTATTAGTGATTTAATTTATATATTATCAAAAAACAACTCTGGCAGACTCCTATAAGTGCCAATGTTGACAAATAAGTGCCAGTGCAGAGCACCGGAAACCACAGGCTCAAATTAAGCACCGAGCCTACCAGAGGAAAATGGAATCTGGAATATTGATGTCAGAGAATGTTTGAGGTAGATGTGAGGTAGGTGAGATGGTGGGGGAGACATAGCAGTAGATTTAGATGAGGGGGGAACTAGAGATAGAGAAAATTAGTGGGGTGACTATTGTGTGGGACTGAGGTGAAAGAACTTAAAACTCGCTGGTCTAAGGAAAATGGGGATGGAGGTGATAATGGCAGAAGCAGAGTAGGGAGGGAAATTGAGAAAGATAAAGGACAAGAAGAGAGAAATGTGAGCTATTAGAATGATGAGGTTAGAGGTGAGAGGCAAATTCTGGACCCAAATGAGAGCAAAGGGCATGCAGAGAAACCAAGGAGAAAGAAGACAAATAACTCGTCAGATACAGAGGTATGAGAAGTAGATGTGATGGGAAATATGTTAGCAATGGTAATGAGAGGTGGTAATAGGGGTGAACAGGTGATGGGACTGTGAGTTGGATATAACAGAGGTGTGGTTAAGGGACACACTGGTAAAGAAGAGAACACATCACAGGATGATGTTGAAAAACTATTATATGACATGAAATGGTGGAGGTTAGAGAAAATGGGAAAGGAAGGCAATATGAAGATAGCAGCTATGGAGGTGAGAGGGATCCTGAAGTAGGTAGAGATGATTATTGAAAGAGAAATGTCAGGATATGATAAAGATATGCATGGTATCTATTTTATTAGGTACTCGCTTTCCTAAGTGAGTACTGCCTCCTTCTGAGGGAAAGTACTGGTGGGCTCCATGTGGTGGTGTGTAAATTAACCCCTATAGCTAAAAATTGACGTTTAATATGGGTGAAGTATGTAGGGGTAAGATTAAAAGGCGAAGTAGTGATGCTGTTTGGACGTGCTATTTGTCCTTAGCATCACATCTGAACGGTCAACATGCCAAAAAGGTCTTTAGGGAATCTATGTAGGACCCCACAGCTTTAATCCGAAGCAGGAGGTTGTTCCACAAACGAGGTCCCAGGTAAGATACGGCTCTGCTTTTCACCCACCCTTTCTTGACTTTCAGTACAACAAATAATAGTTGAGTTGCAGCGAAGGCCTCTGTGGGATATGTAACATTTCAATCTATTTGCTAAAGCGGATTTTTCAGTTCTGCGAAATACCTTGAACATTAGACAGAGGCTTTTAAAGATAATCCTCTGTTTGACAGGCAGCCAGTGCAGATCACTTCTCGCTGGGGAAACATGCCCACAGTGGCGGCTGGTGACATTTGAAAGTGGTGGGCGTAAAATTATTGGCGTACAGCACCGCGGCGAGTGAGCCTAGCGTGCGTGCCCTAACAACCTACAGGGGGCTCGGGGGGAAATTTTGAAGAAAAGAGTGGATAAATGGTGCATTTTCAAGCAAATTTGAGGAAGCAGGAAGGTTAATAGAGCAATACGAGCACTTAGAATATCTGCCCCCATCCTGTAATTCCAAAGAAAGAGAGACCACACTTCTGGAAGCAAGGAAACAAAAGATTTATTTAGTACAACAAAAGATAATCTCTAGAGATGGAAGAGTGTCCGAGACCCACGGATTGCGTAGATGTCAGGAGACTGTTCAAAATGTCCTTGGCTTTGAAGTACCAAAATCTTCAACTCAGGGATCTTATTAATATAAAGAACTTTACAGAAGCTGAAATATGAAAAGACATCTTTATTAAACTTACATAAGTGAGGCCACGTCACACAGAAGCCGTAGCAACTGTATGAGGCAGTCTGAGGAATACAAAGAACAGAGGCCTTTTATATGCTCTCAGGGTTACAAACTTCAGCATACAAGTAAGGGGCAGTCCTAGCTTGTGCAAGCATGCAAATACCTAACATTCCTTCTTTACAGTTTACCATTCAGATATTTACAACATTGAAAAAGCAGAGTCATGATGACAAGCCCATTTTCAGTTTGTCCAGCCCACAACCAAATACCCAGTGAGGCCCAACACCTGCAACAGATATAATCTGGACCCCTAATAAAACCGGGCACCTCCTCCTCGTAAAGCAGGTCATAAAGAAAGAGCAGTGACAGGTGTGAATAAGATTTAGATATAGATGTGTGCAATGAAGGGTTTATGGCATGCTGCACCTGGGCCCCTAATCTCGATCAGCCACTGGGAACTAAAACTGGCCGAACAGGTTCTGGCTCTGGACAGTGGAGTCAGCTTGCCCAGGTCACTGAAAGTGTACGTGTCCCCTAAGGCGCATTTTGGCTTTAGTCATTGCTTATGTGAGGGCAACCACAAAATGGCTGCCGTACACAAAATGGAACCCGAGGGTTCACAAGGGAATCGTTAATATTAGAGTGATCCAGTCTCTCGAATATGACGCAAATACTCAGATATAGCATACCTGTCATTACCGGTCTGCTGATACCAAAATCGTCGTGTTACAATGATGTTAATGACACAGGTCCAGAATTTTCAGTACCACAGACCCTCCTTTTGCCCTTACATAGGCAATTTACTTACACTCATGCTAATCTGAGTCCGGGTCTATATTCACAAATTCATTGAGATGTTGCTGTAGCATCATCCTATTGCTTAGCTCGTACCTTGATACAGGCTTCCTTACACACGATGTAGCACAGAGGCCACACATAGCAGGACCAAATAGGGAATACCTCTATCTGTAGTATGTGGCATAAAACCACACACCCAACAATTAGTGATGTTCACTACTAACTGGTGTTGATGCAGAAGCGGTACAAAGGAATTATTAATAAACTCTGACCTCCTAACCAGTTTGTGTTCAGGTAAAGTATTGAAAGAATGCAAAGAAGTAGTAGTAGGAAGAGACATAGGTTGGGAGGTGGGTACAGATGTCAATTGGGTAGAAAAAAACAATCCCACCCATAAAAGACAATGTCATGTTTAAAAACACTAGAAAACACGTTGTTAAGAACATATAGACAACAGGAGAAAGTAGTGACCATTATTACAAACGAATTCATAATTTTTCACCACCCTAAGCAAAAGTAAATCCTAAAATTATCTAGTAACATTTTTAGGGCTCCTATGTATTTCAGTAATTTATTACATGTTCAGGTGAAACAGTGGTGATCCTCATCAATGCTCTGAGGTGAAAAGGGAATACTCTTCCACAGAGAATGGACTTTATTCTGCTTTTACTAAACAGAATACTACTTTAAGACAATGCCAGCAAAACAATAAGAAACAGTCTCATAACACCTATTTTATGCAATCACACGGAAACCACTTTATGCATCAATTATGTCCAAAGTCCGTTCAAGCCTCTCTGGCAAGCTTCCATCGTCCATCAAATCTTCTCCCATTGTTGCATGGGCCTCTTGATTCAGGCCTTATATGAAAAATAGTGTTTTTCAGTATCCGTTGGAGTGCCCTCCTGGCAAACACTCACAGCTCATTTGAAAGTCTCAATGTCTCAAGGCAGTGCACCGATATCTCTCCTCTGCGGCAGGCACTACAGATAGTGAGCTCTTCATTGATCAAGGGCACAGATCATCTTATGCAGATCCGGGTCTACATTCTCAGGCTCCGACACTCATTACTCAGTGTCAGAGGACGCTCAGGCTGCTCTTTCATGAGCACCATAATGTAGTGCCTTTTTCCACTCTTGCATCTTCCGGTGCACTGCACTTCCGTTGGAGCAAAGGAAAAGGGTTGTGTGGCCAAAACTCAGGCCGAGGGGCTCAAGGGACTGCACACTGTCAGAGGTTACCAGCACATGACAGGTGAAAAACTCAGGCCTCAATCCTTTCGCTCTTTTGCACTGAAACTCTCCTGCTTCTTTTTGATGTTCAACGCCTTCTGATGAAGCAAGCAAAATACTTCGGAGATACCAGACGTCCGCCTCTCATTTGTGACGTAGGAAATGTGACGCAGTTGTTTTCTTAAAATTAATGCGAATACAATTCATTTGTGTTTTAACAAGGGGACTGCAAGCAGGTGGCCTGCAATCTGCGAGGGAATGGCCATATGCCATGAGACAGTTCTGGTCTAGAACACACTGTCATTTCTCAAAGGCAATACAAAGACAAAGGCAGTAGGCACAACAGTGCCTCTAGGCTCTTCAATTGGGTTTCCGTGTGAGAGCATATTCTCCATCATCTAATGGTAGATAGCGACATAATTAAGTCTAGGTGTTCCTAAATTCCTTGTCTTAAAAACATCTCAAAAGAAGAATCGCATAATACAGATTATCAGGGGCATGTAGATACCTCCCTTTAAAAGTTGTGCATCAGGTGCACTATGCAATACACAGGCTAATGATCAAAATGTGGAAACAAAAGACAAGAACTAGAGAGTCCTGGTATTTCCATAATTTAGAACACATCTGATCCCACCAAAAATTAAAGCAGTATGAACAAAAGGGTAAAAATAACCACATTAAAAAGAGTCATTGAAAATTTGTCATGTTCAAAAATAAATAAATGTAAGGTATCTCCTATTGAGATGGAAAACTTGTTTTGTTATAGTATTGAGTCAGTTAACCAGTCCATCACTATCCTAACAATCAGACTGGAAAACATTGCAGTGGGCCTAAAGAGAATTCTTGAAAACCAGTCTGGTGATACAAAAGGAATTATACATAATATGGGGGTTTCTGATATATTACTGCGGTCTGGAAGTGTGAACTTGAACAATACATCAATAAAAAAGGCAAACTGGTGAAAAGAATATGGAAAAAGGGAAATGGAACTAGGACACAGCTAAAATCCCCAATAACTAGGCATGATGTGACATCAGGGGGGTGACAAAAAGGTTGGCTCTACCGCTGGCCGCTAAACCAAATACGGTAACCTCTGCTAATGTTCCAGTTCCTTCTTCAGGGGAAAAAATATGAAACCTTGTTTCCTTGTTATCTTTTTTTTTTCTTCAAATACCATTAAAGCCAAATTTGACATACACTGGTGAAGTGTTGTCTGTCTTTCTGTGAAATTTAGTGTCAAAGCAAATCTACCCAACTGTTTGCAGGATACACATCGTCATGTATATCCCTTCACAACACAGGTAAACTTGTAATAGTATCATAAGTAGCAACATAAAATAAAAAATAAATTTAAAAAAAAAAAAAAAAACGCACGTGAAGCCATCAGATATACGCGCTGTATATCAAGCACAAAAAGCATAGACAAAACAATAGTGTCAGGTTTAAAATCCTTACCCTCCCTTTTTGACAGTAGATCACCAATTAGTGGATATCTGCTGTCAAATACAACTTCAGACACACAGAACCAGCAAGAACAATTCATGATAGAACCAAATACACAAACATGAAAAACGCAAGAGAAAACATTTCTCATAACAAACAAATATTCTGTATAACTTGTAATCAGAAGACCAAACATTATATTTTCCCTTTGGAATTAAGTTGTTTAATTTTGTGGAAAAACCAGAAACCCTTCCTTTTAGAGGCCTGTTTAGCAATGTCATTCTGCATTTCACAGAGACAAGTCCTAATTTAAAAGGGCACAAGTGTGAACATGGCAGCCAATGTCTCCTTTTTAGGTGCTAAAAAATTATCTCTTTTTCCAGATTATTAAACAACATTTACTGTGAATAATTTACAGAACCTAATAACACACGTACCAGTTTTTAGAACAAATGCTTGTTTGCAATTGTACTCATTTCATCAACCTAAAATAGATGAACGTCTAAGTAGGTGCAGCTAAAGTTAAAACCTTCCACCCTAATATTAAACTTAAACCTCTGCATCAGGCACATTGGCTCACTGACCCATTTAAAAGTGAACCCAAAATGGGAATAACCTGCAAATTTGTGTTTTATACCTAAATGTATTCATTTACTGAAGCCTAAAGCTATTTTAAATGGCAAAAATACCCAAATTCGACTTTGATGTTTGGGGCACTTAAAAATAAATATCCCATAAGTATGTTACATATTAATCATCCTCAGGATGTTCTTTACACATTACAGATATTAGATATTAGACATATCTCATGTAAATCTTTAGAAAAATGAGTTTTTCACACCTGCGCCAAGTGAAAATCCATATGCTAATGTCGTCATTATTCGGTATAGCACAACTTAAATTAAATTTTAATGCTAGGATGTGATAGTATGAGCTTTAAGCTTTATGAATAGTAAAAAACGAATTTTGTAGCACTTATTTTTAATAATTATTTTTCATAATTAATAAATAAAAAATTAAAAAAAATAAACCCTTTTATTTTTGATAATTCCACATATAAGAGCAAGCTGCATCCCTTGCCTATCATTTTAGACGCATTTATTTATAAGCCTAAACACAGAAGCCTAACTTAAAACATGACAAAATTTGGCGCCAAATTTTTCTTTCTAAAAAGGACAATTTTATTTAGCAACAGACCCAAGAATATACTTACAAAATGTTGCTTAATAGACTGAAAACATCAAGAAAAACCACGAACAGACATTGAGCTCATTTGAGACATAAACAGAAAGGGGTGAAACACTCAGGACACACAATACGGCGCGCTTTTAGCCATGCATTTCATGAATAGCGCCAACGCTATTCTCTTACAGAAGTTGCACTAATAGGAAAACCACAGACATTTAAACACACACATTTTAACCCACCTATCAATACTCAGGACAGCCCACAGACTGTACTAGAACCAAACCATTTGTAAATACTAGTTGTAAGTTATATTTACAAGAAACGCTTCTCAATTGTGTTTTTTTTTTTTTTAAAAAAGACTACGAAAATACACTCAATTCACTAGCTTTGGTTAGCAGAACACCAAACAAAATCGTTCTGCATATCTTCATTCATAAAAACTGCGCAGAACAAAGGATCCTTGTTTTGTATTATGTCATATTTTAATTCCCTGGGGATACAAAATCACCAAGGAAGAAATATGTTTGTAAATCTAAACCTATTTAGATTTTCCCTTTAGGGGAAGCCGGTTAATCCAAACGTATACAGAGTTGGCCAACATAAAGCTCCAAATTTGCTAAGATCAGGCATCTTATAGCTCACTAATCTAGCTTCAAACTTCAAGGGGCTATCTCTATCGATACACTCGTAAATATACAAGACCCTCGGTTTTTGAAAATTGCAATCTTCAAATAAAACTAAGGACCAGACAAACTAAAGACCGAATAATTAATCCAAAACCAGAATAGTCAAAGGCATGCTCAATATGACGTTCAGAATAGAAAAAACATGTCGCTCAAGACGACCTTACCAGAATACTGATGTGTCCTGTTTCCAGCGGGGTCTCTTCTTTTTCAAAAACAAATCAGGTGGACCAAAGAAGGGATCCCCAGTCAGGACCGGGGCTACTGTTTGTAGAGGACACCGTTGAGGGAAGGAGATACTGGCGACGTTGGCTACGGGGACTTGAATCTGCTTTTCCGTAGGTGCACTCCTAAGTTACCGATATTTCCCTCCTCTCCGGGTCGTCAAGCCTGGGCCACCGAGTCTCTGACGGGTTCCACGTTGATGCGCCAAATGTAATTCCAAAGAAAGAGAGACCACACTTCTGGAAGCAAGGAAACAAAAGATTTATTTAGTACAACAAAAGATAATCTCTAGAGATGGAAGAGTGTCCGAGACCCACGGATTGCGTAGATGTCAGGAGACTGTTCAAAATGTCCTTGGCTTTGAAGTACCAAAATCTTCAACTCAGGGATCTTATTAATATAAAGAACTTTACAGAAGCTGAAATATGAAAAGACATCTTTATTAAACTTACATAAGTGAGGCCACGTCACACAGAAGCCGTAGCAACTGTATGAGGCAGTCTGAGGAATACAAAGAACAGAGGCCTTTTATATGCTCTCAGGGTTACAAACTTCAGCATACAAGTAAGGGGCAGTCCTAGCTTGTGCAAGCATGCAAATACCTAACATTCCTTCTTTACAGTTTACCATTCAGATATTTACAACATTGAAAAAGCAGAGTCATGATGACAAGCCCATTTTCAGTTTGTCCAGCCCACAACCAAATACCCAGTGAGGCCCAACACCTGCAACAGATATAATCTGGACCCCTAATAAAACCGGGCACCTCCTCCTCGTAAAGCAGGTCATAAAGAAAGAGCAGTGACAGGTGTGAATAAGATTTAGATATAGATGTGTGCAATGAAGGGTTTATGGCATGCTGCACCTGGGCCCCTAATCTCGATCAGCCACTGGGAACTAAAACTGGCCGAACAGGTTCTGGCTCTGGACAGTGGAGTCAGCTTGCCCAGGTCACTGAAAGTGTACGTGTCCCCTAAGGCGCATTTTGGCTTTAGTCATTGCTTATGTGAGGGCAACCACAAAATGGCTGCCGTACACAAAATGGAACCCGAGGGTTCACAAGGGAATCGTTAATATTAGAGTGATCCCGTCACTCGAATATGACGCAAATACTCAGATATAGCATACCTGTCATTACCGGTCTGCTGATACCAAAATCGTCGTGTTACAATGATGTTAATGACACAGGTCCAGAATTTTCAGTACCACAATCCATGACTTTCTGAACCATGACAGCTTGTTTCAAATCTGCCTGCACCCACCGCAAGGCTGTGCCGCAAACTGTTGCATCATTACTGCCTGTGCCGGCACCCACTGCATGCTACACCACAGCTGCCTGCACCATTAGATGCTTGCGCCACATCCCACAGATCTACACAAAGTCTGCTTCTATGCACATATCAATTGCAACTAGAGTTAGACCATGCCTGCACCGGAACGTCTCTGCTGTCCTGCCCGGCTTTAACATCCTACGGCATATTCTGTGTATGTTTTTGAATGTGATGGTGTTTCTAGAAAGTGTAGCGAAATGTGAGCGTCGGGTCGTTTATGGTGGACCAGGTATAAACCAGGCACACTAGTCACGGTTCGCTCGTGAACATAAAAAGAGATTCGCCATAGCACAGATTACACTTAGATGGCAGAGTAGCAGCAATGCCTCCCCCAACATTGTCCACACCACATAAAAACGCTCTTTATCACATAAGAAGTATCCATGCCATGTAAACACTGTCTCCGCTCCTCAGAAGAATTCTCTACACCATGCACTCGCTGATTGTACAGTATAAGAACTCCCTATGCATACAGGCATTCTCCTTGCCATATAACAATTCCCCATAGATACAATATTCTTCATACCACGTAAGAACTCCCTATACCTGCAAGCGTTTTCCTTGCCATATAATAACCACCTCAACAGCACTACAAGCATTCCCCGTGCCACATAACCACTCCCTGTACATACTTGTATTCTCCATCTCGTTAGAACGTCCTATACATACAAGCATCCTCCATGCCATTGCCATATAAGCACTGCCTATACATTCACGCACTCTGCATGTCAAATAAGAACTCTCATGCCAGGTATAAACCGCCCGTGGTATTTAAAAACTATCCAGACAGTATAAGGACTTTTCCCGCCTTATATGAGCTCTTCCCTTCATGTATGAACTGGCAAGACTTAAGAAATGTCCCACCGCTTAACAATTGTCCTGGCCATATAAATATTCTAGCAGCCATCTAAGACTTGTCACCACAGTGTATGAACTGTGCGTACAATTGGTCAATGTTATATACATACATATGGCTACAATATAGAGTTCTGTCCAGCAAGGACTATTGGCTTTGCCAGTATTGATTTTGTAATAAATAATTAATATTGCAAATTTCTCAATCATTCCTGTTATGTTCACCCTGTGTTAGACTAAGTTTAAAGTATGCATATACAAGAGTAATATGCTACACGAAAAAAATACAGAAACACAGCATCCTGGACATAGCTAACGCTCTTAGGGATTGTTAGATTAAGTGTAAGATTACGCAAAACATTTCAAACATAAACGGGAATTAAATCACTGGCATGGAATACCTTACATTAAAATACAGCAATTGCCAGGGTTCAATGGGCCCCGGTGCCACTGCACCTGCTGCACCATTGGTAGCTAAACTCCTGGAGTTATGCTAACCGGTACATCCCTGGTAAACAGTCAGCTGCCACACGTGTATGAATGCACGCTTCACGCCCCACACATTGCCACTCTAACAGAACCCTCCACACACACCTCATAGCTACATAAAGAAAAACATACCTTCAGATAGACATATAGGGTACATTTAAACTAGTTGTTATGATATACGTCACTTGGTGGTACACATAAATGCACTTAGATGCCGATAAACTGTCGGCCCACTGCTGATTTGTAAATTCTAATCCAGAAACAGCGATAAATGCATACATAAACATAGAGGCGGCCACACACGTCAGCACTACCAGCAAACACCCACGGCTCCACGTCCGGAAAAATGCATCAAATGCCGCTAAAAACATGCAAAATGTAACACTCAAAGTACCCCTGATTACCACAGGAATGCCTCATAAAAAACGCACATACTCCCGAAAACAGCACCGCACTAACCACAGGACACACTGAGCATCATTACACATACTCATTCACGCACCCCTACAATACACAATCACACGCACCTCAACGTACACAGTTAAACTGTGGAGGTTTTGCTGTCTTTTGAAATCAGATATAGTTAGTGCTTTCACCTTTCAGAGGCAGGACCCGCCAAATACACAAGATATAAGCAAAAGGACTGCGCGCACCCACCAAAACTGACCGGAGGCACGAAAGTCTCGAGGACAGCATCTATGCACGCCTGATCTTTAGGGCACACACAGGGGGGTACCCAGCCTAAAGCACACCACATCTACAGGGCACACTAAAGCATTAACTGACTCTACCTCTTCAACACCCCGGCCATAGCACTCTCCGGCTTCAGTTCCAGTCCGAGGGCAATCTCGGCTCTAGCGTTCCATCACCATGCACCATTGTGCAAATCTCGGCTCTAGTGCTCCTTCACCATGCCCCCTTGCGCAAATCGCGTTTCCAGCGCTCAGCTCAGCCCATCAGTATACCAAAGGACGAGCACTCTATAATTGCACATTAAAAAGCTAGCACACTTTTCACTAATTCACGCCAGATTCTGACAGCCTGCCCCTTGGTGTGTCCTGGGCTTGTAACCCCATCCTGGGTGCGCATCTCTAGAGCATTCCGCCTCTAGCGCACCTTTGGCCCTAGCACTGCTCCCCCCTCCAAGGGGTACACTGTGTCCTAAAACACATCTGCGAGGGTACCATAGGCTCTCGTACCTTAGTCCTCTCTGTACCCAAGGATATACCACCTGCCCCTTAGTGCACCGGTGCCTATCACTCTGAGCCGCTCTTTGTACGCTCGGATCTAGTATCATGTCTCTAGGCGTCCCCAAATCTTTAACACCCATCCTGACCCCAAAACGTAGCACATTAGCCTTTAGTGCGGCGCAGCCTTCTTCGTGCACGCCGATGAACTACAAGGTCTAGCAACCTACTTCTAGGCAGTCGTAACTCGCAATACTGGGGGGGGGGGAGCGTTTAAAATTAAAAGAAAAAGAAAACTAACTTACCTGACACTCCGCGCCGCCTCTGCGACTGCTCCTGGGCCGGGGTCCCGCGTTGGCGCGTACAGGAACAGCCGCGTCACAACCCCTCTCAGCCAATACTGACGCTGCTCCAGCAGCGCCAGGATTGGCTTAGCAGGGATACTCGCCGCCCGCCTGCCCATTAAGAGACCGAGGGTTGCGGCGTTGATCAACCCTCGCTCTCCTAATGCGCAGCCGCCAGCCAGACTCAACACTAGTGCGCATGACTGGGCTGGTCGGAAAAATTCTCCGACCTAAACCCAGCATGCGCACTTGTGCTGCTGCCTGCTGTGCACTCCGCGCCACCCCCTGGCCTGACAATGCATGTCAGTCAGCATGATGCCGGACCGCCCACCCCCTTCGGACTCTGAAGGGGGTGGGCGGTCCGGCGTCATGCTGACTGACATGCATTGTCAGTTTACTTCAGTCAGAGCCGCCAAGGGAGCTGCGGGCGTGGGCGGCTTGTGGGTCAACGCCCCAGCGCCCTAATGGACGCACCGCCACTGCATGCTCATGTTTCTGCAGACCAGACACCGTTCCGACACCTAGAATCTGAATCCTCTTCAATGCATTCAAAGACTTTTTTTTAGGAAGGCCTAGATACAGTATATTACAATAACCAATTGTGGACAATACACTTGCTGACAGTACTTGCTTGTGTAAGTGTTTTGGTACAAGCAACAAAATTGTCCCGATTATCTTAAGTAAATAAAAACATGATGATGCCAAGGCGTGGATCTCTTGGTTCAATGACAAATGCTCATCTAAATAGATATCAAGTAGATATTACAATAATCAATTCTAAATTATATACTTGCTGACAGTACTTGCTTGTGTAAGTATTTTGGTAAAGCAGAAAACTGTTCTAATTATCTTAAATAAATAAAAACATGACGATGCTAAGAAATTAATTTGTTGGTTCATGGAGCAACGTTTATTTGAATAGATACCAAGTAGATATTACAATAATCATTTTCGATCAATATACTTGCTAACAGTACTTGCTTGTGTAAGTGTTTTGGTAAAAGCAGCAAAATTGTTCTGATTACCTTAAGTAAATAAATCATGATGATGCCAAGGCGTGGATCTGTTGGGTCAATGACCAATGCTCATCTAAATAGATACCAAGTGGCTTTACTTGGGCTGACCCAGGGGTGATAGGCCTTAAGGAATCCTGCCATCTGGTAGTTTGATTTCTCATCAGCCCAGTATCATTTTGTTTGTGTTGATTTGAAGAAAGTTGAAAGCCATCCAGGATTGTACTGCAGTAAGGCGTTTTGTAAAATTATCCTCAGATGCCGGTGCATTGTGGTTTAGTCTCAAAATGAGTTGTGTGTCGTCCGCATAGGAGCTGCTGAATATATATATGAAATAGCGTGATGACAAAGAGGACCCCTGAGGCACTCTGTACCTGACTTCCTGAGGTGCAGAGCGATAGGGGATAGCATCACTACATAAGAACGATTTACCCCAAAAACAGAAATGAACCAGTTTGAACCTTCTCTGTTTATGCCAAAACTCTTGAGATGCTAAAGAATGAGGGTCTGCCAGGTCTAGCACGGTGGTCCTGAACAGGAACAGGCAGAAATATCTTCTGCATGCAGGAAGAAAAGTTTGAGGACATGTTTTTACCAAAGAAGGACAATTGATTTGGGAGTCTGTCTTTGGAAATAACTTAAGTGATAGAATATCTGCCTTGGCACTCTAGCAGTGTAGACCTGCCATCATTGTTTTTTTCCCTCGAAGCAGCTTCTGCCATAGTTGTGGAAGCCAATTCAGGTCAAATATGTTCACCAATAGAAGGCCCTGTCGCGTCTCGGGTGGCAGAAGCACACCAGCCATGTGGCAACTTGCCTGGAAACCATATAAGACACGGTTTTCTCTGCAAATCCTTTACCTTTGAAGTAGTCCTGCAGACCAGTTTGTAGCTTTGAACTTTTTCTACCCATCACAGCACCAAGGAGGGATGCAAGGCACATGGTATAGGTCCAGATCAAGCTCTGTTCACAGTGCCCACTGGGCAAGGCTGTTGGTAGTCTCCAGCAGATACTGTGGGCAGCGATACAGAACCCAGTGCATGGTTGATGGCATACCAAGGGCCCGATTCACAGAACTAACTTAAGACAAAATCCTAAACTTACTGCCATTTTGGTATTCACAGAAGGCACTTACTCATTTTGGTATTCACAGAAGGCACTTACTTACTCATTTTGAGTAACTTACTCATTTTGTGTAACTTACTCATTTTGGTATTCACAGAAGGCACTTACTCATTGATGAGTAAGTGCCTTCTATGAATACCAAAATGAGTAACTTACTCATTTTGTGTAACATACTCATTTTGTGTAACTTACTCATTTTGGTATTCACAGAAGGCACTTACACATTGATGAGTAAGTGCCTTCTGTGAATACTCAAAATGAGTAACTTACTCATTTTGTGTAACATACTCATTTTGTGTAACTTACTCATTTTGGTATTCACAGAAGGCACTTACTCATTGATGAGTAAGTGCCTTCTGTGAATACTAAAATGAGTAACTTACTCATTTTGAGTAACTTACTCATTTTGTGTAATTACTCATTTTGTGTAACTTACTCATTTTGGTATTCACAGAAGGCACTTACTCATTGATGAGTAAGTGCCTTCTGTGAATACCAAAATGAGTAAGTTACACAAAATAAGTAAGTTACTCAAAATGAGTAAGTTACTCAAAATGAGTAAGTAAGTGCCTTCTGTGAATACCAAAATGAGTAAGTGCCTTCTGTGAATACCAAAATGGTAGTAAGTTTAGGATTTTGTCTTAAGTTAGTTCTGTGAATCGGGCCCCAAGTGTATAAAGTTGTCTGCTTGGCACATCCATGCACAGCAGGTACCATAGGCAGAGCTACAAAAGTGTACAAGTAGTGAATCAGGGTGTTACGGTTTCATAGGAACCCACAATTGCCAATTTCCATGTTTTTAGATTTTGGATTGATTTTATAATGCCAGTTCAACTGATGTTTTCAGGAAATGTTCTTTGTCCAGCATACAAGAGGGAGCAAGTTCAGCCCCTCAGGCTTCTCTCAGGTCACATGCAGAAGATCCAGTCCTCTTGTGTTCATCCTTAGATCCAGAAAATGTTTTGAAGTGGGTGCCTGGCGAGGCCACATATATGCCTGGCATGAACTAGTGGGTGCCATGACTCCTGGGCATATCCTGTCCAATGGGGTAAAAGTTGCAAGGGCCAACTCTATCCACTTTGGGTATTTTAAAGATGGCAAACATCCATTGTACCCACAATAAACTCAGAAACAGACGTGTGGTAGAAAAAAGCATGCTCTATTTTTAAATAGCTTGCACCTTGCCTTGTGGTCTACAAGGCTTAGATAGGGGCAACTTATTTATATTTCAAATGGAGGTTTTGATCTGTCAAAAAGGTTTATTTTGGCAGGTCAAATTGCAGTTTTTAAACTTCCACGGTCAGGCTACGGTGGGAGCGCTGAAGCTACGTTTTGCATTGTCACTGTAGTGGATGGCACAATAGGTGCTGCAGACTTCTAGTGGCAGTTAACTTGGGTAGTGTGGGTACACTTTGTACCATATACTGGGGGCTTATAGGTAAGTTAAATAAAGCAATTAGAAATATGCCAATTCAACAGTAGCGGCCGCTCATACTGTGAAGTGGTGGGGCGGGAAGGGGGAAATAAAAACAAAAAAGACAGAATTATGTAAGCAATTATAAATATGCCAATTTAACAGTAGCGGCCGCTCGCACTGTGAAGTGGTGTGGCGGGGGAAATAAAAACAAAAAAGACAGAATTATGAATACATAAAATAGCACTTACCTACTCTGATGGCCGCCACCTGCCTCCTGATCCTCGTCTCCGTCCAGGAACTGCTACACACTGCGCAGGCTCCCAGCTGCAAATCCCAGCACTGCTCTCATGCTGGGGATACTATTCTCAGCATGAGAGCCGCGCTGGGATTGGTCTTAGCACCATGGTTCGGCGCTCAGACAGATACTGGGAGCCTGTGTTGGTTCTCCACCCGGCTGTACAACACAGCTCGGGTTGGACAAAGGCTTAGTGCGCATGACGGTTTGGCCAGCCCCAGAGGGCCGGCCAAACCGCCATGCGCACTTAGCAGTGCCCACCACTCCTTCCTGGGGCTGCAGCGTCTCTATTGATCTCCCCTCCCCTCCCTCGGCTGGCAGAATGCAGGACGAAAAATAAAATGATAATAAAAAAATGTTATTATCATTTTATGTCCTTTGTCTCCGCTGGCTTTCAGCAGTGGAGGTGACGCTTCTCTGCCAGAATGGAGGAGCCGCCCATGCAATTCAACCATGTTTAAAGAAGAAGCACAGGCACTTTACTACTGGTTAACATGTTAAAATGCATGGCGTTCTAAAGCCAGCAAAAATATAAGGCCTAGCAAAAAGGTGAAAAATACAGGGTGACCATGCAGAAAAAGGCGGATTTCCTACAGTACTGAAATCAAAATGTTTGTTTATTTATGTGTGTATTTATTTATTTATAAATCATAGCTGTCATCTAAATGCATCTTGAGCTAGGACCAACATTCCCACAAAGAGGCAAAACACAGACAATATTTTTTTAAATGCCGGTTAACTGGAAATTTGCTGGAGATTTATAAGGAAAGCTTTCCAAACTTCAAACTCAGAACTCCTAATTTGTTTCTGATACAGCGAATTTTCTTGTAGCAGGGACCATTCCACAAGAGATGGGAAAGAGGTGGTCTGAGAAGACCAGAAGCAATAGAAGTATGGACAAGAACTTCAGGCCAATATGGTCGATGGCTTTCTGCACCAGGCAGAGTACTTTGAAAATAATCCATTGTCTAATTCGAAGCCACTACAGAGAGCGACAAGTGGCAGAAGCGTGATAATTCATACGGTGCCCAGAGACAAGTTGGACTGCCATATACCTAACTATCTGCAGGTCCATCCTTTTTGGATCAGAAAATCAAAAGCCAGATCTTGGTCAAACCAAACCTCAAGATTTTTGATATTGTTTGCTGGGACGATAAGTTTCCCTAAAGAAGATGCCCACAATTAGTCCAATCAGATTGAACGGCCACCTGCCGGATCTCTATCTTATTTCCAATCAGTTTCAGGAAATTAGATGAGAACCAATAGTGATCTGCGGCCAGACACATTCCAAGATGTCCAATCCTGTCTGAGGTCAGACAATCAAACTTAAGAAGGTGCTTTCTGTATTCCAGATAAGACAGGGCCTCAAAACCAAAGGACCTCATTATTTTCCAAGCATCTGAACAAAGATGTTGCACAGAATAGTAGAGAGTGCAGATCCCTTGGGTTCTCCACACAACACAAGTATGTACCACACATTAAAAGGGGGAGGGCCACCTCCTGAGAAAGAGCAGAGAGAAAAGACCTAAATCTAAGGCCTGACCAGTCAGCCCAACTCCTGCTAGCTTGTTGATCAGTATAGACTGGTCAACTGTATTGAATATTGCTGACATCTAAAGGTAGCAGGATAGCGGGATGTTTAGATCACAAACATTTCTCAAATCATCAAGCGTGCCACCAGAACAGCCTCCGATCTGTGTCCGGCATCAAAACCTGCCTGGTTCCAATCCAGCACTCTCCAAGTCTCCAAGATCTGGTAGATCCATTTGGCCAGACACTGTTGCATAAGTTGAATTGTGCAAATGCTGTCAACAAGGCGGGCGGCCTATATGCCGGGTCTTCACGATCTTAAGTAGGGCAGTGATGATGCCTTTCTTACAAAAGTTTGATATTGAAATAGTGGCCAGAAAGGTATTAAGAGAGCAATACAGCATTGGAGTGAGGGCAGGAGCCAGAGACTGACGCATGGCTATCGAGCAAGGGTCAATGGCGATCCTGATTTGAGCATGTATAGAGCACTGCCAACCTCTAAGTTTGGCATCAATGGAACCTCAGCAGCTGTCTTTTCCTGAATATCTGCATTATATTCTAGTCACGAGACTCGAATTTCCTTATAAATGCTCTTAATCATCTTGGAAAAGGAGGAAGTCAGGCTATCAAAATGAGACTGTGTAGGTGTGCTGTAGGAAACACAACAGAAAGGGACAATAATGGTCTACGGTGAATAATTTGTTATGCCGCTCTTTAGAGGGTAGATGTGGGGGGTAGTGATAAACATCACCCCTCGCTGCACGCAGGTAGGTGGTAGGTTAAGGAGTTTCTGAAACCCTCCATATTAGTGAAATATAAAACCCCATCTCGAATAATCAACAATGCATTATTCAGGAAGAGCTAAACATATGTATAGGGCTAGGATGTTTGTTTAAAAAGAAAAACATCTTAACAGATATGTTTCGGTTCATTCGTAACTTTTTTAGGCGTTGTACTCTGCGCCCATTGGACCTTAACTTAAATTGAAACATTTCTTCTTAATAGGTAATATAGAATAACTTGTGTTTTATGAGATCTTGCTTTAGCAAATGTTGCTATCTCGTAGCTTTCTAAATAACAAGTGTTAAGATCAGTCAAGGTGGGGTTACCCATGTTATCAATTGCTGAAGGATGAAAGGCTGGGATTACCCTGTTTGGATTCTTACCCATGTCCTGCAAGTTACACCTACACCACAGCAGAAGGCACAATACTTGCACATACACAAGCATGCACAAGGCCCAGCCCAGCACATATAAAAAAGCCCATTTCATTTGTATTGAATGGAATTATTGGTAGGGCTTTATTTGCTTGACCAGATCCCAGGAATGCAAAATATCTTTTATTTATTTTACGTTTAATTGAATCTGTTCATAGTGCCTCGTGGCGTTAAGAAACTTAAACAATTCCCTGTAAAATGGATGTTCCGGGTGCCTACAGCCTTTATTCACCGTTTCGTGGTAAAGAAACATTCCTTATCAGATTTGTTGTCATGTCTCTGCCGCTTGCTTACATTTTCACTGGAGCTTGTATTCTCTGTCTGTGTCCTGTTAGAGCACTGCAGAATAGCTTCTTTTTTGTGAAGAATGGAATGGTGTGATAACAGCAACTAGCGTCACGCGTTTTCAAAAACACCTGAAACCTATGCCAGGGCCTGGTTATCACGCGTGTGAATAGATGAATCAAAGATTGCTGTTCACAGGCCCACATTATGTATTCGTGGCAAACCTAATTGATTTGGCCTTAGCAAGCCTCTAACGGGTTTTATTTATTTATTGCAAACATTTCCAGTTGAAATAAATGTTCAAAATAAACAAAGGGAAAATGCCACCATCTCAAGGTAGTACGTGCATGTTCTCAAAGAAGAATTACAAAATGATGCTAAAAATATAGTGAAAAAATGAAAGAAGAGGTCCGCCCACTAGTCCAGGCACTGAAGTGCATTTTCTTTTCATTCGGATGTACACACCCGATCAGTGAAAAAGCGCTTTCACTCGCAGTCAATGGTGGAAGCGGGCTGACCCAGGCCCCAAGCTTCATTCTGTTGTGGGTGGAAGCAAAACGTGGGCAACACCTTAACAGCCTCAATAATGGACGAGGGGAGCTGCCTCAAAGCCCCTCTATCTTTTTATATGTTTATATTTTTATGTATGATTTTTTTTAAATACACGAGGCTTGTCTCTGGGCTAGAAACAACAAACGGAGGCTTGTCCAGTTGTCTAAGGGCCGGGGGCTGAAGCAGGCTCCGGAAAGATATATCCTGGTTTTCATATTACACTTGGATTCTTTGCAGTAGTTTCCAAGACCCAGTGGAAGTAGTGTTATTGTCTCTATATTGCATGGGTAAAGCTATGTATAGTTTCTATATCTCCAGGACAACACTGTGCTATGGTTTCTAGAAGCACATGGTGTGCTACAGTTTCAAATGACAGGGTAAAGGCTTTTGCATGTTCAGTGCACACATGTTGAATGCAGGACTATTGCTTACCTATCACATGGTAATCAGTTTCCATGTCACAAAATGTACACTGTGCTATAGTTTTAATATTACACGGTGAGCACTGAGCTGTCACGCCACTTCAAAAGGGTAATGCTGTGTAGTAGTTAACTTATTACTAGCTGAACTCTGTGCTATTTCCATACCACAGAATCGAGCCTTTGCTATAGTTTTTATATTAAATGCTGAGCACTGTGCTGTCATACAACACCGAAGGGGCAGCGCTGTGTTATAGTTTCCACATTACATAGTAAAAACTCTGCTGGAATTTAAAGTTAGAAACAAGTTGTCCAAACCTTTTCCTTTAAGTCTTTATCTCTTTAGGATCTCTGTCCTAAATAATGGGAACCTATATGTTTTTCTCAATGTCTGGGCCATCACAAAGGGAGAGCAGCCCGTACTATTTGCCCCAGGCCCCCCTATTTTCAGGGCCCTGCATTGCTGCTGCAAAAAACGTTTCTGCTTTTGTGACATTTTCAGATAAGGCAGTTAATGACTCCATTACTCTTTGTCATAGTCTTCCTTGTCACAGTCCTAACAAGTGAGCACTTTGTGTGCCATCCACAGAATTCACTCATACTAGTAAACGTTGAATATCCCCACATAAGATGGCCCCAAATAATGCCTATCACATGGCGTATATGGGTGGGGCTTGAATATTGGATCTTCCTGAAATACGAAGATATTTAATATCCATCAATTCTTTCCCCTTCTCCCCCTGTGTATGACTCGGAGTAGTGAAGATTACCGGTAAGTAACCAAGTCAATAACTTCCTCGTCTGTCTAGCTAGTCACAGTTCTAACAAGTTAGCGTATACCAAAGCTACTGTAAATAAATTGACATCAGAATACTGCAGGAACTGCATCACTGCTTTTTTCTCATGAAACTAAAGCAAAAAACAAACATTCAGTGAAAAGCGTACAGAACTGCTGACCCGAAATCTGAAGAAAAAAATTATCCTACCTTAATTTATAATGAGAAATAAAAGCATGTGAGGAAGACCATGTGGTGCTGCATAGATATCCTTTAAGGAAATACCTTTAAAGGCTGCCCAAGAAGAGGTGGCATACCTAATTGAATGGCCTTTCATATCAGGAGAAAGAGAGACACCAGACTTCTGGTAGGCAACTGAAAAAACTATCCTAATCCAATGGGACAAAGTTGAAGAAGTAGGACAATGGCCTCTGTTTGCTAACTGAAATGTGCCAAAAGGAAAATCTACCTTCCTGAAAGACGCAGTATTTCAAGATAAATCAAAATTGCTCTTGGTAAATCAAGTGAATGCCACATAATTTCCTCATCCATAGATGGAGAAGGGAAAAAAAGCTGGTAGTATCAAGTCCTCGGATAGATGGAAGGTTGAGAACATTTTTGGCAAAAATGCAGGGTCAAGCCGTAGAACAAACTTATTTTTTTTAAAAAACCTCAGAAAGGGGAGATGATGAAGTAAAGTCCCAATGTCTCCAAATCTCCGGCCAGGGGTAATTTTGACAAGAAAAAAACACCTTATGAGTTAAGAACGCTAGAGAGACCAACTATAGGGACTCAAAGTGAGGAGACTGCAAAGCACTCAAAACCAGAGGCAAATCCAATGGAGGGACCAGTGAATAAATAGTTGGTCTCTTCAAATAGAAATTAATAAAGAAAGCTAGAAGGTAATGAGTCATATTGAAGAAGGGACAATCTTCGAAAAGTTTTAACTGCTAGACATTGACTATGTAAAGTGGATACAGATAAACCCAAAAGAAAACCATCTCTAAGAAATTCCAAAAGCTTCCTTCCCTCGAGAGAGCTAGGAAGAAATCCCTCAGAAGACCAACAAGAAGAAAAATTCTTCC
Source organism: Calotriton arnoldi (assembly GCA_963921515.1). Taxonomy (NCBI): domain Eukaryota; kingdom Metazoa; phylum Chordata; class Amphibia; order Caudata; family Salamandridae; genus Calotriton; species Calotriton arnoldi. The sequence goes on from CAWUFW010005712.1 coordinate 1,215,312, forward strand.
AATGTCTTGTGGGTTCTGTGTTTCCTTCCTGGAGTTCCAAATGGAAAGGGCAACCTCTGAAGAACAACCTACAGCCAAAGCCTCCACCTTTCAATCTCCAAACTCCCAGGGACAGTCATTTGAGCGATTTCCAAGGCAGGAGAGGAAATTGGAGCAGAGATGGGCTCAAGAGAAATATCTACACAGAGGATATGACGAGATGGCGTAACAATGGAAATCAAGTTTGGCGGTCCAGGCTCTGATCACCAACAATACATCTATCTGTTCCCTCCTGATCTTGGCCAGAATTCTGCTGATGAGAGCAAAGGGATGGAGTGCGAAAAGAAGACCCGGAGGCCAACTGATACACATTGCATCCACATTCTATGCTTGTTGACGTTGAATGAGAGAGCAGAACTCAGCAAGAGGGGTATCCTGTGGAGAGGTGAAAAGGATCAGCCGTGGAGCCCCGAATCCTAGAACAATTTCCTGAAAGACCTGAGCACAGAGAAACATCATAACCGAGGAGGGAAATGGGTGACTCAACTGACCCGCACGTCTATTCTCCCTCCTCGGGAGATACATCATCGTCTGAGCCAGAAGATTCTCCTCTGCTCAGGCCCGATCTGGTCTGGCAGGAGAGCAAGAAGAGGGCAATGGGTGACTCCTAAATGATTCAGATAGTGGTCGGACACCTGATTGTCCATCTTTATCTGCACAGAATTGTCCTAGATCAAAGGAGCAAATGCTAACGGTGTCTTGTAGACTGCTGCTAGCTCCTTCTAGTTTGAAGACATGGTGAACTTCGCTGGTGTCCAAAGTACCTGAGTTGACACAACCACAACCCCAGGAACTGGCATGCATGGTTATGGTCAGAAGTAGAGGAGAGTTCAACAGTACTCCTAATACTAATCTTCGTCAACAACTACTCCCCCTGGGATGCTTCTTGGGGGCCCTCCGAACTTGGCACCCCACCACTCCTGCGGACCATGCCAAGAACCTCAGGATCATCCTGGAAACCAACCTCTTCGTGAGCAGACAGGTCAACGTTGTCTCCTCATTATGCTTCCACATCCTGGGAATGCTAGACAAGATTTTCAAGTGGAACACCAGAAGAACAGTCATCCAGGCTCTTATCACAGGTAGACTTGATTACGGAAACCCCCTCTACGTCAGAATCCCAGCCCATATCCTACGCTGACTCCAAACCACCTAGAACGCTGTTGCCATACTCATCCTGAACATCCTGCGAAATAACCACATCTCTTCACACCTCAACAATCTCCACTGGCTCCCAGTCCAGGAAATATGTGGGTTCAAGCTCCTCACCCATGCCTACAAAGCTCTCCACAACACTGGTCCAGCTTACCTCAACCACCACCTCAACTTCTACCAACCCACCAGACACCTTCGATCTGCATCCCCAGCAACAGCACATCTCCCTACCCTCAAGAAGACCAGAAGTAGAGGACACTCCTTCTCATACCTCGCAGCCAAGAATACCTCAGGACCTCCCCCTCCCTTATGGACGTCCGAAGGAAACTCAAAAATGGCTCTTCCAGATGAAACCGGCATGATCTCCTGAGCCCCTGGATACCCTCATGGGTGATTAGCTGTGCTCTAAGAATTCACATAACATAAAATTGCTGAGGTATGATGGCTTAAGCCACCTCTTCAGCTTCTGGATGACAGATTTCAAAACCTGAGGTAGGTTGTCGTTATTCTGGGAAATTCGATTCGAATGTGAAGCAGATAGTAAACTAAGTGGTAAAGATGCCTCTGGGCCCAAGGTACCAGACAGAAGGATGACGCCATGTTTCCTTGGACTCTCAACCATTATTATGCCGGAGATTTCTGGGATCGCAAGAGTGTCCTGAGGTGATTCATTAGCCACTGCTGACACTGAGGGGTAAAAACACCATCCCAAATTTTGTGCTGAGCAGGACCCCAGTGAATTGGAGTTCTTGAGGCTGGAGTAAATGAGATTTGTCAGTATTGAGAATAAACCCATTAGCATTCAACAGCTGTGAACCACTTGTACTGCTTCTTGACCCTTAAGGAATGATGAGGCAGAATTTATCAAGTCGTCCAAGTAGGGGAAGCCCAGCAACCCTACAGAGTGAAGGATGCCCACCAGAGGAGCCAGAGGTTTAGTGAACACCTTTGGAGCAAAAGTAAGGCCAAAAGGGAGGGCACAGAATTGAAAGGGCTGACCCTAGGCAAAGAATCTCGAAAATCTTTGGGAAAGCAGATGAATATGGATGTGAAAGTAAGCACACACACGATCTATGGATGCTACAAAGGAGCCAGAGGAGATGAGAGGTAATATCTTCTGCAAACTCACCATCTTGAACTTCTGACGGGGAATACAGAGATTGACAGTATTGAGATCTAATACAGGGAGAACTCTCCCGTGCTCTTCTGTACTAAAACATGGGAGAATATCACCCAAGTCCTTTCTCTTCTTCTGAAACCGGAGTTATGGTTCCTTTTAGTAATAGGTAAAAAAATCCCTTGTTTCAGGCCTTGGAACTTCTGAAGATTGCGAGGAGTTGAAGTATCGGCAAAGGCATCTGGAGGTAGGGAGGAAAACTTGAGTCTGTAGCTGTCTTTCACCAAATGGAGAACTCAGGCGTCTGAGTCAATCTCCTTCCAGACAGAGAAAAATTAATTGATTTGCCCTCCCACCTTCATAGTTGGGGGGCTGAAGAAATTGAGCATTGCCGCCGGCACTTGTGGAGGGAGGATTACAGCCTCGTCCCGTCCTCGAAATTGACTGTTTCAAACCCCTAGCAATAGAAGGCTGACCAAAAGCTCTTTTGAACCCAATGCCTCTACCCATAACAGGAGATTCAATTCAGATGTGTAGTTCTGATGAATAAGACCACATATGTAGGCCCATTGACAGAGGAATTATTACATCATATCACCCTGATATATATAGATATATATAGATGGATATAGGTAGCAGAAAGTGGGGATTTCTCTACCATGTCTTCATTCATGAAAAAGGATTCTCTGCACAGCACAGTGGGCCAGATGTACGACGTGCAAAATAGCGTCTCGCAAATTGCGAGTTTTTTGCGACTCGCAATTTGCGAGGCGCTATTTTGGATGTACAACAGTGTGTATCACACTGTTTGCGATTCCCAATGGGAGAGGCTCATGAATATTAATGAGCCTCTCGCAATTTGCGACCCCATTAGGAATGGCAGGCCCTCCCAGGTATGGTGGCCTGCTGGGCACAGCAGACCACCATGTCTGGGACTGCTTTTAAATAAAGCAGTTTTTTTTTAATGCAGCCCGTTTTCCTTAAAGGTAAACGGGATGCATTTAAAAAAGAAAAACGTTTTCGTTTCTTTTTTTAAGGGCAGGTAGTGGTCCCTGGGACTACTGCCTGCCCTTAAAAAATATTTTCCCCTGCATTTGCAAAGGGAAAGGGGTCCCCCTGGGGACCCCTTCCCTTTTGCGACCCCATTACCACCCTCTTGAAGAGGGTGGTAATTTCTAAGTGTTTTGCGACCGCAATTGCGGTCGCAAAACATTTGTACATGGGGTTGCGCTCGCTATTAGGAAGGGAACGCCCCTTCCTAATAGCGACTCGCAATTCCAAAATAGCGAGTCGCAAATAAATTGCGACTCGCTATTTTGGAATGGTACATACCCCTATTGGTTTTTGCATGCGCAAACGGGTTCGCAAACCCGTTTGCGCATGCAAAAACCGTTGTACATCTGGCCCAGTGTCTTTTAGACTCTTTCATGGCTGATGTCACTCGGTTTTCTAAATTAACCAAAACATTTTCAAAGTGTATTATCAACATGCAATTTTATATATCTGAAGCTTTAGGAATTCCAGCACATCACCACTCGTTGCGCCTTCAATATAATATCTGGACACAACGTGCAATCTGACTGATGAGACCTTACACGTTGACTCATATAACTATGACGATTTAATTTCCTCTGACTGATATCCATATGAGATCTTGACTGCTGCTACTGGTTATCGAATTAAAAAGCTCACCTGCTGACTCAGCAACGCGAAACATGTATTGACTGTAAGAATCTCCACCAATAAGTAAACATTTTCACACTGAATTGGATCTTAACATTTTATCAAAGAAGCAGTGAGTGGTGCTGTATCAGGATTTGCTAAATTTCGCATAAGTCACTCAGTTAGTCTATAAGAGTGTTCTTGCAGGAAAACTATCGCACCCATATCTGTCTAAGCCATGAAATTATTGTTACAGTAGTGCTCACATCCTTATTCACCTTTGACCCTAAAAATAACTCTGTATATATAACAGTCTGGGTTCTCTTAAAAGACGCCTTTGTTGGAAATCTGCTTCGTTATCTGGATGGTCATGCTCATGGTATAAATTAAAAAAATAAGCAGTTGTTTTTTATGCAAAATATATCTTTATATTTTACCGTAGGAATAGGGACTAAGATGATATTGAATTTTTAGTAGCGTTTAAGATCATTGGAACAGGACTCTTTTGGGTAGCGGAAGAATAAAGTGAGTCCTGATGAAGGCTTTTGGATACTGATAGTTGCGAAACAGTGTTGCTGGCTATCAATATTTCTGTCCTGCATGGATGAAATGTATTACAGATAAGTGGTGTCCATATGATAATAATAAAGCTCATATTCATGTTTTATGAAGTGGTGCAGTTGCTGTTTGAATGGTTTAGATTAGTTTGCACTCCTGTTGCAGGAATATTTGATGTTGTTGTTTATTGATTTTCATGAAAATAAAATCAAAAGTGTCATTTTCAATCACCATACAAGATTCTCTTACTAATTTATTTCGTAATAGAGTGACTCTGCACATGTGATTTTCTGTCCGATAGGTTTTGCAAGTTTTTTGTCAGACAGAACAACAGCAATCTGAGTTTATTAGCACTTCGAATGTGGGGGTTGAACTAACATCACCTATGTAGGAATCCATTTATTATTTTGGGTAATATGTCTTACTGTGTTTTCCATCATTTGCATACCGCACTTCGAAGGATATCCTATAGCCAACAGATCACAGGGGAGCACTGTGCTCTAATATCCATATCACATTGAAAGCTATTCTCTGTTTTTCATATTGCATAGTGATCAGATTCCCCCACCCAAGAACGGTTTTAAGACAATGGTGGGAAAATGTTGCACTTTAGGCACAATTTCCCAAACGGCCAAAATACCGAAGAGTTCAGAAAATTCTTCTTCTCTAAATCTATCATTTGTCATGGCATGCATCTACATTTGAGATCCTTTCATTTCTCCATCCTACTCCTTCCAAGTAGATTTTCAGTCACATGTTGTTAATGTCATCTCCTTGGAAGGTCAAGTTGGAATAATTCACTAATTACACACATCTAGCAATCTCGGGGAGAATGCAGCACAGCTTGACAGATTTTCCATGTTCATTAAGCAGCACTGCTGCTCAGATAACGAACGCCTCCAAGGTTATCACTCAGATATCAGCTTCACATATGTACTTGTGTATGCATTCATGTTGTTCCTAAATATCATCTTGCCAATTAATGAAAATATGCACAATTTGTTATCAAATACAAGCTTTCCATTTTGGGAAAATAAAAACCAGCACCACAATCAAAAACCTATCGTTTTCTTTGAAAAAAAATGTTGTGTGCTGACATGCTAACTTTTCTTTTCCAGTAAATACATATTTTGTGCCCAAGCATCAGTTTGTCCATTACTCACAAGTACTACTGCACACATGATTGCATTCCATGTTGCATGCCCATGTATCACCATTGCATACCATGGGTGCCCTCAAAGTGCCAATGATTACCTATGCTATGGTCAGCATTATAACAAGGGTGGGCACCATCATGCCACAGTGACCTGCAATATTCCAAGAGTTGCCAGCACTATGCCAGTATTACACCAGGAGTGGGCACCATCATGTCTTGGATATCCATAGTGTGCCAGGTACTTGCCAACTTTCTACAGGGCCAGCATTATACCAAGGAATGGACACCACCATACCACCAATGCCCACAATGTGACAGGAATTACCACCATGATTGCAGGACCAGCATTTTACCATTTGGGGCCAAATTCACACCATTGATGCTCTAAATATATAAGGAACTACCACCACAAACTGAGGGTCAGCATTATATTAAAGGTGGGCATCATTGTGCTATGGGTGCACTGAATTGTCAGTGAACTGCTTTCCTTCCTGCACAGCTCCGCATGGTAGCTGCTGTCCCTCACCTTTGCAGGTGTGCGAGTTCGAGGCCCAGTGGGGAGCCTCTCTGCTCTACTGCTCTACTGCTGCTCTGCCCTTTGCCTCTCTTCTTTCTGCCTTACCAATCTCATTCCCTTCCTTTCATCTTTTCTGCCTTTTGTCACTTTATTGCCACTTTTCTTTCACTTTGTCTCTTTTCACTTTTTGTGCCTTTTTCCTTCTGTGTCCCTGCCGCTGCTCATCCCCAGCGGCCCGCCCCCCTCCACCGCCACTCCTGCCTCCCACTTTCCCTCCTCCATGCTGTCCAGCCCTCCCCCTCTCACTACTTAATGGCAGCCGCTGCGCAGTGAAAGGAGCAATCTTACTGACCGTGTCAGTGAACTGCTTACCTTCCAGCACAGCTCCCCCTTGTAGCTGCTGTTCCTGACCCTTGCAGGTGTGTGAGTTCGAGGCCCAGTGAGGAGCCTCTCTGCTTTGCATGTTGATCTGCCCTCTGCCTCTCTGCTTTCCGCCTTACTGATCTCCTTTTCTCTCCTTTCATCTTTTTTGTTTTATTGTCACATTATTGTCACTTTTCTTTCACTTTTGTCTCTTTTCACTTTTTGTGCCTTTTTCCTTTCGTATCCCTGCCGCTGCTCTTCCCCCGCAGCTGTTCCCCCTCGAGTGCCGCTTTCCCGCTTCCCACTTTCCCTCCTCCCTGCTGTCCAGCCCTCCCCCTCACACTACTTAATGGCGGCCGCTGTGCGGTGAAAGGAGCAATCTCACTGACCTTGTCAGTAAACTGCTTCCCTTCCTGCACAGCTCTGCCTTGTAACTTCTGCCCCTGACCCATGCGGGTCTACGAGTTCGAGGCCCAGTAGGGAACCTCTCTGCCCTCTGTCTCTCTGCTTTCTGCCTTACTGATCACCTTTTCCTTCCTTTCATCTTTTTGTCACTTTTCTTTCACTTTTGTCTCTTTTCACTTTTTGTGCCTTTTTCCTTCCGTGTCCCTGCCGTTGCTTGTCCCCCATGGCCCGCCCCCCTCCAGCGCCACTTTCCAGTTTCCCGCTTTCTCGCCTTCCAGCTGTCCAGCCCTCCCCCTCACACTACTTAATGGCAGCCGCACCCAGCGGCTGTGCTGCTGGCACGCCAAAGGCAAGCCCATCTGCGCCCGTCTGAGCCCAGCGCCACGGACCCTGGTTCTCGGGCCATCAACCGCTATGACACCAGCACCGTCCATGCCTTCAACACTAGAAGCCACCCCGCCTGCCTTCTTGCATCGCCAAAGAACACCGAAGGCCGTTCACCTGCCGCACCTGCAACTGCACCTTCGCCGACCTCCGCACACCAGACATACTGACCACACGACCCTCAAGAACCGCACCCGACCACCTTAGATGTATCCAATTAAACACCCGCTCCTTCAAAAGACACGCCATGGAGATCTGGTATCTGCTCGACTCCACCTCCCTTGACATCGCCTTCTTCACAGAAACCTGGATGAGCTCCAGCTCAGCCCCGAACATCACAACCGCCATCCCTGACAGATACAAAATCATCCACAAGGACCGCGTCAACCGACCGGGAGGAGGCATCGCCATCGTACACAAAGACACCCTCCGCCTCACAACCAGCTCCAATGACCACTCACCCGAAATGAAGCACCTCCACTTCCAGATCCAGACCAACCGGAACGCCACCCTCTGTGGCACCCTCATCTACAGAACTCCCGGACCCCGCCGCCCCTTCAGCGAAACCATAACTGACTTGATCGCTCACCACGCTCTCATCTCAACAGACTACATTCTCCTCAGTGATCTCAATTTCCACCTGGACAACCTCGAAGACCGCAACCCCATCCCTACTGGAGAGCCTCACCACCATCGGACTCAAACAACTGGTTACAACATCAATCCACTCAGCAGGACACACGCTCGATCCCATCTTCTCCGCAAGCAACAACATCTCCGTCAGCAACACCTCCGAGCCACACTGGACCGACCACCACTGCGTCCACTTCTCCTCCACCAAAGCCACCATACGCCACCATGACTACCGCAATACGTGCAAAAACTGGAACAAGGTCACTGCAGACTAGCTCACCACCTCCCTCAGCAAGACCCCACCACAGACATCCATGGACGCCAACTCCTGAGCATGCAACCTCCACCTCTGGATCTCGGACTGCCCAACACACTGGGCCCCCTCAAGAAACCCTCAGGCAAGCAGCCCTCCAAGAAGGCCAGCTGGTTCTCTTCCGCCCTCCAAGAGTCCAGGCGCACCTGCAGACAGCCCGAGAAAAGATGGAGGAGCAGCAAGATCATGGCAGACCACACAGCCTTCAAATCCCCAGTCACCGCACACCACCACCTTATCAGAACAACACAGAAAGCAGCTATAGAGGAGCACATAAACGCTAACGCACACAACAGCAAAGAACTCTTCGCTGTAGTCGAAGAATTTGCCAAACCCAGCACAGAGGAAGCAGACATCCCCCTGTCCCAAGACCTCTGCGACAACCTCGCCACCTTCTTCCACCGCAAGATCAAGGAGATCTATGACAGCTTTGCAACCCAAGACCCACCCACACCACCCACAACCACAGCATCCAATTGCTCCAGCCTCCAGCAGCCCATGACCAACTGGACTGCCCTCACCACTGACAACACCTCCAGGATCATGAAGAGCATCCACTCCGTAGCCCCCCCAGATCCCTGCCTTCACCACTCTTCAACAGAGCTGGCACCTCCATCGTACCCAAACTCTGCCGCACCATCAACTGCTCCATCAAGTCTACAACTTTCCCAGAAGACTGGAAGAATGCAGAGATCAACCTCCTGCCGAAGAAACCTTCTGCTGACCCGATGGACCTCAAGAACTATAGACCCATCTCTCTGCTCCCCTTCCCAGCCAAAGTCATTGAGAAAGCCATCAACGCCCAACGAGTCTGTCGAAATGAACAACATTCTGGACCTCTCCTACTCGAGCTTCAGAAGCAACACCAGCACTGAGACCACTCTCCTCGCCGCTACAGATGACATCCGCACCATCCTCGACTGAGGCGAGACTGCAACCCTCATCCTCCTGGACCTCTCGGCTGCTTTCAACAGTGTCTCTCACCACACCCTCTGCGCAAGACTCCACGACGCCGGCTTCCATGACAAAGCCTTGGAATGGATCCGCTCCTTCCTTACCGGCCAAACGCAGACCGTTCAAATCAGAACCCACAGAGATCAGCTGCGGAGTGCCTCAGGGATCCTCCCTGAGCCCCACCCTCTTCAACATTTACATGGCCCCTCTTGCAGCCATCGTCAGAAGCCACGGACTCAACATCGTCTCCTATGCCAACGACAGCCAGCTGATTCTCTCCCTCACAGACGAACCCACAGCCGCCAAGAGCAACTTCGACGATGGGATGAAGGCAGTCGCCACATGGATGAAGGACAGCTGCTTCAAGCTTAACTCAGACAAGATCGAAGTCCTCATCCTGGGCTCCTCCCTCTCTGCCAGGGACAACTCTTGGTGGCCCACAGCGCACGCAATCCCCATACTCCCACAGACCACGCACAATAGCTCGGCATCATCCTAGACTCCTCGCTCTCAATGAACCACCAAATCAATGCTGTCTCATCCTCCTGCTTCCACACGTTCTGCCTCCTTCGTAAGATCTTCAAGTGGATCCCCACTGAGTCCAGGAAAACGGTCACCCATGCACTCGTCAGCAGCAGACTCGAGTACAGCAATGCACTCTATGCCGGCACCACCCAAAAACTCCCCAAAAAACTGCAGACTGTTTCTGAACATCATCCCTAACAATAAAATTCAGCACTGGACTCCTGCCCACTGGCCATTGGAGTTAGGACCTGCACCGGCCCTTAAGAGCTCGATAAAGAGCCTAGGCATACATATCGACTCAGACCTCACCATGAACTCGCAGATAGGGGCGGTCACCTCTGCCTGTTTCTTCCAACTACGGAAACTGCGAAAAATCAGGAGGTTTTTCAGCAGAGAGGCCAGTATTTAAATCATCATTGCCTTGATTCTATCAAAAATTGATTATGCAAACGCAATTTACCTAGGCCTCCAGTGCAACCAGAAACATCGGCTGCAGCTGATACAAAATCAGGCAGCTATCTAACAATTATCTAACAACAAGGCAGACGCTGTCACGGAACTACACTGGCTTCCAGTGGAGCAGCGCTCCATGTTTAAAACAGAATGCATCCTGTTTAAAGCTATACATGGCATTGGCCCAAAGTACTTATCCTCAAAAATTCACAGGTTCTCCCCACAGCGCACTTTAAGATCCACGCACATGAATCTATTGGTGGTGCCGGGTTTCAGACGTAAACGAACAGGAGAGTCGCGCTTCTCAATTCAGGGACCCCAATTTTGGAATGCACTGCCCACGTCATTGAGACTTGAAACAGACCACTTGCGCTTTAGGAAAAAGCTGAAGACTTGGCTTTTTACCCAAGCTTATAGTTAGACACAGACCTTCTTTAATCAGTGGCTTCAATGGAAAACCCAGCGCCAAGAGACCTGTTGGTGAACGTGCGCTCTACAAATTTTCAATAACATAACATAACATAACATCCCACGCCGCAACCACATCACCAGCCACCTGAGGGACCTTCACTGGCTACCTGGTAACAAGAGAATCACCTTCAAGCTTTTCACACATGCCTACAAAGCTCTCCACAGTGCAGGACCTGCATACCTCAACCACTGCCTCTCCTTCTACATTCACACCAGACATCTCCGCTCCGCCCAACTGGCCCTGGCCACCGTCCCACAGATTTGCAAGACCACGGCTGGAGGACAATCCTTCTACCTCACTGCGAAGACCTGCAACTCCCTACCTCTGCACCTTAGGCAATCACCATCACTAACGCAATTCAGGAAGGACCTCAAGACCTGGCTCTTTGACTGAACCGCAGACCCAGCCGCTCCCCCCCACCCAGTGGCTTGAGACCCCCACGGGTGAGTAGTCACACTTTATAAGACTCTAATTGATTGATTGAATATGTCAATATTTTGTCAAGCATGGGCTCCGACGTACCATGAGTGCCTACAGTATGCCTGGAAGTACCACTATTGTGCTAGGGACAGTTGGTTATATATTGGATATGTTTTAATTGACATATTACGCATTTGCATTTGAGCTATGATTTCTGTAGACACTATTGCCCGTGCAATAACACACTATCAGTTAACTCTGTTTCTATGACCCTGTGTCGTTATCTGTTTGTCTTCGACCACATTATGATCTAATTGTCCATGACCCTAGTGTGTGCGAGCCTATTATTTAAGATCCTATATAAAATCTGTCTAAGTTACATTATGGGTGCACATCTATTAACACATGTTGAGGATAATAGTAATGCGCGGTAATTCTCCAATAGGTGTTTGGGAAAACCCATCACCAACTGCTATGTCCAGGTCCGTTGCCGGTGTAAACTATGGATCGCTTATTGCTTCATGAATGCTAGTCTATAATTTCCATATCACACAATAAATTTCTTTCTTTTGCCTATCTCGCTTTGAATGTTTTGCTTTAGTTTTAATGATGCATAAAAAAGGATGCTAAAATTTTCTTATCACACAAGGAAGGTTGTTCTATAGTTTCCATATTATGTGGTGAAGATTGTGTTATAGTTCACATATGAGTTCAATAATTTAGATATCTTGCTGTGAATACGACTCTAATGTGTCTATATCACACAATAAATGCTTTTATGGTTACCAAATCTTATACGGAAGGTAGTGCCACAGTCTCCTTAGCACTTGGTGAGCTCTGTGCTATTGCTTCTATAGCACATAGCTAAGGTTGTGCTTTAGGCATGAAACTGGCATTAGGTATGATACTAACCAACATTTCCATGGTATCCTAGTGCATTCTCAAACAAGGTTTATTGTTGTATGAAATTCGAAATGCCATCAATTAATTGTATCTGATGTTTGTTGGTGTACGTGCAAAATTACCATAGAGTAAACAGGAGGATTCACCCATCAGGTATTGAATCTTGTGGCTCTCACTTCATGCCTTTGGTTTGTAAATGTAAATATGATGCCTGAACCCAGGAGTGGAGGGTCTATTAGTTTAGTGTGTATTGTATTTCTTGTACCTATTGTTGAGGATTCACAAGTGCTGTGTATGTACGCTATCCTCTCTATGTCTTCTCTTTTTCCCTATCTTCTCACTTCTCTTTGTGGATTATCACCATGGACATCTCCCTTGGAGAGGTGGTTAAAATCAACTCATATAAATTTGCAGTATTATGGGGCATTGCTCCTGAGAGGAAGATTAGAAGGCTGTTCTTCCAGATCTTGGGCATCATACAAATATAACCTAAATTCACTACATGTGACAGGTGCAATTTCTTTTTGCCTCAGTCTTATCATTTGTAAATCACGCATTGGATTTGTTTTGGGTTGTCATTTTAAATAGGTTCCTTGATATTGCTGTTACTGGTGTTGACTTGGGTGTGAATGTCTTTTCCAGTGATCCGGTATTAAGTGGTCTCAAATGGTCAAGCTTGCAGATACTATCTACCATTAGCCAAAATGCATATGGATATGGGTACCACAATATGGTTCTGATGCCCAGGAAATGCAGGGACGACTAAGGTGACAAGACCCACTAAACTGATAATTCTAAAATTTGGTAGTTCCACAATCATTTAGCTCTTGGGACAATCCTATCCATGATTTTATCAACTTTGTCCTTTCTGCCTCCAGGTAACTGTCTCTTTGTATGCTGCTTAAAATGATGTCACATGGTTGAACTGGTGTGGTTCAATTTGCTGTCATACTGTGTAGGACGTTGGCCATTTCTGCAAAGTCCTGTTTTTTTTTGCATATTGCTGGCCCCTGTATTTTCACTGCCTGTAGAACTCTATGCACGATAACCCTGCTAACTAGTGACAAAGTGCCTGTGCTCTCCCTTTCATCATGGTGAAATTAATATACCCCTAATTGGCATATTTAACTTACCTATACATTCCTAATATATGGTACAAAGTGTACCCAGGGCCTGGAAGTTATATGTTACTAGTGGACTGCTGCACCCATTGTGGCACCCCATACAGTGATAGTGCAAACATTACTGCAGACCTACTCTTTGTTGTGGTTGCAGTTGTAAACTGCAAATGCAACCTGTTAAGATAACCCCTTTGACAGTTGAAAAGATTCCTTTAAAAAAAATGTATAAGTCCCCCTTAATGTGGGCCTTATTGCCCATAAGGCAGCGTGCATGGTATTTAAAAGTAGGACATGTAGGAATTTAATGCTGAACATTTGCTTACTGTGAAAAAGCCCCAGAAGGTATTTTCACTGAAACTAGGCTGGCTGTTCCCATAGGAAAACACTGGGCTATATTATTACGTTGAATAATGCTAATTTTGGTTAGGAAACAGCTAGAAAAATAATTAAACAACTATTTAAATAGTTATTAAAAATCCCATTCAATGGTGAAGTTGGATTTTTGATAAATATTAAGGAAAAGACACTTTTAGAAAGTTATCTTTGGCCTACCTAAAGCCTCTGGAGACCTAATTGCATTTGCTCTCCCACTTCTGCCACCCAGTAATTAGCATACGAATAGGTGTGAAAGGGAGCACACAATAGGCTGACCTAAATGGGCAGAGATGACCCCTCTTAACCTGACAGAATATGCGGGGTGGTGCTATGAGTAGCCTATTTGATATTACAGTGTCAAATCATGCTTAAATTTAAAATTCTGCTTGACAGGTCTGCTGGGGTTTTACTTTCAACACTTAGGGCACACTTAAAAGAGCCCCCTCATCACAGGCAAATGCCAGCTGACACCTAGGCAGGGGCCTTCCTTTGTCCCCCAGTCAGACAGGCAGGCTCCAATCACAGCATGCATCTTTTTGGCATTAAAGTGTTAAATCCTGCTGGAGTGACAAATCCTGTTCCAGCTGTCCTCTGGGGTTTTATATAGAACACATAGGGCGCACTTCAAAAGGTGAGATCAAGATGTCAAAACAATTATTATGCATTCACTGTCTGGTTGCTGGAAAATCCCAGACTTCTGTCATGAGTTTATTGCGGGTAAAGTGGCTGCCCCACACTGGATTCTAGTATTAGATATGGGAGGATACTAGGATGACCATGGTACACTCCCTACTACCAACCCCAGCCCTCAGAGCTGAGGTTTAGGTTGGCTGATGACTTCTGCCATTTTGAAAATGCCCTAAGTGGGTAGGGTTGGCCCCAGGAAATTTTACCCCATTGATTAAAGCGTGCCCAGGAGTCCTTCCCACCCACTAGCTCATGTCAAACATAAATGTGGCATCACCAGGCACCCACTTAAAAGCACTCCTAGACCTCTGGAAGATCAGAAGAGGATTGAACCTGCTGGCTGAAACCAAGAGGAGCCTAGATGATTAGATCCGCTCTTCCTCTTGTACCCAGGATAAAGAAGTAAACTCCAAGGGTCCAAGGCTGACCTCCTGTTTAAGCTACAGGGATACAAAAAGCTACAAGAGACCGTTCCTACAATTGCCCAGCTGACTATTGACAACTGGACCTAGAGTGGGGCCCTGAGTCCTGGGGGCTTAGAAGTGTACTCCTGTGTTGGATTGGGACTTAAAGGACTAAAGTCAGAAGGTAAAATCTTTGACCAGGATAAACCATGCTTCATTGCAGTCAGAGTCAAATTGCTCCTAGGTCCTGGTGTACCATGACCATTAACTGTCATTGGCTCATCGTGCTTCTTGGCTTAAAACTTTAAAATTTCATTCCTCCAATTGGTATTTTGGTGTAATTTTGTTTATTAAATGTTACTCTGTTTTTCTAATTTGCTTTGGGATTGTTATTGTTTTGCATTTCGACTTTATTACTGTTTTAGTACTGCATAAATACTTTACACATGGACCTCAGTTAAGCCTGTCTGCTCTGTGCCATAGCTACCAGGGGATTGAGTGCAGGTTAATTTAGTGACTTTGAGGGTTCACCTGTATGTGTGTGTGTAGTGTGCAGCAATGTGATTTAGTATTGTGCTAGTGGTGTGTCCCCTGCTTTTATGTAATGTGAAGTTGTTATGGTTTGTGTGATTTGCTTTTGGGTGGTTAGGGTGTTGTGGTCTAGAATCAGGTGTATGATGTGTTGAAGTGTAATGGTATGCATTGTGTGGTGTTTTGAATGTGTTGTTAATTGTGCTGTGTTGTTCTACAGCATTGAGTGATGTGATTCTCTTGAGGTGCTTAATATGTAGTGTTATAATTCCTGGGCCATGATTATAAACTGGGTGTTAAATTCCAATCCGTATGCAAACAGAAGTGTGATAATTACCACCCCTTGCTGTTTCAGACAGATTTTGGGAGGTTCTAACCTGTAAACATTTATCGAGAGGAAAGACCCAAAAAACAGACAATACATGCAGAATTCAGTATGTGAAAAACAGATTCACTATGGAAAACTCTGAATATCAGATATATATATACCCCACCTGGCAAATACCTAACCCTTTGGTAACAGTTTTTACTGGGCAAAGTAAATACCTCACCCTATTCTGAACAACTTATAATCAGGGCCTTGGTAGAATGAGTGAATAAATGAATTGTTTGATCAGTTAATTAAAACTTTTACGATTAAAAACATTGCAACAGCGCCAGCGGCTGAGAACTTCAGTTCTACCTATTGATCCTAAAATACCATGGTACAATGTATCAAGTGCCAATAGCAGTGAATCGAGTTTTTGGCACAAAACAATGTAAACAACAGATGAATTATTCTGTAAATAAAATCTGTGCAAATGCACCATGAATCAGCCTAATTATGCCAGGTATCAAAGGTTAAGAACGTGCTCTCGATTTTAAAGTGCTAGATGAACAAAGAAAGTGCAATCTCAAAGATATAAAATAGGTTATAAACATACTGGAATTTAAGTTGTACCTGTTATCAAAGTTTAAAAGAGTTCTCACGTTTTTAAGATGTTGATTGTACGGAGATGTTGATTGTACGGAGAAAGTGCAATCTCACAAGTATATATACAAATTTTAAACATACTAAAATTCGATGATACCATTTCCTTCTCCAGTTCAGTTAGGCCTTGCTATTTACAGCGATGTACAAGGAAGTGTTTATAATTCCGCCCCTATTACAGATTAACGCAAAATTACGGTCCAGGGTTTTGGTGGTTTTTTTGCCCAACTGCTATCCGTACAGCTGAGATTATAACAAAGACATATTATGGTAGAAAGCACCATAAACCAAAACCCTCAGTCGGGTTTTCTTTGCACAATTGCTACTGGTACAGCTGACATTATATAACATACAAAGACAAATTTTGGGAGAAAACACCATGCAAATCCTTGGATAGGAAATAGGAATAACTGGAAGCACTAAGTAGCCGAAAAATACAAGGTTCCTTCAGGATCCCTTGCCTGGGAACATACTCCTCCTACTTCCAACATTTATGAGTCTAGTATCACCCATTTTCCCACCTTGAACCTTGTTACCGACTCGCTTTTCGAAAATACTTTCCAATGTATAACAGTCAAAGACCATATTCCACCACTCCTTGAGCTTTAGACCTTTGGACCACTCGAATGTCGAACTAGAATAAGTCTGACCATCACAACACAGTTCAACACAAGACAAACTGCAGTTTGAGGTATTTGTCCATGGTGGGCATTCATGACCAGAGTTCATCATGTTGTACAGATTGCCAAAAGACGTGAATAAATAGTATTCTTGTACCTCTACATTGATGCACGCATGCTTTGCATGGATGAATGTATTTATGTAGCTTGTATTTCTTTAGCACAAGCCTTGCCAAAGGGAGCAGAGTGTTGTAAAGGGTAAAAGACAAGGATACACCTAGGAGAGGCAGGAGAGGTAGCTGATTTGTGAACTGTTGCTGCATGATGATTTAGTGTTTTTTATTTTTTTTAAAAGGTGCGTCTTAAGCTATTTCCCGAATTGGAGCAGGGTTGGGGTGTTTCTGATGGATCGGTGATGTTGTTCCGAATCCTGGGTGCATATGAGCAGGCTGAATTACTCACACCTGCCACTCAAACATCTTTTTCAGGAGTGGCATACAATCAGCACACTGTACAGAAGTGCTGTATCTGAGAACTGACAGGTAGTATTCTACTTACAGAGACAGAAAGCGCGAAAGGATATCCAAGGGCGCGTGCGCGCACACACATATACATATATATCAAGTTCACAGCTTCATTTCTCATTTCCCCAACCTCCATGTGCCGTAAGAGATTCTCCAACCACTCAACAACATCCTTAGTCAATGTACAACCATTGACAAGTGGCTTCACAATAGCATCTAAGTGCACATACTTGAAAATATCACCCGGAGACAGCTTACATCGGGTTCTAAGTCCTGAAAGGACTTGATGCAATTATCATTAATCATAACACAAAGAAAATGAATTCCCTGCTATCAGGAAAGCAAGTAAATATGAAGCTATTATGCCAAAGTGCTCTAGTGCGCATGCCTTAACAGTCCATATACGTGCAAACGCTTGGACTGTCTTAAGCCGAACCTTCCTGAAGTAGGGTGGGGAGCGGGGTTGGTAGTGGTACAGTCTTGACTAGTGCTGCAGTGTTGTGGGGTGAAGCGGTATGGTCTGATGTGTTACATGGTATGGAGTGGGCCTGTACATGTTGGTGCATTGTGTTGTACACAGTGACATAGTATGGTAGAGTGCAGTATGGCGGTGTTTTGTGTTGTGAAGTGTTATGTGATGTGGTATTATGTGATGGGATGTTTCATGGTATATTGGAATACATGTTTTGCATGCGAAGCATGATTATGTACACTGCATAGAATGGTGCTGTGGTATCCGCTACTGTTTTGGGTGGATTGCTTTTCTTAGTATAGTGGATGTTGAAGCCCTGTTGCTGTGTGGCATGCTGTTGTGTGGAGGGAGTTGGGTGATAGTCTGTGCTGTGGTACGGTGCCTAGTATAGAGTAGTGTGATGTTAAATTGTGTGGGATAGTGTGGTGTAGTGTATTCGGCAGTGTGATGTAACGTTATGTTATAATATATGGGATGGTGTGCTGAAGTATGGTGAGGGTTAATGTGATGTGGTTTTGATAGGTCCAGCGCTTAATTATTAAATAGAGTGGTGTAGTGTGGTCTGAGCAGTGTGGGTGCTATTTTGTATTGTGCTGAACTGTGTATTGTTGTGTGCCATGGTGTGATGTTATATTGTAGGGATATGATGATGCTGTGTGTCTGTGCCACGCATGCGCTGTTTGTAGGACGTGTTGTAGTCACTATATGGAGTGTAATCCCGCCTGCTGCTTACCATAGATTGCCTCCTGCGTTGCTCTTCTTTGCTGGCTCCTCATTGGTTCACGATCCTGATACCTCACTTCCGTTCAAGGCTGAGGAGCACTGGAAAAGTTCAGTTTCCTTACGCTGGCATTCGCTATCTGTTGTTTGGGAGAACTCTTTTTCCTCAGCTGCCCTTCACCCCAGACTTGTGTGTTCAGGTTTTTTTTGCTTTACAACATTTATATTAAATGATTATTTTGATGGGCGGGTTTAAAGACCTTGGCAGCTGAGCTACGATGTAAGTTGGTGTTTGGTTTGGAAAAAATATGTTATTGATGGGAGCTGATTTCATATGCTCAAGTGCATTGCTTGATTTGTTGTAATCCGCCTCCCTTCCCCTCCCCATTGCAGTTGCCAATTGGAACTGAGCGTTGCATGACAATTTTAAGAAACTCTGGCTTTTTAGCATGTTGAGTTCTTGTCGATTTAATTCCATACTTCTGAGGGTGCCTATGAAACTGCAAGTCCCAGAGTGCACAGTGATGTTACTCAATTAGCTCAGATTGTGCATACAGTCAGCCAAACACGAACATGCATGCGTGCATCCTCCCAACTGATATACTTCCATGTACCTGAATAACCAATGATCTGATCGCAATTACCTACAAGCATGTGTGCATCCTTACAACATACTACATTTATCCGTTCTGAATAACCGGGGATCTGATTGGTAGCGGCTACTTCTCCACATACACACACTACTAGAGGAGTAGCGATCAGGGCAAAGTATCAGCACTTGCAGTAGCACACCGTCAGGTAAGGGAATAGCATATTTTAATGTAATAGCTATTTACAGACTGCTTTAGGTATTAGCCGACTGACAACATGCACAACAGTGTTGCAAATATTTGTGATTTATTACATGCAAACATTGAGTGGTATGTGTTGCAACTGCGTTACACAACAACTCAGTGCAGGGCTTGTGTTTGCATGATGCAGAAGGTGCGCACGACCATTACCGAGGCGGGGAGTGGGTAGATCAGAACGGTTGTATATTTAAATATGTTGCACACCCAAGGCTTTTGAAGGGCAGATGAGCCAACTTTATCCTAGGCCACCCGTCCATCAAAAAACTTTAATCTGTTAAAATACAGACTCCATTTTGGCCAGCACCTACGAGGAACTGTCCTGTAGCGCTTCACCCACTTCTTTCTGACCCTCTACACCTGTCTTTCTCCTTACCAGGAGCGGCCCGTGCAGGTAAGAGTGGTAGGGCGGGGAGTCCACAGACAACGAGGGAAAATAAAATAAAAAGAAAGAAAACCACTTACCTTGTGCTTGCCGCATCGCTGAGTCAGCGATGCCGTGAGTGCAAGGTAAGTGGTTTTCTTTTTTTATTTTATTTTCCCTTATCGTCGTTTGCCGACTCCATCCCCACCCCGCTGCACCGCTCTTACCTGCAAGGGCACTCCTGCTCCCTACTCCTCTCTATCTTCTCTACTCCTCTTGCTTGCATTCCAGGCATAAGGCCCTTACATCAGTGTTTCTCTACTGCTCCCTTCCTCCTGCCTTAACAGGTAAAACACATTACCATTTACAATGCCAATAACTCTAACTCAAAAAAATGCTAGACTTAGATTTTATTGTGCTGGGTTTTTTAGCACACAGTGCACATCTTAATTTCCTTCTAGGTGCTCTTGAAAGAGGTGAACGATTGACTTGTGGGCAAAGAGTAGGCAATTACACGTGGCTGTCTTCACATTTTCATGACCTGCGGTTACATTGACCCTACCTTTCTATCATGAGCAAATAGACATGAAGGTTATTCCGGATGCGGGGATCGCTGGAAGAAATGTGGAGGCTTCTCAGTTTTGCACAGCATCTGCCTCCTCCACTGTAGTTGGTGTGGACTGGGAGCAGATTTCTGGGTAAATACCCAGTGGGCACGCCACGATTGTTAGGAGTACGCCTGCGTTTTGAGCCTTTCAGAGTTGTTTTATTTGGTCTGTAGTCCTGCGGCAAGCATGGCTTTCTCGTTGCCCTGCGTGAGTTGACCATTGTGGAAGAGGAGGTACAGGTTTTTACAATAATGTTGGTTCATGGCACTGATGTTAAGTTGGAGTTTCTTGTTACCGCGAGGTTTTTAATTGTCTTCCTTGGTCGGGGGCAGATGCTTGCTATCAGTGTTACCAAGATGTGGGTTCGGTTACACTGTGCCATTTGAGTATTTGAGCTTGTCTGGTTTAGTTTGCAGTAGTCTCTTACCAACCAGAGCTTTACCTTGTTTGTTGGTCACGACTGCTTGTGTTGAGAAACCTTCTGTTTGCGTTGAGGAAGCTGCTGCTGCGCATTGTGCCATTCGAGCTGATTATCCAGCCCGGGACAAACACCCTGCGCTAAAAATCAGCACGAATGGTGCAACCTAACGTACTCTGCTGCTTTCGGAACTCCGCGTACCGCGACAGAGTTTTTCAGTCTACTCGGAACTCCGCCCAGGGCTACATTGCAGTCTACCTTGTATGTCCGTGAGTAATAAGGTGTCATGTGAACAGTTCGTGATTTGTCAAATCTGAAAGAGCCCAGCTAAGCAGGGGTGAGGGGGGCTCACTTTGGATTCCTGGTTATCGTGTCTGCTTAGTGTTATATGGAGATCTTTGGGGATTCACTGATCAGAGGTCACCAACAGGTTTTGGAGGATCAGAGCCATGGTACCCTTTTTGTCCCGGTGAACCTTCAGGTCCTCCTATATTGATACTAGGGCAGACTCTGGACCTCTCATCGTTCGAAGCCCCTCGTGGGTGGCATCAAGCACTGTGCCAGATTCTAATCCAGATAATGTGTGAGCTGGCATAGGATGTGGCATTGAAGGAGACTGGCAGTGCTTGGTATGTTCAAATGGGTCCTGTGGCATGAGGGGTCAAATTGTTTGAAGGAGAATTTCTTGAGCAATGTCTTGCATGGCATAGTTTTCAACTATTCAGGCGCAAAACTAGTGTTTTTGTCATTTATAGTTTCCACGTTATGTGTTACAACAGCTTATCATAATATAACAAAAGCAGTCCCGGCGGGGCCCGGGGGTCAACAGCAAGTCTTAAACAGGATCCGTCAGAGTCATAATGTCTGAGTGTGCAATGGGCAAAAGAGTTACAAAGCCTCAAATTTGTATTTTCTTCAGTAATCATCTTGAAAAATGCATCTCGAGGTCCGATGCCATTAGCACATTGATATATATGTGACAACTATTTGAGCGCACACGTAGGAGTCGGTATCTTTGAGGGTTTCTGGGGGGCAGGTATCCAAAGAGATCCTGCTGCTCTGATCGACTCTACAAAGTTTTGTAGCTGACGTCCATCGCCCGAATCCCCAGCCCCTTGACACTGCTGCCCCCGAAAGTTCCACATTAAGAGAACACTCCAGTTTGGATATGGGACTCAACTTGTTAAAAGATGGTTTCCAATGAGCTGTGTGTGCTTCCAGGATGTAGGTGTAGTGGTCTATTGGTAGCTCTTTGGTGGACAAAAAGTTGGTGGCAATTTGTTTGCCTGTGCGTGAATAAAGGGGGCAATAGGGTAGATCAGCAATTCTGAGTTGAGGATTTCATTGACAGCGTCTATGTGGTTCTGTTTGTATAGTGTTCTTTTTTGAATTGTAGAATACATTGAATTAGCACCTGCGCAATATTTATCTTGTTTCTGTTATTTTTTCCTGTTTTTTACCCTTGTTTTCACTTTTATCATTTTAGTTTGTTATAAGAAAAAAAATAACAAACTAAGTGTCATATTTTGTACTGACTGAAAAAAAAAAAGAAAGCTTTTGAAAAACAAATAGTTGTGCTATCCCTAATGAATACTGAAGTGGATCTGTTTTTGTGGGATGGCAGAGGTTTTTATCACATTGATTTCTTCGAGGCAGGGCTGGTGCTACATTAAGGCCATTTTAGGCACTTGCCTCCTGGTGTCACCACAAGAGCAGTGCTGCAACACAAAATGACAGGGCCTCCCTGCAGAATGAGACGAGGGGCCCTGAGTCTCCTATATCCTAGAGTTATTAATTGTCCCTCGCTGAAGAAGTGCCTCCTTGAAGGGTTGGGGGTCCCTGTGCTGCAGGGGCCTTTGTTATGCCCCTGTATAAGAGGGTTACAGATCTCAACAAATGGCCTAAAATGGCTTTGTTGGCGGGAAAAGTGGGAACTTTTACCAGCACGATTTCAAAGTGCACGGGCTCCAAAAATCCTTGTGACCAAGCCGTATGGAGGAGGCTTTGATGACAAAGCTGTAAATTAATTTTATGGAGTTTGTGGGTGAGTTGAGGTTGGAGCTGTTAGGTAATCATTGAAGGAGCCATTCAGTGAACAAAGTCACAGTATGTCTCAGAACCCAAGCAGACGTCATCAAACAATGAAACATTTTAGAATTCTTATGGGCGGTCCGGCAGTGCTTACTTTGTAAAAACATAAGTGCCATGGCTCTCGCCTGGAGGCTACTGCAGCTTGCACCACTCAATGCCCCTGCTGTGCTGTCAATGATAGTAACAACACAACTACTAACCATCACACTCCTACAAGTGTGACAATTCGGGCTATTCCCAGGCCCCCACAGCTAAGAATTGTTTGGGCTGCAGGTAATAGAAATTTTTAATGTATTTTGAATAAATAATTAACTGTTGTTGTGGTCATCTCTAAATTAGACAGTCAGCGCCACCTTGTGGCATACTGTCAAAAGCAATAGTGTTGACAATTAAGTGCTGGTGCCGAGCACCGGAAACCATCAGCTCAAATTTAGCACCGGGGTGGTGATTGTTAGAGGCGCTGGTCAGGGTAAGGAGAACTGTTATTTCTGCTAACTAGGTGGCCCCTTTAAGGCGTTTAGGTCAATGTGCTTCTGTTTTTTAACTTTTCCGTTTTTTATAGGCGTGTCATGTTCCTGTCAGTGTAACTGCATTGGATTCTGTGCAGTGGTCCACTGTAGAGTGACATTGGGGCAGTGACTGTTCGATATTTCACCATCTACAGCGTCTTCTGCGTGGCCTGCAGAGTGGTGGGGTCGTTAACAGCGGTTACAGGTAAAAGCCTTACAGTTTGGTAGCTATAGATGGTGTGGAGGGCTTATGCAAAATGTAATGCCGCCTAATGACCCCTACCAGGTTTGTGAAAGGACGGTGGTCAAGGATGGGGCTGGTTACTCAGTCGGAGAGTGTCTGCACATCTGGGGTTGTTCATTGGTGATCTGTAAATCAGTGTGATGAAGTTGTGGCCAGAATGAGAGGACAGAGAGTGATGTACATTCGAAGAAGAGTTTATCGAGGTTACCAAGCCCATGACCAGAGCAGGGATACATGTAGGAACCGGCACCTGCCACTGAACGATACTTCAGGAATTCAGGACCTACATGTCGCCCACTTCCAGAACGCGGAACATATAAACGTGCAACAGTGTAGGTGAGATATACAGACTACATTGAGCATTTGTAAAAATTATGCAAAAACATAATGATTCTCTTACAAAATCACCTTTCCCCTTATCGAAAAACAAAATAATTTAAAAAAACAACATTGCAATAAAATTAGTAAAGTTGTAAGTCATAGTACTTAGAAGGAATATTAGCAAAGTGACTACTTCACATTCTAGTTTGTGGTGATATTTGGCTTCTGTTTTGAGAATGGGGTACCTGTTGGAAAATGGCCCTCTCTGCAGGGTCACCCCAAACATTTTGCCTTCCTACTCCACATTTTCTGAACTCCTTTTTACTGGTATTAGGACTCTTAGCACTTTCAAACTGCTAACCAGTGCTAAAGTGCATGTGCTCTCTCTTCTAAAACATAGTAATATTGGTTCATACTCAATTCGCATCTTTAATTTACCTATACATCCCTTGTAAAGTGCACTACATGTGCCCAAGGCCTGTAAATAAAATTATACTAGTGGGCCTGCAACACTGCTTGTGCCACCCACTTATGTAGACCACTAACCATGCCTCAGGCCTGACATTGCAGAACCTGTGTGTGCAGTTACACTGCCATGTCGACCTGTCAAAATAAACCTTTTGCTAGGCCCAAACCTTCCCTTTTTATGCATATACGTCACCCCTAAGGTAGGCCCTGAGCAACCCAGTGGGCAAACTAGAATGCATTTAAAAAACATGACATGTACTTTTGAGTTTTACATATACTGGCAGTGAACAACTCTCAAATTCATTTTTCACTACAGCAAGGCCTATCACTACCACAGAATAACATTCGGCTTAACGTACTACATTTTATAAGTGTAATTTCCAATTGGGAAGAGTTAAGACCCTCGAGTTTGGTGTCTCTGGAATTCAAATTTAAAATCCCAACTTATGGTGAAGTTGGGTTTTAAATTACAATTCAGGAAATGCCTCTTTACAAAGTTGGCATTTCCTTACTTTAGCCATTTGGTGCCTACTGCCTGTCTCTGATCAGTCTGGGGTGAGTGACAGCTGAGCTTTGTGTAATCCCCCCAAGACAGCCACACACAAAGGGAGTGTAGGTGTGACTTGATGGGCCTTGATGTGTTATCATGGCAGGATGGGAGGGATGAGCTGGACATAGCCCCACACTCACACCTGAATAGGCTGTGTCCTGTCCGCACACAAAGTGCTGCATACCCCCTGTAGTGAGTCTGAAGCCAGGGCAGGAAGGAAGGACCTCTGTGCACTTCAAAGCACTTCTTTGAAGTCTCCCCCACTTGAAAGGCACCAATTGGGGCAGCTGCTTGACTAGGGCTCATACCCTAGTTAACGTACAACCCAATTTCTAACAGTACCCTATTTGATGATAATGAAATAGACCTGGGGGTTTTCCTCACAGACATATGCTTATTTTCATGATTTGCATACATTTCACTGCGTGGCAAACACCCACTCACTCTAAATACCAATGCCCCCTTAGGTGTTTGCTTCTTTTTTAAAATTCGGGTTGCCCATTGCACCCTGCTCCCCGTCCCAACCGGCTGACAGTCATTTCCCCACAAGTCACTACAGCGCTATTTAATTAGGCACTGCAGTACAGGCGGCGAAATGTCCATCGGCATAAACAATGGAGGCCAACATCCGCATACCCTTTCACTACTTTCAGAACATAAAGAAACCACCTGTGTAGAAGATAAAGCACCAAGATAACCCAGTACTCATTCCAGACTCCTCATCACATGCTTTCGAAACAACATCATCCCTAGCCCAATGGTTCAAGTCATAGAAGCCCTACTCATCTGCTTTCCCTGAACTCCTGATCATAGCAGCCTGTTCCTCAGCGACGCGCACCAAAGCATTTTTATTCCACCAACCCTTGTTGTGAAGCAACCCAGACCCCTTGGATGCTGTAATCACTGTCACAGGTACAGAGAACTTTGATTCTGAAAGGTTTCTTGATAAATAACCCATCTCCAACAGACAGTTCAAGAGATTTAACATACTTTTTCAAGTCAAAACAATTGTTTGAGGTCTTTTATTTGTCTTGAACTCTTATGCGAACATCATTTATAGAACAATCAACTGTTGTATTGCGCACGTTAAGCAAATCTTTCAACCACTTGGTGATACAATCTTGAGCTGCGATCTCTACCGTTCAAGAACTTGAATGGAAAGACCCCATTGACACTGTGTGAAGTATTGACATAACTCCAAATTTTCTGTTGAAAAACTCCTCAACATCAAGACCTGCAGCTAACGCAGTTTGAATATCTTCTTTGAGAAAGCAGTTCGCCCTTTCCACAAGACCATTTGAAGGTGGAGCCCTTCCTAAAATACTATTTTAAACTGGACTGTACATTACTACTCACACAGAGGCGGCTCCTCCGTTAAGGCGGAGGAGCCTCGCCCCACCCACCAAATTGCCTCCAGACATGGAAAAATCAAATTCATTTATTACCGTTTTATTTTTCAAAACCCCATCCTGAGGAGTGCGTCAGGATCGGGGGCAGGGCTTTCTGGTTTCTGCTGCTGCCAGTCAGGCAGCAGCTAAAAGCATTGATGGGCAGGGCACTGTAGGATTAAAGTGATCATGTATTTTTGGCCAACCGTCTTGCGACGGCCAGCCAGACATGCACAGTTTAAACCTCTCTAACCTAGCTGTCTAAGCCAGCTGCGTTAGAGACAGCTTAGGGCTCCAGTGCCTTTGGGAGCGGCGAGAGAGGCCGCTCCCGCCAATCTTGGCACTCCTTCATGCTGCATGAAAGCATTGGTTACTGCAGCTTCCTGGTTCCGCGTTGGAGCCTGCCTGGATCCGAGCGAGGAGGATGTCGCACCAGGATTGAAGGCAAGTGTAATTTAATTTTTTATTCATAACATTTATTTTATTCCCTCTTGCCCACCACTCTCCTTACATGCCAGTCGCCACTGTACTAAAACATGCATGGCATCATACATGATAAGAAAGTTTAGGATTTCAGCAGAACAAAAGTTCATACCATTGTCTGTTACAAAGTAATGTGGTGCTCTTTCAACACTAAAACCTTTGATTTACAAATCTAACCATAAATGTTGTCCTGTTAGAGCAAACAAATCGAAAACCTATTTTGAATAATAATCCACAATCAAACACAAATACCTCATTTGCATCAGTAAAGAATTGTATGGTCCAGAGAGATCCATGACTAATTTCCCATGGCCCATCTGGTAAAGGCACTCAAAATAAAGGCTTCTTACTGGTCTTCCAGTAAATGGTGGAGAAAAGACATTCACAACAAGAATTAATCCTCTTTTCCACTTGTGCATTTATAGATGGCCACAAATAGTATTGTCTTAATTTTTTACAGGTAGTGTTGTATTCCGTTTTAGGGGTCCGTATATAGGTTTTCCTGAATCATGTCCTTATATAGGCACAATTCACCTTGCCCTTATATAGGCATAGAATCCCTGTCCTTATTTAGACATTAACCGTGCACTCCAAATACAGGCATGGTCACCGACATCCGTCCACCCTAACGTCACAACGAGTTCTTAGAAACCAAACCCTTAAGCTTCAGGATTTCCCCTAGCACAGGACTATTGATTTCTCCAAGAACTCATCTATTATGTATGAACCGTTATACCTTAAGGGTTCATTCCTGACGTCTTCCTATGTCCAACTTCACGTCAATGCTAACATTCCTCGACACCTACCAGGTATAAATATACCTTCCCTTGCCCAAGCAAGTTAGAGGAGACCTCGACTTCAGAGGAGCCCGTATCCCGGACTGACACACTGAGAAGACGCTGTCATTCCTGCACGCAGACGAATCCAGCTTCCAGTGTTCTGACTCCCTTCGCGGGGTGTTAGAGTTCCAGATCCGGCAGGAGATTCCCACCTCTCTCATTCTCAAGGTATGGAGCTGACTAGATCCTAGAGGGGCTCTTGGCATACTAGACTTAACATACTCTTAGTCTACCATACTAGAGAATACTTCACCTATTTCTACTCTTCCCTACACCTAGAATAGGTTAGGTACACTGGGGTAGAACTAGCTTAGAGACGCATCGAATGAGTACTCGCATTCTTAGCTCATGTTATTTATGTACGTGAATATATGCTAAAAGATAATGCTAGCGCAGTATTATTTATTTCTACTGCTCACGCTGTACATTATTTATCTTGCATACCGTCTTGTGATCGTAACAGCACATATCTCTTACACGAGAAACAAGACTGTTCAATAAAACCCTTTTATTGAAACGCCCGTCTTCCCTTTCTGTGTAACTCTGTAGAAACTAAGCATGCACGATTGAATGAGTGAAATCGTTATCTATTGTTTCCATGATTCTGAGACATGTTCCGCTTCTAAAGGGAAACAAAGTTGTCATGTTTTTCGGTTGCCAGAAACTACTCCCTTCTTGTTCTCAAGGAGTTTCTAGTGGCCTCTGAGCTAGCTGGCACAGGTAATTAAGTTTAATATAATCGATAGGGACATACCGACCGTAGTCCTATGTCAAACCTATAGGTTATATTATTCCAATGTGCAGAGCCTATTAGGGAAATAGGAACTACACTACATGGCGCCCAACTGTTTGGTAAGGCAGTAATTTAACGCTAGATACTGAGTAACTCATTCGTGCTTTTCTCAGAGACCCTACTCACATACTCCATAAGACGTCCGGAGTGGGTAGGGTTAAATATCCGCCATAACTAAATAGGGAAGCACCCTATATATTAGTTGTTTGGTTTGTTCAACGTTGAAGGATACAGTGTTCCAAAATATTGTGCACCTTATCTTTTTGTTTCCCTGAAACTTGTTCTACATTTTTCAAAAAACAAAATGACCGAAACCGGTGGAGCTGCGGCTGACCCAGCCATGGCAGTTTTTAACTTTACAGGTTTAAATGAAACCAAGGAGGGTGTCATAGACATCAATCCAAACTTAAGAAGAGCCATCACTCTAAAACTTATAAAACACGGCCTACCACCAAGAGGAGGTAGAGCAGTTTTCGTGATAGAGGCACACGAATCCTTTCAGACAGAGGTATTCTATTCATGGGTCATATTTCCTGAATCAAATTCAGTAACAAGACTGTTTCACTTCTACAAAGAAGATGATCCACCAGAGGAATATATTCCTTTCGAGGATATTGAAATTCCACTAACATACCAGGAGCATCAGCTCTGGTTTAAAGGCGCCCTAAAACATCACAGAAACATTACCAGGCTCGATCCACTAGGTAGACCAGGAGCAACATGGCCGATCCTAGCCGGCTACACTCCTCATCCTGAGCTGGATATAATGACGGATGAGGAATTACTTACTCAACTTACAGAGTTAATAAAAATCTACAGACAACTAGTCCAATATGTCATGCGGACTTTCACAGTCCAACCACCATTAACCATTCCAAATCAAACTCCTCAACAGGGAAATACACTAAAAATTACACCACAGACTCTATACGCAGTCATGGGAAAAATGCCCACAAAACGTGAGCAAATTCCATTCTGGATAGCTCAAAAAATTACTCAAATAGAAGCAGTATTTCCAAATACTAGCCCTTATGAGAAACACAGAATACTAACAATCTGTTTACCAATGGGGATCACACCACAACTGGAAGACTGCACCACTTGGGGCTCAGTCTTTGCTGCCATCTATACTAAAACACATGGTATTCCATCAATTGCAGTAATACCAAATGTCCTGAAACAAATTCAAAACGAATACGGGGCAGAGCCTGCTCTAAATTTAGGTATGAAATTACTGAAAAATTTCGACCAGGTCTCAACAATAATATTATCTAATATTAAAGGGGAGGCAGCAGCAGTGGCGATCCGCCAACGAATAAGGGAATTCGATGTTATAGAACATCAAACTGAGCTACCCAGAATAATAGAACAATCATATGCAGAATTAGGCAGAGATAGTTTGGGTGGAAGACCAGTGAAGCCGAAACTATCTGAAAGTCCTGAGAAGGACTCTATTAAACAAACTCCTACATCTTCTAAAAAGAAGTGGGAAACTAATAAACAAAATTCAAACGAGAAACGTTCTCAATCCCAAGGTAGGTCTCCTCAAAAGGAGCCCTCTGAAAGGAGGTATAACCTCAGGAATAGGGATAATTTGAAAAAGCCTGACAGGTATCAAGATACTGATACACGTTCCTCTCGTACCTTTCAGATCTCGTCACAGACATCGGAAAGAAGAGGACGGTTAGAACATAGAGAAGAACGCGTGAAATCGAAAGACGACAAACACGTTCCGAAAAACAAATCAAAACCTCAATTCTCAAAGAAGAAGGTAGCAGGTCTGAAGGTCAGACATGCCGAGGATACTGAGAACACAACTCAAGAACGGAGAATGGGCTCAGACGATGCTGGACAGTGCAGCAGAAGTCACAATAGCTCCCCAGAACCTGAAGGAACTTCTGGAGATAGTGGACTTGAATGAGTACATTACAGTTGAGACTGTAGACACCAGGGTTAGTACTCCACAAAAGTTATATGAAATAACACTCTGGATGGAGGGAGACATACCTAGACAGGTGAAAGCACTTTTTGGGGAAAAACTTTCAAGGGGCTATGACATACTTCTAGCAGAAAAAGACTGGCCACCACAATTTGTCAGGGAGTGCCCACATGGCGAGGACATTATTATGCCTGCCTTCTCTAACCATATTCCAATTCACCTAAAATACACTTATGCCAGGAAATGGGCAGTTGCCCAGGCCCCAGCATTATATAAAAATCATGTAGGATGGGATGAGGACTCACCTCACCATAAAATACATCTGAAAAATGAACCTACTGCACAAAGGCAGTACCCAATAAAGCAAGAAGCTAAAAAACAGGTCAGGGAGATCTTAGATCAACTTGAATACCAGGGGGTGATTGAAACATGCACCTCTTCAATGAACAATCCTTTGTTTCCTGTCTACAAACCAGACAATACCTATCGTCTAGTTTTGGATTACAGACACTTAAACACTTGTTCAAAAACATTTGCAGTGCAAAATGCACATAGTACAGCATTAATGAATAACATTGTGCGTAAAAAATATAAAACCACATTAGACATCTCAAATGGTTTCTTTTGTCAAAACATAGCACCTGGAAGCAGGTACTTAACAGCTTTCTCAATAATGGGGACCTAGCGTCAATTTTGTCGACTCCCACAAGGGTTCAAGAACAGCCCGGGGTTATTCTCAGCGAGAGTAACGGAGTTACTACAAATTTATGACAATGAGGCATTGTCATATGTCGATGACATCTATCTGACAGACGATGACCTGGACAAACACTTGAACAGGGTGAGCACCATTATACTGGGCTTCGCCTCTGAGGGCTACAAGTTCAACTTTAAAAAGTCCCGAATTGCCCATCTCAATGTCCTGTTTCTAGGATATGAGCTTTCAAGTGAAGGCAAGAGCTTGGCAGCCAACTTTTTAGAAAGGTGTGCGCTGCTCCAACCTCCAAAGACGCTAAAAAATTTACAATCCATCCTGGGTTTCCTAAATCTTGGAAGAACATACATTCTAAATTAAGCAGAAAGGGTTAAACCTCTCTACGCATCAAACCTGATTTTTCAATCAAAAACTGGACACAAGAACACACAGAAATCTTGCGTTCACTCCAGGCTAACATGTTAGCAACAAATCACTTACAAACACGCGTAAGTCAACGCAACTTAGTGATCCGAATAATTTCGGGTCAATGCGGATTCACCTACTTAACATTTAATGAGGGTGAAAAAGTACCAATTGCATACAAATCACACTTGTATACACAAGCAGAAATGCGCTTCACTTCAACAGAAAAATTCTGACAGCAGTTTAAACCGCTGTAGCAAAAGAAAGAGCTCTAGCCCAAGGGAAACACATTATTGTCGTAACCCCAGTACCGGCCTTAGAGGTGGTAACAAAAGCAAGCATTCCAAATGCTAAAGCATTAGATCCTAGATGGATACAATGGGTTAATTCTCTTGCTGCAACAGATGTTGAATATGTTTTTGATCCCGATCTAAAAACACAAGCGTTCCTACAATATGAACATGAATGTCCTCTGCCTACTGAGATTCTACCTCTTGATCAGAATGAATTCATAATTTACACTGACGGATCCGCACAACCCGCAACAGGGAGTAAGCAAGCTTACAGTGCAGCGTGTGCAATCGTTAAAGGTCGCATGCGCGATGGTATCTTCAGACCTATGTTCACAAAAACCCAATCTCTAGGAGATTGCACAGCTCAGCGAGCTGAACTACAAGCATTCAAACTGGCACTTGAAAGTACAGATCGAGAATTCCCCACACTCATAGTGTGCGATTCTTTCTACTGTGTACAGTCGTATAATGAATATATACAAACTTGGCTTGACAACGGGTTCAAAGATGCAAAAGGTGGCACAATAAAGCATAAAACGCTTTGGGAACAAGTAGTTCAGTTAAAAAGCGAACTACCAAAGGCTCACGTGATCCAAACGCTGAGTCATCAACGTGATGGCGTTGACGTTGCAGGGAATTCATTGGCTGACGAAGCCGCAAAGGGGGCTGTTCAGACGGCTTCCGTAGCTGCGATCACTCGTTCAAAAACGAAAATAGACAGTGAGATAATGTTGGCTGTCAATGCTACGAGCAAAGGCAGTGGTGCAGCGTTACCAAAAAGTTTCCACTCAAGTACTCATATGTAATTGATGCGAAAAACGTTCCTTTTGCTCGAATCCCTGGAGTGGGGGATAGAGTAATTCCAAACATGGAACGTATAGCAGCTTTGATTTATGAAACACATTTGGGGGAGGGTCTGTCACATCAAGGGATCTCAAAAACAATATTGACATTAAAAGAGATGTACTGGTGGCCTGGGATGAATACAGAAATACACATATTCATCAACAACTGCATAGACTGTAAATTACAGCGAGAAAGCCACCAGACACCATGCTACGAATGTAGCTGCCCAACACAGACACCATTGTTAGACAGCATTAGACTATCTATGCACAGGAGTCCTCATGGACCAGTGCAATCCCACAAATACTAAGTCAAGGTTCCTATGGATATGGCCTCAGCGCTCGGCTGACGCTCGAACTGTTATAAAAGATTTGCGAGTCTTTATCCGCACATACGCAATAGGCACGCTACATTCTGACCAGGGCCCTGCGTTTAGCTCTCGGGCTTACAAAGACCAGTCTGGCCAGTCTGGGCGTTGCATTGCGGTACTCCTCTCCGTTTCATCCTGAGGGAAATTCTGTTGTGGAAAGGAAAAACCGGGACATAAAGCAGTCTATTACAGCTAGGGTATTAGGTTCGGGTGATGGGTGGGTCAAACATCTTACTTAATGGGGTCAAACGCTCATTAAACAACTTGCCAAGAAGTTCTCTAGGGGGGGTCACTCCATATGAGATCCTATTTGGGATAAGAATGTGGGTGCCAGATCTGGAATGCAGTGGCACAGTGGTGGAAAATAAACCCTTTGATATCAAAGATCGTTTGGCTGTTTTACAGGACTTAAACGAATTAAGAACGAAACAAAGCAACGTATTCCTGCAGCCAACCACCACTGGGGAAAAACCGGCGGTCACAGCAAGGCCTGTCTGGATTCCAAAAGTTGGGGATCTAGTCAGAGAGAAGATTGCGGACAAGAAGGAATTTGGACCTTCTTACAGACAACCAGTACCTGTCCTAGCAGTTCAAGGAACAAGAACAGTACTACTGCCGCCCCTTGCTGGAAGAAAGGAGAAAAGATTTGTGTCCATCGACTTCATCAAACCACAGTATGTGGCCAATACTAAATAGTAGGCCTCGTGGACTCCGCCCTAGTAGCAGACACACTCCTCTCGCTACTATCCAAGAGGTTCAGACTGAAAGACTGATAACCATCGAGACTTCAGCAGTAACAGATGAAGGACTGAGCAACAATGCTATGGAACTCATCCCTCTTGAAACACAAGTAACAGTTCGTCCAAATACACCTGTCTACACCAATGTAGGAAGTGATCAACTGGTCCCAGCGATTTCTACAAATCCTGATGCAATTCCAACAATTGACAGAACTGCTTCTGGCTACTTCATTAACTTTGATACATTTTCTGAGGATCCAAGTGAGCCCGAGACGTCGCCAGCATCAAAAACTTTTAAACAGCAAGTACAATACTTTTTACATTTTTTGAAAAAGACTTATCTAGTTTCACCATGGATTGAACTTTGGGTTATTTCTGGAATATTTTTCTTCCTGCTTTGGCTAGCTTTGGTTATGACTATGAGCGTGCTTATAAATGGGAGAAACATCCATTTGGACATTGAAAGAAAAGAAGTGAACTTACTTTTGAAACCTCACAAATCATCCCATCGTGAAACAAGAGACTTGTCTTCAGTGAACATCACAGCCGTTCCTATACAGGATGGTATAGTGTGAGACAAAACTGATTTTGATATTTTTGGCCCGACGGAACATTTGAACATTCCACATTTATTTAAGATTTCACTAAGTGATTTTGTTTCATCCAGTACCTTTTCTGATGATTGGGACTTTGAAACCGTGAATAATATAATGTCTGACCTAGAAAAATCGGCTGCATTTTCTAATAATGAATATTTAGAGGGTTCATCAGACTATGAACAGCTGTATTGCTATAACCACTATGGTCATCATTTTTGCATAAATCTGCAACACCAAGAAATGTGTTTATGTTTAACCAATGGGAGCATTGTCCTACACCACCAAAAGGTAGTTCAAAAACATCTGCTAAAAAGTTTCCATATTTTTCAGGATACAATACATCTGATCCAGAAACATTTTACTATAGAAATGTAAACAAAACAGGACTGAAAATTATGTTAACAAATACAAAACAGATTTACTCTGCAGCATTTATTGCCCAACTGTCTAGACAGGGTTTCGACTTATGGAAAGACACAATAGACACAAAATCTGTCTGGGGTACTAAAGATTGGCAAGTGCAGGGGGTAGAAGCTTTATTTAGAGCCTGTATCATCCCTCAACAAATAATGTTTTTGAATGACACGGTCCAACAAACGTCTTGCCTTGGGTTAGCCAAGATTAAAGACATGAAAACTCCTTCTGTACCAACACCTGCCAGTAATAACGATACACAGGCAGCAGTTACAGTTGACACCATACTACAACTCAACAGAACAAATCCTGATTGGAGAAAATGGTCGATCTGGCCCACAGACACAAACAACTGTCAAGATAGATTCCTGAATAAAACACAGGGGTTTACTATTCATAGGCCAGACCCACGATACGTCCAAAGACAGCATCCGGGGGTAGTAACAACATACAGTGTAGGAAAATTATGCCTCGATTGGCTGCAAAAATCTACACTTAAGGATGTGAAACAACACTTATCTTTACTTAAAGAAGACGCAGACCTTAGGGAATTCTTGTTTGGACCAAGAAAACCGCGTCAAAAACGTTTCATATATGCCTGCATTTATGCTGCTTATAATGAAGCATGGAAGGTGTCACAGATGGAGGCCGCAGAACGAATACGTGAACTTGATCGTATTAATTTAGAGAAAACTCTCTCTGTGGTCGACAATGGGTTAACAACTTTGTCCTCCATAATTTATTCATTGGACAGTATTGTATCCTCTGCTATTGACATACTGGAACAAGATTTAGCCATGTTACAGCAAGGCCAGTCTCAGTTACGTTCTATTATGTTATTAAGCTGGACGCTGCAATCTTTGCGTGCGGGCTATGTGCCTTGGCGTTTTATCAACACGTCGGCTCTGTTTGCAGAATACAATCTAACTGATAAACAGATCGAACTGGCACAAAGGGGAGCAAAGTATACAGTACTGAGCATTGAAAAACTTGACAAATTACCATTCACAGTGGCAGAAAAACCAGCTACAGAATGGCTTATTCATGGCAAAATTAGTCTACCTGTGACTACTTTCCAGTTTCAGTATTGCCTTAAACAGATGCAAGCAGGCAAATATGAAAGGTTGGGTAAAGAATACATTAAGACATCCTGGAATTTACCTTACACCTATAGATGTTGGAGTGGGGATCGTGAAGTGTTTCTAAGCGGTACACACTGTGAAAGTGCACTAAGCGGTTCACTGATTTGTCAGGACATTTCTTTACACGGGGCTTGTAATGGTTCTGTGGCAAACTTGTCCTGCCACCAGCAGGGTACACCAGCTGCTGTGATTAATCCAACGTTTGGACAACTTTCTAATGGGAGTTACCTCATGTTGAATGATCAGAGTTGCTGTGGCATGTGGCATCCCATATCTAGTAACGGTCAACTCCAGGGTCACTTGCTGTATGCAAGTATTGTTTGCCCCAATAGACACAGTCAGGGAGTCGCCTCTATGGCCTTCGTTGAATGTCTCTTTTATTCGATTTGATACTTTAAGCAGAATGAAAGCCATGCTTATACAACAATCAGTGCCTTTGACCTCGGCCAAGGAAACCTATGATCTACAAGTTGCAAGGACTTCGGCTGAGATACAAGCTTTAATTCGTACAAACTGCCCTATACATTTCGTAGAAATGATAGGACGTATCTTTAACATGTCAGATACAAGCGGAATTGTACATGTATTTAAGACCATCTGTTCCGGACTATTAGCACCTTTCCAGGCTGTCCTCGGAATCATCCCAAACTTCGCACATTCGGTGTTTGGTGGTGTGCCGTTAATTCTAGCACTTGTTGCAGGAATTCTGTTTCTATTCCCCCTACTACGCTATGGCAAGCCTCTTCGCCAACATCACTCCGAGCGATGTGGAGAGAGCCCTCCTTGAACGGAAATGCCGTGAGCGAATAGTACAGCTTTTGGGCATGCCTCGTCTACGGGAACTTAATACAACGTGGTTCCTGTCATTCAGACCAATCTGGCAAGATTGCATCTTACCTTTTCTACGCTGCCTGTTTTGCGGTGAAGAATGCGTGCTAGACACCTGTCTAACACTCCCATCAGTCATGCCAACGGATATCGATACTCTGCTGGACCCGATAACGGCCCATGCTGTGTGTTGTCCCCAGAGGCTTCCAATCCTGATGGCGGCATTCATTGAGATCTCACAGTCGCTTCCGGCTGCTGCTGAGGTACGAGATGGATCAACGGGCACACAGGTAACAACGGACGCGAACATTGCATCTTCTGCTGAAGGCGATGTTTCTCATCTCTGTGCAATTAACATTCTGAACGAGGTGTTCCAAATGTCACCGACTTCGGTGGATGATATTTTGGCTACGGAAATAGATGATCTAATGTTTACGCCAGACCCCTACACTGACTTTGATTCGGCTCACAGTGTACCAGGGCAACAATGAAATTTGGCCTTCATATTTTTCAAACTTGGAACTTTTCCCAGAATTGAACTTTTTTCTTTTTTACATTTTTTGAAATGACATGGCAAATGAACAATCTGCTTACCGTAGAACTAGTCTTATAAAACGGACTTCTTTGAATACTTCCAGGGACACATTGTCACCTAACTTGTCTACAATTTCCTTTACTTCCATGATATGCAATGGCTTTGATTTTAAGAACATATAGACCATTTCATCATATGTATATATTACTGTTTCATTCACGTTGCATTCCACTTCCGTTATATGCTTAGAATGAAAACACTGCTTTAAATGTACAGTACCTATGGCATTTCAACAGTTTTTAAGATTCTTTTAAAAATGCTTTTAGAAATGTTTTTAGTAATATGTGGTACTCAATTTTATGTTTAGCATTTAAAATGTTTAGCATTTAGTATTATCGTTCACTCGAAGATGGAGTGGGTGTTGTATTCCGTTTTAGGGGTCCGTATATAGGTTTTCCTGAATCATGTCCTTATATAGGCACAATTCACCTTGCCCTTATATAGGCATAGAATCCCTGTCCTTATTTAGGCATTAACCGTGCACTCCAAATACAGGCATGGTCACCGACATCCGTCCACCCTAACGTCACAACGAGTTCTTAGAAACCAGACCCTTAAGCTTCGGGATTTCCCTAGCACAGGACTATTGATTTCTCCAAGAACTCATCTATTATGTATGAACCGTTATACCTTAAGGGTTCATTCCTGACGTCTTCCTATGTCAGACTTCACGTCAATGCTAACATTCCTCGACACCTACCAGGTGTAAATATACCTTCCCTTGCCCAAGCAAGTTAGAGGAGACCTCGACTTCAGGGGAGCCCGTATCCCGGCCCGACGCACTGAGAAGACGCTGTCATTCCTGCACGCAGATGAATCCAGCTTCCAGTGTTCTGACTCCCTTCGCGGGGTGTTAGAGTTCCAGATCCGGCAGGAGATTCCCACCTCTCTCATTCTCAAGGTATGGAGCTGACTAGATCCTAGAGGGACTCTTGGCATACTAGACTTAACATACTCTTAGTCTACCATACTAGAGAATACTCCACCTATTTCTACTCTTCCCTACACCTAGAATAGGTTAGGTACACTGGGGTAGAACTAGCTTAGAGACGCATCGTATGAGTACTCGCATTCTTAGCTCATGTTATTTATGTACGTGAATATATGCTAAAAGATAATGCTAGTGCAGTATTATTTATTTCTACTGCTTACGCTGTACATTATTTATCTTGCATACTGTCTTGTGATCGTAACAGCACATATCTCTTACACGAGAAACAAGACTGTTCAATAAAACCCTTTTTATTGAAACGCCCGTCTTCCCTTTCTGTGTAACTCTGTAGAAACTAAGCATGCACGATTGAATGAGTGAAATCGTTATCTATTGTTTCCACGATTCTGAGACATGTTCCGCTTCTAAAGGGAAACAAAGTTGTCATGTTTTTCGGTTGCCAGAAACTACTCCCTTCTTGTTCTCAAGGAGTTTCTAGTGGCCTCTGAGCTAGCTGCCACAGGTAATTAAGTTTAATATAATCGATAGGGACATACCGACCTTAGTCCTATGTCAAACCTATAGGTTATATTATTCCAATGCGCAGAGCCTATTAGGGAAATAGGAACTACACTACAGTAGCTCTCATACCTGAATCGCATTCATGTGCTAACGTAATCAGATCATTTTCTATTCCACGGGTGGTATAAAAAGATCATGCCTTAAAACCATGTCATTGGCTAGTGTAAGCTCTGATGCTACTTGAGCATAACTCTCGTCTCCACATTAGGACATCGATGTCTTCGTCACCCTTCCTTTATGTATTTTTTCATCAAAGAATCTTCTCACACTCCTTGCATCACTCAACCTCTGTAAACACAGCTTTGCAGTCTAGCATCACATCCAACGCCGTAACCACACATTCATGCTCATTTACATCTTGGTTTTTTGACTCATCGTTCAAAAACATCCTAGGTAATCAGTCTGCCCTTAATGTTTTCCCACTTGGAATGTACCTGACCCTCATGTTATACTCTTGCAGTTTAGACATTGAGCAAACTAGTCTAGCCAACTCCTTTCCTACCCCATTACTAGCAAGCAAATAAGCTAAAGGTTTATGATCTGTGTAATCTTCAAAGGAAGTACCCCAGATATATGGCTAACATTTCTCCATGGCCCACACCTAGGCAAGAGCCTCTCTTTCAGTTGTGGTGTACTTGGATTTTGCTTCTTTAAGTGTTCTTGAAATAAAGGCTATTGTGCATTCTTTACCATCTACCCATTCACTCAAACCAGCACCCAAACTCAGACAACTTGCATCCACATGTATAATACATTTATCACCTTAAATAAAAGATTTCAGAGCTGGGGCTTCTATTATTGCTTTTTACACTCTCAATTGCTTGTTTACCATCGTATTCCATTCAAATTTGAAGCCCTTTTTCAATTACTGTCATAATGACTGCACTCGAATGGCATAACCTTGCACAAAACAAGCATAACACTCCCAGAGGCTAGAAACAAACATAAAGTGTCCTTATCTACAGGGGTGTTGCCTCTCGAATTGCTTGCATCAAGCAAAATGTAGTTTTTATGCCTGCAAGTGAAATGGTATGACCAAGGTACTTAATTTGTTACGTAAACAATGTGCACTTACTGGGCCTAACTCTCAGTCTTCTGTCCCTTAAGACAGTCAGAACTCTTTCCAGGATGGCATCATGAGCCTCAGGATGTTCAGCACAGATCACAATGTCATCCTGGAATGATTGAATACCTTCAAATAATAAATTTGTCATTCTCTGAAATATGTTTGCTGCTGAGGCAAGCCCAGACAGAAGACTTAAGTACCTGTATACCCCAAATGGCATCACAAATGTGGTTATATCTTGAGGTTGAACAGCAAGAGGAATCTGATGATATACAGAATGCAAATCAATGATGGAAAAGTGCTTGACTCTGTCTAGATTAGCTAGGATGTCCTGAATCTTTGGCAAGGGATGCCAGGCTACTAGTATATTCTTATTCAGACTGCTTAAGTCGACTCACAAACATATACCCCCTGACCTCCTGCAGGAGATAATCACAGGGGACACCCACTCTGATGAATCCGTTGGTTAAATAATGCCATCTGCACAAAGATCATGCAAATGTTTTTTTGAATTCATCCCTGTTAGAAATGGGATCTCTAGTTGGCAAGGGCTTGCACCTTTGTCCAAGTAGGGACCCTTCTTCCTAGTCAGGGTAAGGGTGTTACACTCGTGAAGTAACCCCTGCTCACCCTCGTGGTAGCTTGGCACGAGCAGTCAGGCTTAATTCAGAGGCAGTGTGTAAAGCATTTGCACATAACCAACAGTAATACAGTGTAAGCACTACAAACGGACACCACACCAGTTTAGAAAAATAACCAATATTTTTATATACTTCAGACAAGACCAATTACGACAAAAATCCACAATACTATACTTTAAAAATGAATGCTTGATAAGGTAACTTCTTCTTTGCAGGAATAGTTCAAAAACAAAGTTCGTACGAGTCGGTAGCTCCGTCCGAGCCTACCGCGATGCTGAAAACCACAGAGTCTAACAGTTCCAGCCAACCGCGTCGCTACGGGCCAGCAGAGTCGTGAACAGACTCGGTCACAGTACCTTTCTCGTTGTGGCTGGTACGGAGTGTACGAGCCGGTCGGCGTTCGTCGCGGTTGCGGTGCAAGACGGAGCGATGCAAGGTGCGGTGTCCCTCGATGCGGTGCAGGCAGCGGCTCGATGAGCGTCGTGCAGACGGAGTCGGTGAGTCCAAGGTGTGCGATGCAGGGTGAGACGATGCTCGATGCGGTGCTGACAGGTTGCGAGGCAGGCGACCAAGCCGGAGTGCGGGAGCTGGCGTCGGACAGCGGTGTGAGTCGGAGCGGTGTGTCGCAGACGTGCGAGCGGTGCCCCAAATGCGATGCGGTCACGACTCTTGAGCCAGTTGCAGCGACCGCGTCGGTCGGGTCCGGCTGGTTCAGTGAAGCGATGCGATGCGAACTGCGGTGCCCACAGGTCACGGTGCAAGCAGTGGCTCGGGGTTGGCGGCGTCGGACGTCGCCACGGTGAGACCAGGGTTGCGATGCGAAGCGGGGCGATGCGGTCTGCGGTGCAAACAGGTCACCGGCCAGGGATGGATTCGGTTGACGGAGTCGGTTGCGGTTCCCTTCCTCTGTGGCAACTGAAACAGCGTTCCAGAAGCGGTACCCAGAGGCTTGTGAAGTCTTTGCAGTCCCTGAGACTTCTTAACAGGAGGCCAGCTCGGTTCCAGGCCCTTGGAGATACTCAGCACAAGTTTGTAGAAAGTTCAGTCCTTTCCCTGCCCAAGGCAGAAGCAGCAGCTGCAGGCCAACCCAACAAAGCAACAACACAGCAAAGGGGCAGTACTCCTCCTGGCAGCTCTTCCAGCTCTTCGTCTTGGCAGGTTCCTTGATTCCAGCGAGATCTAAATTCATGGGGTCAGGACCCCAATATTTATATCCCAAATTCCTTTGTTCTCTGAAGGCAGAGAGGCCTTGGCCTAGTCCAAACCAGTTCTGGAGCACTTTGTTGACAAGTCTCCGTCCCTTCTTTCAGTGAGTAGGCCAGGGACATC
Source organism: Calotriton arnoldi (assembly GCA_963921515.1). NCBI lineage: Eukaryota > Metazoa > Chordata > Amphibia > Caudata > Salamandridae > Calotriton > Calotriton arnoldi. Next base: position 1,257,124 of record CAWUFW010005712.1, read on the forward strand.
AGACGCACCACAGGAGGTGGAGCCAGCATTGTGGAGGGAAGGCACTGTCCTATTCAGGGCCCAGGTGCAACCCCTCCCACCCATCTACATGTAGATCTTGCTATTCAGCCCTGTGCTGACTCACCCTGTCTCCTGGCATCCCCCAGCCCCTGTCACTCACACTCCAGACAAGGATTACACAACCTCGCAGAGGCAGGCTTGGATGGTTAGACAAGAAAATACCCACTTTCTAAAAGTGGTATTTTCAAACACAGAATGTTAAAACCAACTTCACTAAAAGATGCATTTTATCATTCTGAGTCCAGGCATACTAAACTCGACTTTCTACCATGTTCCCGGGGTCAGTTAGGATTATAAGCTGTAATAATCAAAACTGCCCGTTCTGGCCTAGGGGGAACAGGTAGCCTTGCAATAGTGAAAAACGAACTAGGCTGTAATTCACTATCAGGACATGCCACACACACCAGGGCATGTCCTACCTTTCGCATACAATGCACCCTGCCCACAGGGGTACCTTGGGCCTACCTTAGGGGTGACTAACATGTAGAAAAGGGAAGGTTTAGGGACTTGCAAGTGTGTGCACTTGCCAAGTCGACATGGCAGCCCCAGGCTGCGCACAGGCTCTGCAATGGCAGGCCCGAGTTACACTTTACGGGCTGTTTGCGTGGGTGGCACAATCCAGTGCTGCAGCCCACCAACATCATTTGGTCTATAGGCCCTGGCACTCGCAGTGCACTTTACAAGGGACTGACACATAAACCAAATAGGCCAATCATGGAAACGCCAATCCATAACACATTTTATACAGGAGCACTTGCACTTTCCCACTGGACAGCAGTGAGGGAAGTGCGCAGAATCATTACACCAGCAAAAACAGAGTCAAAACCGGGAGGTCAGAAAGCAAAAAGTCAGGGGAAACACGCCAAAAGATGCCAAGTCTAACACATGTCCCCTCTAGCTGAAAGTAGGGAGAACTACCCAACCCCATTGGAGTTCTCTTCACTAAGGCGGAAGAACCTGGACAGACCATCCTGTGTTGGCGTGTTCTGTACCAGGACGGTGTTCCACCGTAAAGTCCATTCCCTGTAGGGAGATGGACCACCTCAGCAGTTTTGGATTCTCACCCCTCATTTGCATCAACCATCTGAGGGGCCTGAGGTCTGTCTGAACCCGGAAGTGAGTCCCAAACAGGTATGGTCTCAACTTCTTCAGCGCCCAGACCACAGCAAAAGCTTCCCTTTCTATGGCACTCTACCTCTGTTCCTGGGAAGTAGTCTCCTGCTAAGGAAGACTACAGGCTGATCCAGGCCCTCTTCGTTCAGTTGTGAGAGCACCGCTCCCACACCATGCTCTGAAGCGTCAGTCTGCACGACGAATTCCTTGGAGAAGTCAGGTGCCTTGAGCACGGGCGCCGTGCACATGGCTGCCTTCAGGGCATCAAAAGCTTTCTGGCAGGACTCAGTCCAGATCACTTTCCTGGGCTGCCTCTTAGAGGTCAGCTCTGTTAAGGGGGCAACGATGGTGCCATAGCCCTTAACAAATCTCCTATAGTAGCCGGTGAGACCTAAGAAGGCTCTCACCTCTGTCTGGGTCTTGGGGGCTCCCAAGCCAGAATGGTGTCAATCTTGGGTTGTAGGGGCGCCACCTGGCCGCTTCCTACCTGGTGTCCCAAGTACACCACAGAACCCTGCCCGATCTGGCACTTACTGGCCTTGATCGTGAGGCCTGCACCTTGCAGAGCCCTCAACACTTTCTCAAGGTGCTGTAAATGTTCTTCCCAGCTGGAACTGAACACAGCAATGTCATCCAGGTAGGCGGCACTGAAATCCTCCAGCCCAGCCAACACCTGATTGACCAACCTCTGAAAGGTGGCAGGGGCATTCTTCAACCCAAAGGGCATCACCCGGAATTGGTAATGACCTTCTCCGGTTGAGAATGCTGATCTCTCCTTGGCCCCATCGGTTAAGGCAATCTGCCAGTACCCAGACGTCAAATCAAACGTGCTGAGGAACCGGGCAGCTCCCAACCGATCAATGAGCTCATCAGCTCTGGGGATGGGGTGCGCGTCAGTCCTGGTGACGGCATTGAGCCCACGGTAGTCCACACAAAACCGGAGTTCTGGAGTGGCACCGGGCGCAGCAGCCTTTGGGACCAAGACCACTGGGCTGGCCCAAGGACTGTTGAAGGGCTCAATCACCCCTAACGCCAACATCTTAGAGACCTCCTCCTTGATGCTGGCTCTGACCCGGTCAGTCAACCTGTAAATCTTGTGCTTCACAGGAGGGCTGTCACAGTGTCCACGTCATGGGTACACCAGTGAGTAACACCGGGAGTCAGAGAGAACAGTGGGGCGAACTGTCCCAACAACTGGCGACAGTCCCCCTGATGCTCCTTGGTAGACAGGAGGTCAGGGAGAGGCTCACTCTCCTCTTCCACCCCATCATCTGTCGCCAAGAGCATACTCACTTCGGACCTCTCGAAGTGGGGCTTGAGGCGGTTCACGTGAAGGACCCTCAAAGGGTTCCTTGGAGCCTGCAAATCCACCAGGTAGGTGACGTCACTTTTGCGCTCCTTTACCTCATATGGCCCAGTCCACTTGTCCTGCAAGGCACAAGGTGCCACTGGGGCCATGACCCACACTTTTTGCCCAGGTTGAAATTCGACCAGAGTGGCATTCTGGTCATACCATCTCTTCATTTCTTCCTGGCTTGCTTCTAGGTTCGCCTGAGCGAGTTTCCTGAAGCGGGCAGTTTGGTTTCTAAAGGCCAGCATGTAGCTAAATACATCCTGGGGAGTTTTCCTGGGAGCCGCCTCCCAGCCTTCCTTTACCAAACTCAGAGGTCCTCTGACAGGGTGGCCATACAGGAGCTCAAAGGGGCTGTACCCAAGAGACTTCTGAGGCACCTCCCGGTATGCAAAGAGTAGGCATGGCAAGAGGACGTCCCACTTACGCCTCATGGGTTCTGTTAGACCCTTGATCATGCCTTTCAAGGTCTGGTTGAATCTCTCCACCAGACCGTTTCCTTGGGGTGGTAAGGAGTGGTGAACTTGTAGGTTACACCACACTCCTTCCACAGGGATGTCATATACTTGGATATGAAATTGGTCCCCCTATCAGAAACCACCTCTCTGGGGAATCCCACACGGGAAAAGATCCCCATTAACGCCCGGCCCACCACTGGTGCCGTCGTTGTCCTGAGAGGATTGCCTCCGGGTACCGGGTGGCATGGTCCACCAAGACCAGGATGTACCTGTTGCCCATGGCTGTCTTGGGATCCAGTGGCCGCACAATATCCATCCCTACCCTTTCAAAGGGTGTACCAACAACAGGAAAAGGTTGGAGAGGAGCTTTGACCTTCCTCCCACTCTTACCACTTGCCTGGCAAGTTTGGCAAGACCTACAGTGTGCATCTGACTGCCTTCGCATTTGGGGCCAAAAGAAGTGGGCGACAAACCTGTCAAAGGTCTTGTCCTGCCCCAAATGTCCTGCCAAAGGCACGTCATGAGCCAGACCCAGTAGGAAGGGCCTGAAGCGCTGGGGTACCACCAGCAAACGGGCTGACCCAGGCTCAGCAACCTTAGGCTCACTGTATAGGAGACCACTCTCCCAGTAGATCAGATGTGACCCGGACTGATTACCAGCTGCCTGGTCTGCAGCCTGCCGCCGCAGACCCTCCAGAGTAGGGCACTCGCTCTGCTCCCTGCAGAACTCCTCCCTGGTGGGACCCCCTTCTTGCTGCCAATGGGTCAGCTCAGAGATGTCTCCCAGTTCGGCTACCTGCTCCCCTGTAGGCACCGGGGCGTCCCCTCGAGGTCCGCCTCCCCCGGTCCGTGGGAACCTCGGGGGCCGGTTTCCCGCGCCCCTGCCCTTTCTCTTGGCAGGGACTTGGGCCACTGCTCCAGGCTCCAAGTCCTCTTGATCACCCTTTCTGGCTGCCATTGACCGAGTAGACACGCATGCCCACTCTGGCAACCCAAGCATCTCCAAGTGAGACCTGAGCTCAACCTCCTTCCATGAGGACTGCTCCAGGTCGTTTCCTAGCAGACAATCTACAGGCATGGTAGGGCTCACAACCACCCTCAAGGGACCTGAGACCCCCCCCCCATTCAAAGGGAACCTGCGCCACCATACATTGGCGCTCTGAGTTGTCTACAGCAACTACTTGGTGGAATGCCCCGGGGACTACTTGCTTCTTAGACACCAGGTGACACCGGACTGAGGTCACACTGGCTCCAGTGTCTCTGAGAGCCTCTACCCTGTTCCCATTAATGGTCACCCAGGTGCTATATTTCTTTGTGTTAGGGGGCACCTGGTTTCCTGGGACCATCTCACTGTCCCCTAGTGAGACAAGGGTCATTTCTGTGGGATCCCCACCCTCCTGTGGGCACCCCTCCTCCCCAAGCGCTACACTAGCCAACACTTTGGACTGTCCACCGGTGGGTGGCTGTGTCCCCTTCGGGCACTTGGGGTCCCCCTTAAAGTGACCTACCTGGTCACATGCATAACACTTGCGGGGCCGGTCTCAACAGGCTTCCCTGTAGAGACCCCTTTCTTCTTATCACCGGGGGGCTGGGAACCTTTACCCTGGGTACTAGTTTGGGGCCCTTTAGAGAACTCCTGTGCTTTACCCTTGTCCCCCCACCTTTCTGCTGGGGACCCTGCCCACCTTTGGCCTAGTCTCCCCCAAACGCTTTCTAGTGGACCCTGGTACTCACCCAGCGGTCCGCTTCCATAGCAAGCTTCCTGGGGTCAGTTAGCTTACTATCAACTAGGTGCTGGCGCAGATCTGCAAAACATAGACTAGACAAGTGCTCCCATGCAATCAAGTTGTAGAGCCCCTGAAAATCTGTTACACTACTGCCCTTTACCCAACCATCCAGAGACCTGCAGAACACATCCACACATTCCAACCAAGTGTTGGCATCAGACTTCTTACTGGACCTGAACTGATCCCTGTACTTTTCAGGAGTAAGACCATACTTTGTGAGAAGGGCATCCTTCATGTCAGCATAGGTGAGGTGATACCCCTTACCCAAAGCTATCAGAGCATCCCTTGCTTCTTCAGGGAAAAGTGGCCACAATCCGGCTCCCCAATTCTCCTCAGGGACCCCATTCATGTGTATGGCTGCCTCATAACCCTGAAACCACCTTTGTATGTCATCCCCCTTCTTGAACTCCTTGCCTACATTCTTGGGAATGTGCACAATCCTGTCTGCCTTTCTGGACGAATTGCTGCCACCATCTGAGCCTGACTTACTCCTAAGTTCTAGCTCCTTCAGTTCTCTCTCATGCTCTAAGAGCATCTTCCTCTCCTCTATGGCCAATCTCTTCTCCTCCCGCTCGCTCTCCAGCCTGAGCTTCTGCAGCTCAAACTGCCTTGCCTCCCGCCTGTCCTCCAGCTCCTCTGGGGACAGACTGCTGCTGCCTGACCTGGCGGGTTCTCCCCTACCCAAAAGCATATCCACCCTGGAAATAGGCTCCTCCACCTCCTCACTGAGATTACCAGGCTGCCCACTGGCATGTCTGGCCGCTACCCAGGCCCTCAGCGCCTTCTGTAGCTCCTCCTTCCTTGTGCGGCCTTTAATTTGGACTTTGAGGTTTTTACAAATTGCTCGTAGTTCCTTTACGGCGTAGGTTTCCAACCTATCCTCCTCAAAGATAATTTCCAGAGATGCAACGGATGATGCAGCTGTGTCAGGCATGACAAAAGTAGTGAGTTGAAAACTGGCAAGATCAAAAATAGGCCAAAAGAAAAAGAACCAGTATGTGGTACGTAATGGTCTGCGATATGGTAGTAGTGCACACCAATCACTGTAAGTCAAGTGTAAAGACAAGTCCTATCCTCACCGCTGACAACCAATGTTAGAAATGGGATCTCTAGTTGGCAAGGGCTTGCACCTTTGTCCAAGTAGGGACCCTTCTTCCTAGTCAGGGTAAGGGTGTTACACTCGTGAAGTAACCCCTGCTCACCCTCGTGGTAGCTTGGCACGAGCAGTCAGGCTTAATTCAGAGGCAGTGTGTAAAGCATTTGCACATAACCAACAGTAATACAGTGTAAGCACTACAAACGGACACCACACCAGTTTAGAAAAATAACCAATATTTTTATATACTTCAGACAAGACCAATTACGACAAAAATCCACAATACTATACTTTAAAAATGAATGCTTGATAAGGTAACTTCTTCTTTGCAGGAATAGTTCAAAAACAAAGTTCGTACGAGTCGGTAGCTCCGTCCGAGCCTACCGCGATGCTGAAAACCACAGAGTCTAACAGTTCCAGCCGACCGCGTCGCTACGGGCCAGCAGAGTCGTGAACAGACTCGGTCACAGTACCTTTCTCGTTGTGGCTGGTACGGAGTGTACGAGCCGGTCGGCGTTCGTCGCGGTTGCGGTGCAAGACGGAGCGATGCAAGGTGCGGTGTCCCTCGATGCGGTGCAGGCAGTGGCTGGATGAGCGTCGTGCAGACGGAGTCGGTGAGTCCAAGGCGTGCGATGCAGGGTGAGACGATGCTCGATGCGGTGCTGACAGGTTGCGAGGCAGGCGACCAAGCCGGAGTGCGGGAGCTGGCGTCGGACAGCGGTGCGAGTCGGAGCGGTGCGTCGCAGACGTGCGAGCGGTGCCCCAAATGCGATGCGGTCACGAATCTTGAGCCAGTTGCAGCGACCGCGTCGGTCGGGTCCGGCTGGTTCAGTGAAGCGATGCGATGCGAACTGCGGTGCCCACAGGTCACGGTGCAAGCAGCGGCTCGGGGTTGGCGGCGTCGGACGTCGCCCACGGTGAGACCAGGGTTGCGATGCGAAGCGGGGCGATGCGGTCTGCGGTGCAAACAGGTCACCGGCCAGGGATGGATTCGGTTGACGGAGTCGGTTGCGGTTCCCTTCCTCTGTGGCAACTGAAACAGCGTTCCAGAAGCGGTACCCAGAGGCTTGTGAAGTCTTTGCAGTCCCTGAGACTTCTTAACAGGAGGCCAGCTCGGTTCCAGGCCCTTGGAGATACTCAGCACAAGTTTGTAGAAAGTTCAGTCCTTTCCCTGCCCAAGGCAGAAGCAGCAGCTGCAGGCCAACCCAACAAAGCAACAACACAGCAAAGGGGCAGTACTCCTCCTGGCAGCTCTTCCAGCTCTTCGTCTTGGCAGGTTCCTTGATTCCAGCGAGATCTAAATTCATGGGGTCAGGGCCCCAATATTTATATCCCAAATTCCTTTGTTCTCTGAAGGCAGAGAGGCCTTGGCCTAGTCCAAACCAGTTCTGGAGCACTTTGTTGACAAGTCTCCGTCCCTTCTTTCAGTGAGTAGGCCAGGGACATCAGATGCACCACAGGAGGTGGAGCCAGCATTGTGGAGGGAAGGCACTGTCCTATTCAGGGCCCAGGTGCAACCCATCCCACCCATCTACATGTAGATCTTGCTATTCAGCCCTGTGCTGACTCACCCTGTCTCCTGGCATCCCCCAGCCCCTGTCACTCACACTCCAGACAAGGAATACACAACCTCGCAGAGGCAGACTTGGATGGTTAGACAAGAAAATACCCACTTTCTAAAAGTGGTATTTTCAAACACAGAATGTTAAAACCAACTTCACTAAGAGATGCATTTTATCATTCTGAGTCCAGGCATACTAAACTCGACTTTCTACCATGTTCCCGGGGTCAGTTAGGATTATAAGCTGTAATAATCAAAACTGCCCGTTCTGGCCTAGGGGGAACAGGTAGCCTTGTAATAGTGAAAAACGAACTAGGCTGTAATTCACTATCAGGACATGCCACACACACCAGGGCATGTCCTACCTTTCGCATACAACGCACCCTGCCCACAGGGGTACCTTGGGCCTACCTTAGGGGTGACTAACATGTAGAAAAGGGAAGGTTTAGGGACTTGCAAGTGTGTGCACTTGCCAAGTCGACATGGCAGCCCCAGGCTGCGCACAGGCTCTGCAATGGCAGGCCCGAGTTACACTTTACGGGCTGTTTGCGTGGGTGGCACAATCCAGTGCTGCAGCCCACCAACAGCATTTGGTCTATAGGCCCTGGCACTCGCAGTGCACTTTACAAGGGACTGACACATAAACCAAATAGGCCAATCATGGAAACGCCAATCCATAACACATTTTATACAGGAGCACTTGCACTTTCCCACTGGACAGCAGTGAGGGAAGTGCGCAGAATCATTACACCAGCAAAAACAGAGTCAAAACAAGGAGGTCAGAAAGCAAAAAGTCAGGGGAAACACGCCAAAAGATGCCAAGTCTAACAATCCCTGATGCTTGTTCTGGTCTGGAGACTTACCAGTAATCCTGTCCAGGTCTTCCGCTGTCCGATGTGACGGTGACTGTTTCTGGAAGCCATAATGTCAACGCACTCTGGAAAATATGGTAGGCAATTGTCCTCGAGAAGCCTGGGCTACGGTTACTACTTGTCCTCCTGCTCTGGTCTTGGGCCAGTTAATCTCAATAAACGTTTCTTCACCTTTACATAATTTCATGTCCACTTCTTCTGAACAAACTAGCAAGCACATATTGGTGACGAGCTCCAAGAAATCAAATGAGCCCACCGACACGTACTGTTGAAACATTTAGTTCCCAACGAACATGGAACATTAGGATGATAAGATTTGCCTAAAACTTCAGAGCTTTGGATTTGCCTAAATCCTTAAAGTCTTGGTTTTGCCTAGGTATTTAGGGCATTTTAAATGCTTTACAAGACCAATTTAAGCTCCGTTACAACCCTATAGCAGCATGAGACAGGTAAGTCTCAACGTGCCGATCGCCACTAAGCAGCTCTTCAGGGAGCATGAGACCAGCAAGCTCTCCACTCGCTGAGCGTAACACAGCAGTTTCATATGTGAGACGTCATCACAGCTTAAAGTGCAGCACCATCTCATCAACGGTCAGTTTGGGTGTAGGATCACACTATAACAGTCGTCGAATGTCACTTTGTTACTCAAGCTAGTGACAAATTTTATACACAATCTTCAGATGCGAATTTTTACTTCAAAGTGACCGGCACAGTCTGGATCAATAAGAATTAACAATGTTCTCGCAATGATAGTACTGGTAAAACTTTGTTTAAATAATTGTTTTTCAACATATTTGTTTTGCATTCAAGACACATCTAACTGTCTACACTGTGTTTCCCTGCTTTTTCCAAGCGCAAAGAGTTATGAAGAAAGTGTGGAGCAATACATAGCCGCTTTGAGGATTCTTCCAGCTACTTTTGATCTCAAAAGCAGTGTGGACATCTATATGAGAGATCAATTTGTCTTCAATTGCTTTTCGAAAAAATCTGTTGAAAGGCACTTGAGCTGTTGAAATCCTACGTTCATTGAAGTGATTGATATCACTAAAGGAATCAAACGATCTATGCTTTCATCTAAAGCCCTCACTTTAGAAGAAGGGACTTCTATCAGTTGCATTCAAGACTTCCTACCTGTTTGTTTGAGGAACTTTAAAGATGACATATGTAGGAGCAATATATGGAAGAAAATCACAACCTGTTATAGGTGCGTTTCAAGGGGACATTTAAGCAATAACGCAAATTGCTCATCACTGTGCAAGAAATACTATGCTTGCAAGAAAACTGGACACTTTCAAGCAGTGTGTTAAAATTCAAGCTTAATGTAAAAATTAGTAATGTGGATGAGACTGAGCTGAATTGCAAGAATAGATTTAAAAATGTAATGCTAACAGTAGACTCTAACGGGAGTCAGCATGATCACATAGTTGAAAAGGTTCAATTTGTGTAGCTTGTGTGGGTGGCATCAACATCAGGGCCGGACTGGCCGTAGCAGGCATCGGGCGAGAGGCGGAAAGGGTGGAGGCCGATTTTTTAGCAGTGGGGCCAGTTTTGCAGCGATGCTGCAATATCAGCCACCGTAACAAAAGCAGCAGTGCTGGGGGCCATGTCTGTCAAGCTGCAGTGCTTCACGCTCCCTTGCCCCCCCCTTCCCGAGCCAGTCCGACAAAATTGCCAGGGCTGCTTTGGGTTCCCTAGTCCGGCCCTGAACAATGTCAACGTAATGACAGATTCGCAATCACCCATTACAATTTTATCAGAGGTAACATTTGAAAAGTTCTGGGGATCAGATATGGCTTTGTCATGTTCAGATATCTATCCAAAAGCGTTTGGAGAGCATGGCATTGAGATGCAAGGATATTTTGTCAGCAAAATGGAATGTTTGGCTAGAACTACAGTAACTAGAATGTATATAGTCATCAAATATAGAGACATCTTGGGTTGGCAGGATTTGTCTAAAGTGGGTCTGTATTTAAAACTTGGATCAGATGCTCTATTAGTTTGGGAGATTTACCAGTTATGAATACTGATTGCTCCACCAACTTGGGTTACAGAATTTTAGAAACATTTCCTAAAGTTTTTGCTGACCATGTGGGTACAGTAAACGGTTTTGAGCATTCTATCAAATTAGGGTCCAGTGCTGTACCAGTTACTCACAAGATCAAGCCCATTCCCTTGAGCATTGTTCAACCCTGCATCTAAGCAGCATGTGCATCCAAGAACCGCAATACCTTGCATTGTTCAACGGTTCTGGGTCTCTGGAAACACCACATAAAGCCCACAGCTGTGGGCTGTGAGTTTGCCTCACCTGGTGCTCCTTTCTCACATGCTCCTGGGCTTCTAGCAGCTACTCCGTGCTTTCCCAGTTCCAAAATGGTAATCACCTGCCTGAGGTTCTGATTTTGTATTCGTTCCTGTTCTTTCCGTTTTCCATCATGGCCCTTTCTTTCTTTTTTTTTTGACATTTCTTTTTATTGAAAGTTGGTCGCACAGCGAGTACAATAAACAACCTTTGATTCCGTACATGTTCACAGTTTTGATTCTTACATATTGCAAGACAGACATCAGTGTTTATTTAATATTACCACCTTTATCGATTGTCTATCTGGAGCTTCTCTGCCCTTACTGCTCCCATGTGGGGAAACTCCATCGACCGGCATGCATATCACCCCCCCACCCAGATCTTTGACCACTTTCGCGGACAGCCTCTTCCTTCATAAACCACCCTTTCTTGGCTTTTTCTTTCTTGATTCCTTTCTGGTTTTCCTAATCCTTTGTGTTTATCGTCATGTGATGCTTGATGTTTCTTTTTCCTGTTCTTTTATTGTGTAAAAACTTCAGTCTGGTCGAAGAGTCCATTGCAACTAAACTGTGTTCCTTGGTTTGTTTACTCTCTCCTTCCACTTGCAGATTCTGACTCCTCGCTCCTGAATAGTTCCACTATTAGATTACAGGTTCCTGGTTTTCGTCAATCCTCTCAAGTTTCCGCCCAGAAAGGAGTTTTTTTACGGCATTGGCTTTTTCCTTCTGAGCATAAATTGTTGTGCAATCATTATCCCTGATACAAGCCTTTACACATACATTCAATTAGAAGCCGCAGAGACCTGGTAGACACAACCGATAACTTTCAAGGACTAGCTGCATGGTTTAGTAATAAAAATAGTAATATATAATATAGACAAAAGTGCACAAAACTGGTAAGAGTCATGCAAATGCAAAGTCAGGTGCATGAAATCTAAAACCAGTCAAAATATCATATAATTCCGATCACAGCTTAAGTACAAGGCCCAGTGACCTTCTGACATTACATTCAAGGTGGCTATCAGTTTCTGACTGCTTCTCCACGTGTTGTACAAAAACAGGAAACAACAAATACAATGGTTTGATTGGTGTTAGTTCTCAATATCCTAGCCTCTGGCACTGGCGTAGCTAGGGGGGGCCGGTGGGGGCGGACCGCCCCAGGCGGCACGAGTTTCGGGGCGGCAGCCGGCCCCCCTCCCCCCTCTCTAACCTGCGGCCGAGGGCGGCAAACGCAGGGGCCGCCACGGGCAGCCTGAGGCCTACCTACGCCACTGGCCTCTGGTCTAAAGTCCCTGGTCCCCATATTATGGCAGAGCGGAAGTATCCACTTTTTCCTGCATGTGTGATATTGGGGGGCAAAAGAAAATGACATGCTCAGTACGTTATTTTGCCTCAGGACAGGCGGGGCAGGACATCAGTCTCTGAACAAGAGCGTTGCCATTTAGTGGTAACTATGCGGAGAGGCAGGATCCCAAACCAAAAGTTGATATACAGAGCTTTAGCAAGAGGGGGCTCAATCTCATCCATATCATATTCCAAAGAATATGCATCTTTATACTTGAGGAAGGCTGCAGCCCACCCTCTCACAGTGATGACGTGAGCATGTTAGAAGTATATGTCAGGTGTTCCCATACATGATACTTGAACAGCCTGGGATATTAGAATACTAAAGACAAGAACAATAGACACACACACCAGCATACAACTAACAGGACATATGCATATTGTGGAATCAGCTGCACTCTGTCCAATATTGCAGAGAAAAAGTAGGTTGATTAGAATTTGTACATAATACTAGTCATTTGATTAATATGCATTTTCCAGAATTGGTTGGATGTTGCTTTCTTGCTTGTTTGTAATTAATTTGATTCTGTTTAGCAATACATTTTTTTATACTTGGATACTATTATTAAAACACCTGCGGGCACTACTGTGGTTCTGCACTGTTCCCACTGTCACTGTTTCTGGTAAGAAATAAAATATCCACTGGGAGCCGCATACTTTAAATGTCTTTAATATATTCTGTGAACGTTCTTCTCTATTTTACTAGGTCCCCAGGGGCTGACAGCCACTGGAGACTGAAGACTTCTATGTCTAGCGGGTAGGACATCCCGTCCGTACGCTAATTCTTGTTCCTGTTCCACCTTACCCAGTGGGTGCAGGCCTGAGCAACATTGTGTTCTGCTGGCCTCCCGCAGTGGGATGCTCTAACCAAGCAGATATTGGGGGCTGGCAGACCATGTGCTTGCAGAAAATTAGGCTTAATTTCAGAGGCAGAATAAATCTCACATTTTGCCTTCCTGCCGTGCACTCTAGAAATGTCCCTCGCACCAAATGACTACATTGAAGTCAATAGTGGTTGGTGTCTGGGCAGATTGGCGGGGTGGTGGGGGGATGACGGACGACGAATAAAACACAAAAGAAAATAAAACTAAAAAGACCTTACCTGCCACCCGCTGCATCGCTGCTCTTCTGCTCCTCACTGCAGCACAGGTTCCCAGACTCCCCTAGAGCCAATACAGACGCCGCTCTCATGCTGCTGGAAACATGAGCGCAGCATCAGGATTGGCCTGAGCAGCCTAGATGTATGCTCCCACAGAGACTGGGAGCCTGTGCCTGCTATCTCCAATCCAGCAACGCAGCTCGGGTTGGAGACAGCTCAGTATGCATGTCAGTTTGGCAGTCCTGAAACGGCAGGCAAAACTGACATGCGCACTGATAGCAGTGCCCACGATGCCTCCTTCGTGACTGCCCATCAATAGCCCCACCACCAAGACACATTTATGTGAAGAAAAATAAAATGATAATAAACCAGTTTTATTATTGTTTTATTTTTCAAGTTTTGAGGCTGGCAGTGGGGGTGATGCTCCTCCACCATAGCGGAGGAGCCGCCGCTGACTGAAGTAACTGTAACTCCCCCACCCTCAAAATTAAGCAACCCACCCCGTTTGTAGGATGTCATTTTTTTTGTAACACGCTACAACTTTTAAATACCAGTAAATGAACTATACAAATATTTCAGAACATATCAGTACTTAGGAAATGACAAATGAAGCACTTTTTATAATTCTGAAGTGTGATACAAACAATGATATTAATAGGATCAAAACAAATCAAGACATTTTATTTGGTAATGTGCAAATGATAAATATGTGCTGAAACCTGATTTCCCACACCGTTTGTGTCTGACATAGATTTATCAGTAAAAATGCATGTCAGTGCAACTTTCGTTGCCATTTTAATGGCAAATGTGTTGTCTGTAAACAACACTGCGCTACCACACCATGATTTGGTAATATATTTGTGGTAGTGTACTCCAGAACGCATCACCGGCTGCATACCATACCCTTACTTCTCTCCTGTTAAATTGGCATGGATCATTATTCTTCAGATCTACTATCCCAGCCCAAATTCTGGCCTATTGTCTTGTGGACAGTCTGCCCCCACTTGGACCAGGGCTGCCAATCTCCCTCATTTCCTAGCTTCATTACCAAACCTATATGATGCCCCCTTTATTTAGCCTCAGCCCTTTTTCCACCACCAAAACCCCGCGCCCGTGAGCGTTCTTTCTGTCCCTTCCACCTCTGTCACTCCTTTGGGGGGGAGTTTTATATAGCGCGAACTAGACCCGAAGGTATCAGAGTGCTTTACATGAGCCCCAGTTGCAGACAGACACATTTTATTAGGCACAGGGATATTAAGTGATTTGCCCAGATTCACAGGATGTTGGGCGTCCCTGCCAAGACTTGAACCCGGTTCCCCAGTTCCGAGGTCGACCACTCTAGCCATTAGGCCACATCCTGTGCCATCATGCTGAGGGACAGGAGTATGTCAACCATCTCCCTCAATCACCAATACACCAGGTCATCTAATCTTCTCTTCCCCAGCCCATATTTACGCATGGCATCTACCCAATACTGTGTCCGCTCTGCACACCAGCAATTCCTCCGTCCAAGCTCCGCCCACTACCGGCCACATCTCCATATCCAGGCAAGTTTTTCACCAGGAGCCACTCTCACATGTGTGCACCACAAACCTCATGTCACTGCAGTGTACTCTTTCCCCTTCGCCGCCCTCAATTTGCCTTGTCCATATCACCTTCCAGTTCATCACCCAGGTGCCAACTGTGCAGCTGCTTCCTCTCTTTGCTACACCGTCTCATGATGGATGCCCCCTCAACTGCATCATCATTGACCTAGCCAACCATCCTACTTCAACTGCTACCACGATATGCTGGGGAAGGCAGCGCATGTGGCCTCTCAGTCTTTTCGTCACTCCTCTAACACACTCCTCTTGCCCGCTTTCCTCATTCTCACGTTCTGGGGTTGTGCACCTGCAATACTCTCTTGTCCCTGCGGATGCGCGCTCTGTTTCTCCTAGTGCCCTACTCAGTGTTCTCAGATGTGTGTGCCAATCTCATTTTTTTTGTTTTATAAATATTTTTATTTTGCATCTAAACAAATTCATGCAAATGACAAAACCGCAACTTCTGTCGCATATAACATAACCATCATTAACTGACTCTCATCTTCCCTACAGTGCCCTGTTGGGGTTGGCTTATGGAGGTTATGTTCAATGGGGGTGGTCTTGCCTTAGAGTCCGCCGGTGGAGGCAACACATGGTGCATCCTGCTAATGGGAGTCTCTATGTTCAGTCATGATATCCTCTTCGGTTGGCGGCACTATGGGATTTTGTACAATGTTCCAGAAGTCCAGTCCGTAGTATCATCTCCACGGTCCCCAGACCTTATCAAAATTTCTAGGGCACCCCCTGCTCAGATATGAGGTATGCTCAGTAGCCATATATATATCCATTCCCCATATCTACTCCTGCATCGTGGGCATCTCCTCCACCCACCAACACCTGGCTACGTCACCTTTTGCCACTGCTAGGCTCAGGGAGGCAAATAACAGCTGCGTTCTAGTCACGTCTACCTCACTCGGGGTCCCCAGGAGAACGAATCCAAGGTTGAGGGGTATCATTACCCCTAATATCTCCCCTAATGTTCCAACTATAGCCACCCAGTAAGCTTGTATGGTGAGGCATTGCCATATCGTATGATAAAAGTCACCTATAATGTTTTTGCATTTGAGGCAAATTAGTGTCTCTGACCTGCCCATCTTGTGTAGCTTCTCTCTGTCGTAATACACTCAATGTAAGATCTTGTATTGTACGAGGCGTAGCTAGCTTTAATGGCTATCTCTCTGAGGTGCATAAGAGCCGCCCCCCAATCTATATCTTCGAGAGGCCCTATGTCTTTCTCCCATCTGTTCCGAAGCCCCTGTAGGTTGTCCGGTATATTGTTGTTTATGATTTTGTATGTGAGGGAGACTGCCTTCTCTACAAGATCTTCCTGTAATAACCTCCCCTCGAGTGGAGCGTATTCGGGGATGTCTGTGCATGGGATGTCTTGTGTTTGCCACGCGTGACGCAACTGTGCGTACTAAATAAATTGGAATCTGTGTAGTTCATATTCCTGACAAATTTTAGCCCATGTTTTGATTGTTTCTTTTTTCAGGATATCTCCAAATGTGGAGATGCCCAGGAGGTCCCATGCCTCGAATCCTTTTAGTTTCTGCAATTCTGTGTGTGCCAATCTCTTAACTCGCCCTCTCCCACTTTCAGCTAGCACTCCCTGTCTTCACATCTTGTACCCCACCACAGCCCCAACCTGCGACCACACTGCGCCCTCAATTCCCTAATTCCTTGAGACGGATCGCCCCTAGGGTCCTGGCTCACCTCAGAACCCCCTCATACCCTATTAAATTGGTCAGCCCACAGCATATGCCCTTTTCATCCATATGTCCTAGCCACCAACCAGGCATTCTACAGGATTGCTGCCAAAACCCCAACTGTAATGCCAATTAATGGGGACCAACAGCACTGATCACCATACTTCCCCAATACCTTATCCGCCCCCAACTCGTGTTCCCTTCCAGTCTTGGGTTGCTTATGTTCTGGGTCAGCGAGGACTCGGCCTGGCAGTTCGGACTGGACTGTTCCTTTTGGAGTCAGGTCAAGAGTGATTTGCATATGGTTTTGCCCAAACTGAGGTAGCATATTGTCCACAATAGCGATGGACTCAAATGGAGCCTAGAGTAACTACCAGTGGCTGTGAATAATTCAAGCATTCCATCCATCACTTTTTTGTATACTTCCTAAGCCCAGAACTTATGCACTTCCCCTGTGTGCAGTCCAAACACAGCTAGCCTCATTTTCAACCCAGCCAGCTGAAGCCCACCCACCCTGCCCCTCTAACAGTGCTTATATTGAGAGGTGGTTTCCGGTGCTCGCCACCAGCACTTAATTGTCAACACCCGGACATATGACAGGCAGACACATGGTGGCGCGGTTTGCCCAATTGAGTGATGACCACAACAACAGTTGTTTAATAATTCTATGTACATTAAAAATGAATAATACCTATCACCCAAAGCTATAAAAATAGCGTGGGTGGCAGGTATTAGTCATGTTTAATGTATAAAAAGTCTGAATTGTCATTAGTAACGCAATGGGTGGTACAAGCTGCTGTGGTCCTCTGACAAGGGCCCTAGAACTAATTTCTTTACAAATTAAGTGCTGCCATCTAATGTACAATTGATAGCCCATTTTCCACCCTACAACAGCCCTCCATTTGGTATCTGCCCCTTCATGCCACGGTATCATCAGTACCCTGCAATAGCACCCCTAACACCCCTTTAGTTCAATTGCATGTTGGCAGGACCTTGCCACAATGGCCGGGACCCTTATATCAATACCACTAACTACAAGCACTGCCATATGAGCAGGGCCATCCCAGCCACACCCACCTGTCTACTGCATACTGAAGGGATGTGGTGGGAGTGGGGGCAGGGGAGAGACCCTTCAAGTATCTGCCCCAGCCCTACCTTAAACTAAAATGTATATGAAATGTTTCTGAAATTCAGTAACCCAAGTCGATGGAGCACTCAATATTGATAACTGGAAAATCTCCTGACACTACTAGAGCATCTGATCCAAGTTTAAATACAGACCCACTTTAGCCAAATCCTGCCAACCCAAGATGTCTCTATATTTGATGGCTATATACATTCTAGTTACTGTAGGTCTACCCAAACATTCCATTTTGCTAGCAAAATATCCTTGCATCTCAATGCCATGCTCTCCAAAAGATGTTGGATTGATATCTGAACATGACAAAGCCATATCTGATCCCCAGAACTTTTCAAATCTTACCTCTGATAACATTTTAATGGGTGATAGTGAATCTGTCATTACGTTGATGTTGATGCCACCCACACAAGCTACACAAATTGGCCCTTTTCAACTATGTGATGATGCTGACTCCCCTTTAGAGTCTACTTTTAACACTACATTTTTAAATCTAGCAATTCAGCTCAGTCTCATCCATATTACTAATTTTTACATTAAACTTACATTTTTGCACACTGCTTGAAAGTGTCCAGTATCTCTTGCCCAGTGCTGAGCAATTTGCGTTATTGCTTGAATGTCCCCTTGAAATGCACCTATATCAGGTTGTGATATTCTTCCATATATTGCTCCTACATATGTCATCTTTAAAGTTCCTCAAACAAACAGGTAGGAAGTCTTGAATGCAACTGATAGAAGTCCCTTCTTCTAAAGTGAGGGCTTTAGATGAAAGCATAGACTGTTTGATTCCTTTAGTGATATCAATCACTTCCATCAACATAGGTTTTACACAACTCAAGAGCCTTTCTACGTATTTTTTTCGAAAAGCAATTGAAGACAAATTGATCTCTCATATAGATGTCCACACTGCTTTTGAGATCACAAGTAGCTGCAAGAATCCTGAAAGCGGCTGTGTATTGCTCCACACTTTCTTCACAACTCTTTGCACTTGAAAAAAGCAGGGAAACACAGTGTAGACAGTTAAATGTGTCTTAAATGCAGAACAAATATGTTGAAAAACAATTATTTAAACAAAGTTTTACCAATACTATCATTGCAAGAACATTGTCAATTCTTATTAATCCAGTTTGTGCCGGCCACTTTGATATATAAACTTGCGTTTGAAGATTGTGTGTTAAATTCGTCACTAGTGTGAGTAACAAAGTGACATTCAAAGATTGTTGTAGTGTGATCCTACACCAAAACTGACCGCTGTTGAGATGATGCTGCACTTTAAGTTGTGATGACGTTTCACAAATAAAACTGCTGTGTTGCGCTCAGTGGGTGGAGAGCTTGCTGGTCTCGTGCTGCCTGAAGAGCTGCTTAGTGGCGATCAGTGCGTTGAGACTTACCTGCCTCAAGCTGCTAAAGGTTTGTAACGGAGCTTAAATCGGTCTTGTAAAACATTTAAAATGCCCTAAATACCTAGGCAAAACCAAGACTCCAAGGTTTTAGGCAAATCCAAAGCTCTGAAGTTTTAGGCAAATCTTATCGTCTTGATGTTCCATGTTCGATGGGAACTACATGTTTCAACAGTATGTGTCAGTGGGCTCATTAGATTTCTTGGAGCTCGTCACCAGTATGTGTTTGCTAGTTTGTTCAGAAGACGTGGACAGGAACAAGCCCGTGACCAGAGCAGGAGGACAAGTAGTAACCGTAGTCCTTCAACAACGGCCATCAGTAGTTTCCTAAGCCACCCGGCACCTCCCCTAATGCGACGGCGGGTGCGACCAGAGGGTACGAATAAAGGGGAGTGGAACCGCTCGGGGTCCAATCCCAGACCTGTACTCTGTGTCTGCTGTTGTGCTATCTTTTCCAGCACGGAGCGGGCCTCACCTGTACCTGACCCGCTCTACAAGTAGAACGATGCCTGAAGAATTCAACACCTACATGTTGCCCGCTTACAGATTGTGGAGTTCATAACCATGGAACAGCGCAAGTGAGATAGAAAGGACATCATGTATTGTTTATTTCAAAAGCCTGCGCCATAGCTTCATCTCACATGGTGAATGCTCTGCTATAGTTTCATACTTAGGGGCCGATTCCGATCTCGGCCGGTAGTGCTCCGAATCGGATTCGGATTTACCGGATCCGATTCGGAGCCCTGTTTCCCGACCGAATCGTACGCGGGTCCGGCCGAGCGAGTACGATGCAAGCACCCGCGAAATCGCCGACCGACTCGAACGCGGCTTCAACACGCTCCGACCGACTCGCATGGACACGACTCGCACCGCGCTATGGAGACGTTTCCCGGCCGGGTAAGTACGATGCGCGCCCCGAGCAGTCCGACCGACTCGCGCCGTCCGGCTCGAAAAAGCTGTCGGAGCCGGACTTTGGGGGTCCGCGTCGGACCCCCTGTACGCGTAGGCGCGCGAGTCGCACACAGGGGGACCCATGGGTCCCCCTACCTGTGCATGTACGCCGCGATGCGCTTGGACGCGTACACGCTGTAGGGGCGCCCTTGTCCGCCTCGCACCCATTGAGTCAATGGGAGCCCGCGTACGCGTTGTACGACAGGCTCCCCATGACTTCAATGGGAGTCCGACCGACTCGAGTCCGATGGCATGCGTGCGCATCGTACTCGTTCGGTCGGACTGCTAGGGTCCGATTCGGTCGGAATTCTCTCCGGGTCCGGCTCGGTCGGAGAGATTTCCGGCCGGAATCGGAATCGGCCCCTTAATCTTTATTCGGCAAGAACTGCCATAAAAGGGAATAAAATAAATACAATTCAAACATTTTAAAATCGTCTCATGAATAAAATAGTAGTAAAATTCATATCCAAACACCATAATTCGTAGTGAGAAATCATGATCCCTAGTACGATTCTTTGCACATAAAATCTATGTACAAAATCTTAGAGTCATAGAGGGCAATGCACAGAAATTTCTAACAGTAGCAGCAAGGTTTGGTACTAAGAATGCGATAAACTATGCAAACGTGAGCGAGTAGAATACTCAGTATAATGTCATAAGATCCACTAAAAACAATCTAATATAACTATGTCTTAAAACCACTAGCAGCATAAATTGTTGTGCAATTCTTATCCCTGATACAAACCTTAACACATACATTGAATTAGAAGCCGTAGAGACATGGTAGACAGAACCCATAATTTTCTAGGACTAGCTGCATGGTTCAGTAATAAAAATAATAATATAAAGAACAGACAAAAGTGCACAAAACTGGTAAGAGTCATCCAATTATAAAGTCTGCTGCATGACATCTAAAACAAGTCAAAATATCATATAATTCCGATCACAGCTTAAGTACAAGGCCCAGTGACCTTCTGACATTACATTCAAGGTGGCTATCAGTTTCTGACTACTTCTCCACGTGTTGTACAAAAACAGGAAACAACAAATACAATGGTTTGATTTGTGTTAGTTCTCAATATCCTAGCCTCTGGTCTAAAGTCCCTGGTCCCCATATTATGGCAGAGCGGAAGTATCCACTTTTTCCTGCATGTGTGATATTGGGGGGCAAAAGAAAATGACATGCTCAGTACGTTATTTTGCCTCAGGACAGGCGGGGCAGGACATCAGTCTCTGAACAAGAGCGTTGCCATTTAGTGGTAACTATGCGGAGAGGCAGGATCCCAAACCAAAAGTTGATATACAGAGCTTTAGCAAGAGGGGGCTCAATCTCATCCATATCATATTCCAAAGAATATGCATCTTTATACTTGAGGAAGGCTGCAGCCCACCCTCTCACAGTGATGACGTGAGCATGTTAGAAGTATATGTCAGGTGTTCCCATACATGATACTTGAACAGCCTGGGATATTAGAATACTAAAGACAAGAACAAAAGACACACACAGCAGCATACAGCTAAGAGGACATATGCATATTGTGGAATCAGCTGCACCCTGTCCAAAATTGCACAGAAAAAGTAGAGGATTTTCATTCTCGTGGGTTGATTAGAATTTGTACATAATACTAGTCATTTGTTTAATATGCATTTTCCAGAATTGGTTGGATGTTGCTTTCTTGCTTGTTTGTAATTAATTTGATTTTGTGTATAGATCTTTTTTTAATTCTTGGCTGCTATTATAAAACGCCTGCAGGCACTACTGTGGCTCTGCACTGTTACCACTCGCGCTGTTTCTGGAGAGAAATAAAGATCCACTGGGAGCCGCATACTTTACATGTCTTTAATATATTCTGTGAATGTTGTTCTCTATTTTACTGGGTCCCCAAGGGCTGAAAGCCACAGGAGACTGAAGACTTCTATGTCCAGTGGGTAGGACATCCGGTCTGTACACGAATTATTTTTTCCTCTTCCGCCTTCCCCAGTGGGCGCAGCCCTAATAAACATTGTGTTATACCGGCCTCTCGCAGTGGGACTCTCCAACCAAGCAGATATTGGGGGCTGGCAGACCATGTGCTTCCTTTGGGCTTGTAGAAAATGAGGCTTAATTTTCAGAGGCAGAATAAAAATCACATTTTGCCTTGCTGCTGTGCACTCTAGAAATGACCCACGCACTAAATGAATACATTGAAGTCAGTAGCGTCTGGTGTCCGGGCAGAGTGACGGGGGGAGGGGGAATGGGGGAGGGGGGGTAACGGACAATGAACAAAACACAAAACAAAAGGAAAAAAAAGAACTTACCTGCCGCCCGTCTCATCGCCGCTCTTCTACTTCTCATTGCACCACAGGCTCCCAGACTCCCCTGAGGCCAATCCAGACGCTGCTCTGATGCTGTTGAAAGCATGAGAGCAGCGTCAGGATTAGCCTGAGCGGTCTGAATGTACACTCCCACTGAGACTGGGAGCCTGTGCCTGCTGTCTCTAACCCGGCAATGCAGCTCGGGTTGATGGCGGCTCAGTACGCATCAGTTTGGCCATCCTGAGACGGCCGGCCAAACCGACATGCACACTGATAGCAGTGCCCACCACTCCGCCTCCGTGACTGGCCCCGCCCCTAAGATACATTCATGGGAAGAAAAATAAAACGATAATAAACCTGTTTTATTTTTCAAGTTTTGAGGCTGGCGCGAGGTGGACGCTCCTCCGCCATAGCGGAGGGGCCTGCGCTGATTGAAGTGACTGGAACTCCCGACCCTCTAAATAAAGCAACCCACCCTGTTTGGCTCTAATGAGCCCTTCAGTTTCATCAACTTTTTCAGGACTATCAGTCAATGCTGAGCACCTTTTGTCCCTCTTCTATACCATTGCTTCCTGAATTTAAACCTACAGATCTGCCCGGGAAGAGGCGCTAGAAGTAGGGATGCGGAAGAGGGGAGGGGGGTGCTGCAGCATGACCAAAATAAACATGCTAGAGTTCAGAAGGTGAATGAGCAATAAAGATGCATTTACATCTTGTTTTTTATCTTGTCACATTTGTTGTGCATTCAGACAGAGGTTAAATGTCAGGCTATGTCTTCCGACAAATTGTTGCTTATTTGTAGGAAGCTGGGTTTCTGTTGCAGTAACCCCCCCACTTTTTGCCAGACTACTGATGCACTTTGACTTGATGTGCCCTGGGTCCCTGCCAATCAGGTTCCCAGGGCCTGTGTCCTTTCCCAAAACTGTACCTTGTACCCCCAATTGGCACCTCTCTGGCCACATGTCAGTCCCTTGTAAAAGGTACCATGGGTACCAAGGGCACTGTGGCCAGGGAAGGCCTCTAAGGGCTGCAGCACTTATTGTGCCACCCTTAGAGGCCCTGTACCTTTCCACACACACACACTGCCAGTGCAGGCTGCGTGTTTTGGTGCAGAACAAAGTGAAGAGTCGACATGGCACACATCCCTGTGTGCCATGCCTACAAGCCACTGCCCTGGCATAGGTCAGCCACCCCTCTAGCTGGGTGCATTATACCAGTGGTGAGGGTACAGGTGTATGAGCCCTGTACCCCTACACTGTCTAGACCAATTCTTAGACATTGTAAGTGCAGTAATGCCATTAAGAGTATATGGTGCTGGGAGTTTGTCATTATGAACTCCACAGGACCATAATGGCTTTACTGAAAACTGGGAAGTTTGGTATCAAACTTCTCAGCACATTAAACCCACACTGATGCCAGTGTGGGATTAATGAAAAATGCACTCAGAGGGCATATTAGAGATGCCCCCTGAAAAACGACCAGCCTCTGGTGGGTTCCCTGACTGCTACACACCAGCCTCCCACCACGAGACATGTTTCTGGACCCCTGGGGTGGGAGCCTTCGCTCCCTGAGCCCAGAAACCAAGCCTTTCCTGGGCGGAGGTAGTCACACCTCCCCCAGGTCAGGAAGAGCCATCTGTGGCAGGGGAGCTTCAAAGGCCTTGCCGCCTTTGTATTGCGACCCCCAGTCTCTCCTGCTATCAGGAGCAGGCCCCCTTTCTGTCTCCCCTCCTTTTCGGTGGGAAGACAGGCGGGAAACATTAGAGCAGCCCAGAAGGTGTGCCCACCTCTGCCAATCCCACCCGCAGGTGGGAGAGGCGAGGTGAAGCCCACTCTTCAGTGCCCGCCATCTTGCTGATGGCAGGCACTCTCCAATCAGGATTAGGGATTGTGCCCACTCCCCCACGTGGGATGAGCACACCAAGGGTGTAGTCACCCTAAGGTCAGTAGCCCATTGGCTACTGACTCGAGACCCCTAAAACACCCCTAAATACAGTATTTAGGGGGCAGCCCTGAACCAAGAAGACAGATTCACGCAACCTAAGAAGAAGAAGGACGAAAGAAGACGCCCAGCAGAGGAGACTGCAGAGAAGAACTGACTTGGCCCCAGCCCTACCGGCCCATCTGCAGTTTCCAGAGATCCTGCGGCAAAAGTGGCCTTGTCCTGCAGCCAGAGACTTCCAGAACCCTGGGAGGACTTATTGCCTTCAACAAAGACTGGATCTCCTGTGAACAGCAGCTCTGTTCAAAAGAAACTCCCAAGACAGACTCTGAGCCTGCTGAGGACAAAGAAACCCGACGCCTGGAACCACCACTGCACTGACGCCTGTGGCCCGAATCCGGGTGGCCCACCAGTCCCAGAGAAGTCCCCTAGCGCTCCAGAGTCCGAGTCCACCGTGGGTTGACCCCTCCAGGACTCCCCGTTGTCGCCTGCAGCCTCTGCACTGAGACCCCCAACCACGAGTGGCCCAGTAAGGTGAAATCTGACCTCAAAAGAAACCCCTGCATCCAGCCGCAATGCGCCCTGAAGAAGAGAACTCGAGGTGTACCTACGTCCCCGAGCCCTCCAACGTACCTGTCCAGCTGTTGGTTCCTCCCGGAAGTCTTCCTGGACCGAGCCTGCAGCCAAAATCCAAAACCGGCAACTCCCATTGAAAAACAACAGGGCACCCGATGCCAAAAGAGCACCCTGCACCCAGGCGCCCCTGCGCGGCTGTGGGTGCACCTTGTGGGCTAACTCAGATCCCCCTTTGCCCTGAGCCTAACACCGGGAGCTTTGCTCTCACAACCTTGTGGCCTGCTCATGAGCAGCCACCAACCAGAGGCCCCCTATCCCCCATTGGATAACACTGGGCCTCAGCACTCTGCACCCGGCTGCCCTAGTGCCGCTGAGGGTGTTCTGAGAGTGCATCCTAGACCCTGGGGGAACCCTGGTTCTAACCCAAGAAACCCAACTCCCACAACAAAGTACTTACCTGTAAACCGATAACTTCATTTCCTCCCATAGGATTTCATTGACTGCTTTTCCTTGAAAATTCTTCTAAATGTGGAGTTGGTTTGTATGAAACCTTGAAAAACTGCATATGTGTAAAAAGTGAATTACTTACTGTTAGATTTGGGGGTCTCTAGTTGGCAGAGGTAGGTACCTTTGTCCAAATAGGGACCCTTGAGTCTAGTCAGGGAAAGTAGGTACACTCCCGAAATAACCCCTGCTCACCCTCTTGGTAGCTTGGCACGAGCAGACAGGCTTAGTTCAGAGGCAGTGTGTAAAGCATTTGTGAACACATACAGTAATCACGTGACAACACTACAAATGGACACCACACAGGTTATATATTTATAAAAATAGGTATACTTTATATAGATTTATCACAAGACCATAAACGACAAAAATAATCCACAATACTGTCAAGAGTGCTTAGTTCTGATCAAAAAGGCTTAATTCAAGGTTCTGTGCGAGTCGGTAGCCTCCTCCGGCTACGGCGATGTCGAGAACAAACAGAGTCTAACAAATCCAGCTGACCGCGTCGAGACGGGCCAATACAGCGTAGACAGACTCGGTCACAGTACCTTTACTTGAAGCGGCAGGCACGGGCGTGCGAGCCGGGTGGCTGTCTCGTCGCGGTCGCGATGCAGAAATGGAAGCGTTGCAGGACGCGTTGTCCCTCGATGCGGTGCAGGCAGCGGCTCGTTGGACGCCGTCGAGACGGAGTCGGTGAGACCAGGGCCGTGCGTTGCAGGGCGAGTCGGTGCTTCGATGCGGTGCTGGCAGGTTGCGGTGCGGCGACGGAGCCGGATTCAGGAGCTGGCGTCGATCAGTCCGGACAGCGGTGCGAGTCGGGCGGTGCGGTCGCAAAGCGTGCGAGCGGTGCCCAACTCCGGTGCGGTCACAGGACTCGAACTCAGCAGCAGTGACCGTGTCGGTCGGACCAGTTCGATTCGGCGTAGCGAAGCGTTGTAGGACGCGTTGTCCTCGATGCAGTGCAGGCAGCGGCTCGTTGACGGAGTCGGTGAGACCAGGGCCGTGCGTTGCAGGGCGAGACGGTGCTTCGATGCGGTGCTTACAGGACACCGAGTCGGTCGTGAGAGTCGGTCACAGCTCCCTACCTCTGCAGCCACTGAAACAGAGTTTCCAGCAGCAATTCACAAAGGGGTGAAGTCCAATGGTCCTGGGACTTCGGTCAGGGGCAAGCTCTCTTCCAAGCCCTTGGAGATCCTTCACAAGTTGATGAAAGTCACAGCAAAGCAAAAGTTCCTTTCTCCTTTCTTTGGCAGTCAGGCAAACCACTGCAGGCCAATCCCCCAAGCAGCACTTCAGGCTTAGGGATAGTCTCTCCTCAGTTTCTTCTTGGTTCCGCTCCTCAGCAAAGGTTTCTTCTTGTTCCCAAAAGTGATCTAATCTTCCTGGGGTCTGGGTGCCCCTCTTATACCCTGA